>CM077080.1:181990026-182449654 GCA_039513925.1 Platanthera zijinensis | reverse complement strand
ATTTCAAATTTTTTTTAAAAATTTCAAATTCAAATTTCAAATTTCAAATTCTTGTTGGTTTTTTATTGTTAAATGCTAAAAAAAATAATTCTCGGAAATCATTATGGGCGATTGGGTCAGCATTTATTAAAAATTTTAAAAATAATAATTTTTATTAATATTTTCTTAATATTTTAGTCAGCAAAAATATCTAAATTTATATTTTAAAACCAAAAAAAAATTTTTTAAGCTTCATATTCTATTCAGCAAGAAAACTAATATATTATTAACCCTAGTGGTTAATTGGGAATAATTCCGACAAACCTATTTTAACTAAGCCAGAAGCATTTCTCCTTGTATGTGCACAAATTCCGGATCGAGTTTTCTCTCCGGTTTTCACAATATGGCCTATGACGTCAATGTTTCCAGAGAAAAATATTTAGGTTCCCTTAGGAACGGTAGAAAGCAATTCCACTGCCCGATAGTGGATGATATTAAGGCGTTGGGTGGCCAACTAAAGGCTATTAGTCAAGTAGCGCCGCCACCGCGCACCTCTAGGCATGTTAGGATTCCTGCCCCGACCTATGATGGGCTAGGTGGACCGCGAGTGTTATTACGTTGGGTGGAAGACATGGAGTGTTATTTTGAGCAAAATCACATTGTGGATGCCCATAGGCTTCCCATTGCGAGATTTCAACTATTTGGTCGAGCCTATACCTTCTGGCTCAACGAGGAGAAGCGTTTGGGAATGCCCTCCGTCGACTCACATGTCGGTTGGCCGATTATGAAGAGTTTATTAACGGATGTATTTACCCTCCATACTGCCGCTCTCCGTCGTCTGATTATTTGAGTGAGTTGCCGCCTAAGACTTTGCCTACGTCGAATCAGTACGTCCCCCCGTGCTCCCGTACTAGGACGTCTCATGTCATTACTCCTCCCTGCCAGGGCACTAGACCCCTACCTGATTATAAGACTGACTTATCCCCTGAGCTGCCTGACTTAGTTGATGACTCCCCTGATGAGTCCAAGGCTGAGTCTAGGACTGTGCCCGTCACTGAGGATGAGGCTGATATTACTGACGACTGTATTGATGATGAGGAGATCGGTTACCCTAGTGACCTGGATGAGGGTTTCTCCTTTGAGGAATTATCTCCACTTCCCCTCGTCAATGTTTCTGAAACCATTATTGAGTCTGATGTGGGTGTTGTATCCAGTGAGCTGATAGAGTCATCTAATGACGAATGTTTCTCTGATAGTGAGTTAGGTGGTGACGAGCCCGATGAATTTTTCTTTGAGGAGAAAATCCTCTGTTTGATTTTTCGGTTGATTATGATGGCTTGCACCCGGAGTATGTTACTTGGACGATAAATCCGTATTTTGGCATGGGGAATGACTTAGCCCCTCCTCCGGAATCTATCGATGCACCCATTCGTGAGATTTGTACTGCTACTGATGTCGTGATTGACGTGTTGGAAGTTTGTCCTAGTGAGAGAGTGCTATTTTTGGAAGACGTTATTGATGTCTACCCGGATGAGCGTCCCCTGACGCTAACTCCATCGCATGAAATTTAATTTGATCTCGACTCTCTCCCAGTTTTAATTTTACCGACTCTCCCTCCTGATCGGTTTGATCCGACTAGCGGACCCATTTGAACACAGTTTTGTATTTCTGATCTGGATCATTGTACTTGGCCAACCTTGCGGGCCCCTCCGTTGGGCATATCACCTTTGACGGTTCGTTACGCTACGTACCATCTTTGGTTATGTCCACGACTGTTTTTGATTCTGATTCTGTGGCCATTAGACCTATTATCCTAGTTGTGTCTCGATGTGCTTACTCTATCGGTCTATTTGCACATTTTTTCTACCCCTGATGAAGCCTCGTTAGCGCCACCTGATGTTATCATATTGGTGCCACCTGATGTAGTTCCGCTGGTGTCACCCTACTTATTTCTGTTAGTGGCCACGGTATGGCCCCATGAGTCGTCTCGCTCGCACCTCTTGTCACACCTGAGAGCATCCAACTCTCTTAGTATTTATGATGCGCAGATTCCCTTGGCATATCTGCCTGCCAAGTGTGGTCATAATAATTTTCGAATTAGAACTGCAACTTTGGAGCCATTTGAAGTCATCCTTGATGTGAAGGCTCCCCGTCCCCCTGACTTAACCCCTATATCCTCCGTATTCGGGTTGAGTCACGTAGCCCATGGTTTCACTCCCCACGATAGTATGATTCTTAGGCGCACTTTAAAAGAATTAATCACTCTTGTTGTGTCTCTTTATTTTCCTCTAGTTTGTCGCCGAATGAGATAGTGCATGGTTATAAGGCGCCAGTGCCTCTTGACTTGGTTCCGTTACCGCCTTCTTTTAAGACAAGTCAATTTGCACAGGATTTCGCTTCACACGTTCACACTCTCCATGAGCACATTGGCAAGAAGTTAGCTAAGCAATATTCTATTTATCAATCGAATGCTAACGTACATAGGCGAGCAGTCTCCTTGAACATTGGCGATTTGGTTATGGTTCGTCTTATCCCTGAACGGATGCCTTCGGGCACCATAAAAAAATTAGCGAACAAGAAAGCCGGTCCTTTTCGAATTTTGAAGAAATTAGGCGAAAATGCTTATTTATTAGAATTACCCATTGATTGGGGAATCTCCCCTGTGTTTAACATTTCGGATTTAACGCTTTTTGTTGCTCCACCACCTGAACTGTCTGTCTCTCCGTTTAATAATTCCACTATACAATCTAATGGGGTGGGGGGTGAGCTCAATTCTGGATCGTTCTCTCCTTCGAATTCTACGGGAGGTATGCCGTCTATTGATAATGACACTTGTTTTTCTGCTTCACCTAACGCTTTTCCGAGGTTTCCCCGGACAGATTTCTTGCCTGACAGTATTTTGCAGGATGATAGGTTTTCCACCCCCGACGGCGACATTCACAGGTTTTTGGTTCGTTGGTGTGGTCGTCCGGCTTCGGACGACTCTTGGCTCTCTGCTGCACAGATGGATCTTCTTGACGCGGACCTCGTACGCCGTTATATGTCAGCCCGCTCATCGGGATGATAGCCCTTTTGAGCGGCGGAGGATTGATGGCGACGTGATGGCGACGGTGATGGCGACGGTGATGGCGACGGCCACCAGGACGGCCAAATGGAGCATGAATATGTTGAAGATGTACCGGCAAAGGACGTGCGACGTCGTAGCGGTCATGGCTACAAGCTTCGCCCTCGCAACAAGAATCATATTTGATAATTTTTGTTTTGGTGTGCTAATAGCCGTTTCATGATGGCTCTTTAAAACGTTATTTAATTTCTGCATTTTTATTTATGTGGTGTGCCTTTAGCCACATGATTTTTGCTTTGAGATGTAAGCCTATATAAGGGCCTTAAACTCTTCATTATGTGGAGAATATTATTGAAATCAAATTTTGAATTTGCCTAATCTTTTCCCCCTCTTTCTTCCCTAATTTCCCCTCTTTCTTCTCAAAACCGCCGCCCCTCTCTTTCCTTTCTTCCTCCAAGCCGCCGGCCCAAGGCCTCCTCTTCCCTAAGTGCTCGGCCTCCACCATTCCCCTCTTGCTCTAGGCCGCCCGTCCTCTTAGTGTTCGGCCGCCCTCATCTTTTCTTGCTCTCGGCCAACCGAGATCTACTCTTGAATGGTGTTGCCGGCCCATGCATGAGAAGTTGCTTGCTTGCAAGGAAGAAGAAAGGTGTTTCCCTCCACGGCGTGAAGTGAAGGAGATTAGCACGTTCATCATCCGTAGCGCGTTTCCCGTGGACGTTCAAAGGAGGAGCGATCAAACTTGGTAGATCCACGCACCACGGATCTACAAAATCCGAGAGGGGTAACGAAAATTTCTACCAAGAGTTTTCTTTCTCTAGATAGTTCTTGTGGTGGACGGATTTTGCGTTATTTTTCCGATTTGTTTTCTTCACGGTTAATCAAATAATAGATCGGTATTTTTCGTTTGGATTTTCGAAAGATTCGTAAGAGGATTGGCGATCCTCGCTTTTCTTTTGTTGGGATAGATTCTACCATCTTTCGAATCATTGTGTTCTTGGTGGATCTATTTTGGTACAACCCCAAAAGCTCGCTCGGGATCAATTATTATCCCATTTAGCCGGAAAGAGTTTGGCCTATAGCCAACACTCGATCTATTTGCGGAACGGCGATCCGTATTGTTAGCGCGAACGATAAATAAAATAATTGTTGTGGCTGCGTTTACGTTAGCGTGCGGGTTAGAGGGCGTAGATCGTGTCATAAGCGTCGTCGTGGCCTCCGTGATGACTCTCAAGGATATTCCCTACATCAGTATGGAGGCATTATCTATACGGCGTCCACTGCGAAATCTTCTCGGATCATAAAAATTTGAAGTACGTCCATACCCAGAAGGAATTGAACTTAAGAAAACGGCGGTGGTTAGAGTTTCTATGCGACTATGAGTTCACCATGAACTACCACCCCGGAAAAGCAAACTCGGTAGCCGATGCGTTGAGTAGGAAAGTACCCGGCTCGAACCCAGAATCTCGGTTGATGAGCATGGAGTTGGCACGAATGATCGAGGAGATAGACATCACCTTAATATTTAAAGCTTCTTCGGAATATACGGAGTACCTGTCCAGCATGAGCATAGTTTGTGATATCCGGGACCGGATCCGAGTGGAGCAAGGATTGGATGCGGCCTTGGCCCTGACAATAAAGTTAATCGAAGACGGGACTACCGACGAGTACACACTAAAGGACGGCCTCGTTTACTTTCGCGGCCTACTCTACATTCCCAAAGGTGGCAGAATCCGGGAGGATATTATGAGAGAAGCACATTGCTCTCAATATTCCATGCACCCAGGAATTTCAAAGTTGTACGCCGGCTTACGGAAGACGATGTGTTGGCCAGAGATGAAGAAAGATGTCCGGTACTTTGTCACACATTGTGAAGCCTGCCAAAGAGTGAAGGCGGAATGTAGGAGCCCCGGTGGCCTGTTGCAGTCATTGCCAATCCCCGAATGGAAGTTCGAGGATATATCCATGGACTTCGTACATGGGCTACCTCGCTCCCGCTCAGGGAATGATTCAGTGTGGGTGATCGTTGATCGCCTAAAGAAGGTTGCCCGGTTCATTCCTATGAAGAAGGAGGCTCATGTGGATGTCTTGGTACACCTGTTTGTGGAACAATTTGTACGGTATCACGGTGTAACCAAGATGATAGTTTCGGACCGTGATGGTCGTTTCAACTCCAAGGAGTGGAAGGCGGTACAGACGTATTTGGGCTCACGTCTTACCTTCAGTACCGCATTTCATCCTCAGACGGATGGACAGTCTGAGCGGACCATCCGAACATTGGAAGATCTGTTGAGGTTGTGTGTGATAGATAGGGGAGAGCCGTGGGAAAGAATCTTGCCCTTGGTGGAATTCTCCTATAATAATAGCCATCAAGCTAGTATTGGCATGGCGCCCCATGAAGCCCTATATGGAAGAAGGTGTATGACCCCCTTTGTAAGACCCCCCTTTTTTTTCTTTTTCAACCACCGGGGTCTTAGCCCAGAATTGCCGCTTTGCGGTGGCACCGACTCACGGGAAGGCAACCACTACAAAACGCCAATTCTACCGGCCCTTTTCGATCACAAGAGAGAGAAGCATTTATACAAAAGTGTAAATAAGTCCACAGAAACATGTAAATAAAAGTGAAATCATAACCAGTCCATCAATAGTAATAATAGGAAAATAGATAAATGGGCTCGAGCCCAGTACATCAGAGTCCTCACTACAAGTCACTCATCGCGGAAGCTAAGAAAATACTAATCACTCACGGAGCTGGTCGCAGGTGCACCGGTGCTAGACTGTCCCACCTCCATGCGCACCGTACTCCGCTGGTGCTGGTCCCTGTCTCCCATCCGGAGCTCCTGTAATGTTTGGTTCGAAAACCATTAGTCATAAAGACTAAGCCCTATCATCCCCTACCCCTCCCACCACGGCTCCTAGGCACCGGGCGGAGAGGAGGAAAGGGAAGCTACAAAAGTGGAGAATAATCAAGCAGGTGACGGTGGACCTAACTAGCAAGTTATAATAGGTGAGCAGTGTAAATGTTGTAATAGGTAGAACAATTAATAAATAGCAAATTGTATAAAAGGCAGCTAGAGAATAGTAAGTAAACAAACAAGTAAGTAAGTATGTAACCTTAACTTATATGAATGCCCATACAAACTTATAAGTTAAGGGATCTTCTGCAAAGCTCCATCGTATAAAAAGTCCCATACCAATTTATACGTTGGGGTGTCGGTTGTATGCAAATATGAGTGTAGTGATATACTATGCCATGATTCATGCAAGTGCAACTCACGCACACGACTCTATGCGCACAGACCTTTAGTTCCCCCTGTTCGGGCAGCTAGCTTCACTCCCAGGAACCTCCGTAGTGGCAAACGGAGACAGTGGGTCGGGCCCCCCACTCCTAGGCGGGCATCCACACTACCAGGCCTAGCCCTTCCGTACGCCCCTAGAAGAACACAACCTAGAGTATCCGCGTACTACTGCTGGCTGTACCCACCAGACTTTCTTTGGCTAAGTGTCCCACACCGCCGAGTCAGCGTACCGATTGTCGGTGTGAACGACAATCAGATACCGAAGACCCACCACCTTTATTCTGTACTCCAACCCTCGAGCCCTCGGCCCCCCGGACAGTCCGTCCGTGCATCTACCTTCAGAGCTACTGTCTGAATGGCAACCAATCCTATAATTCTACTTTCCTAGCCACCGAGGTGTGTGTATGTGCAACCCTAGTTATACTAGTTGCTCTTTTAATTTATTATTCCTATGGTTTACGTTAGCCCAGGACTGCCCCCGGTATACCCCGTGAAGGGCTCTCAAGGGGCACTAGGAACCAAGACGGCGGCATTACGGCCCGAAGTTCCCTTTCGCAAGGCACTTATTATTATTGGTTGACCTCCCTTAACCCGATCCTCATTAGTTACTTTAGTTCTAACCCTAGAGTATTAAGACTCTGCCTCTTCTTCCCGGGATGGACGATCTTTCGTCGTTCCCGTACTCCCTTATCCTAACCAGTCTCACACTCTACTTATCCTGACTTCCAATGATGAACTCAATCTTAATTTGCCCTACCAACCATCAACTACCAAAATTCCATGGCTTTACTATATGCAGACCATCCTAAACTATATGGGGTACACAAGGGGAGGTACACCAAATTGTCTTCCAAATCTCCTATAATATTTAATGGAGGTCTACCATAACATAATTTGTCTAAATCCAGAAACTTATAATTTTCCTAATTAATCTGATATTTATTTAATTTTCCCAAAGATGGGCCATGGGTACTTTTAAACATGAACTACATGATATTCTTAAGTAATGGCCACCCAAAAATTTATGATCACTAAATAACAGCAAAATAACCTCCAATTCAGATTTCTAGAATTTTACAGAGAGTATTTAGCCTCTAAATAATTTATCCAGTATAATCACGTTAATTCTATGTAATGAAGGAAGTACTAAATTACTCATCGGAAATTATAGAAAAATTACTAATCAGTAGTATATAAAAAAAGATCTTTGTGCAAAGAATCATAATTTTTCCAGCTTGCTAAACACCACTAAAGATTTTATCAAATAATCAAGGTAAAACATACTTAATGAAGCAAGCCTTAGAATTAAACTTCCAAAAATCCCATAAAAAATTACAGAGATTTAAAACCATAATAAACGTTCTCTGCCTAAACCTCATCATTTCCAAGAAGTATATATTCCATAATAAATTTTCTAAGCAATTCATACAAGCTACTACATCGTTAATGAAGTATCCAAAATAATGATCTTAAAATTCATAAAAAAATATTCAGAGCTTGTACCATCCCTATAATTCAGTCTACCCAAATCTCAACACTTTTCAATGTGTTCTAGCGTCATTTCCTATCTCTACAAGTTTTGCACCCTAAACTAGGGTTAGGTTTTTAGGTATCCCAACGGTCTCCAAATCTACTAAGATTTCATCCAGAGAACTATATTGGCCCTATGGTTCTCTTCACCCAATTTCGGGTCAATCCAAGGTCATCTGACCCCATGACCTTCACACACCACCAAGATCCATCCTTAGGGTTTGGCCTTGGTTCTTAGGGCAAACTTACCTCGATCCACCTCAAACTCTATGAGGGGGTGCTAAAGAATATTACTAGCCAGTGGTAAAAGTCTCAGCCTCTGTTGAGGTGATCTAACCACTCAAATCTCAAAGTGCACTTTTAACCTAAGACCCCTTATTAGGGCAAAACTTAGGGTTAATCATTTCTAATCCAAACCATCTCCAAATGAGATGAAAATTTATACAGAACCTTATGGTGAACCCAGGGACCACTCACCAAAATTTGGGAGGGTTTGGAAATTATTTAACCATCTAATTAAAATCGGCTAGGATTATTGAATTTTCCTAAAAACTTTAGAAAAATATTTCCCAAAAATCCTAGATTTTGGACAGCATCTCAATATAGCTAATATTAGGCCACACCCCAAATTTCAAGTCATTTTGATGACTGGATTGGAGTGGGGAATTTTTCTAAGGTCAAGACAGCCCTCTGGATAGACCTCACCAAAAAGGGTGATGTGGTCTAACCAGGATTCCAAATTGAGTGAAATCAATTTTGAATAAAACTAGACTTCAAGGGCTACATTTTCTATGTTGACCGCTCTTCCTATAGGAGCCTCTAGGTAGTTTTACCAAATTATTTAATGCGACAGATAAATTCATTCAGAAATTGTTTTAAAAATAGAATCTAATTTTCATGGCACTGTTCATCTTCTTCAACAGCCCGAAACCAGAAGCTTGAAAACTTAGTTTCCTGTAGCTTTTCCAAAGCTATTTCCCGGCCATCCAGCCATCTCCCTGGCCGGCCACCACAACCACCACCTCTGTTGAGGTGAGGGCTATCGTCGGGCGGCGGCACGGCCGCCGGAGAGGCGGTTTCCGGCGAACCCGCCACCATGAAATTTTCGGAAAAATCACGAATACGCTCACCCGATCTGGCTCTTTTGAGCCCGATATCTCTCCTAACGATTCCTAAGATCTATCCGCAGAAGAAGAGGGGGAGGGAGGACCTTGTTCGCGGGCTGGAGGCGTGCAGAGCGTCGGGAAGCCATTTGCGCAGTGGTGGCGTCGCCGGAAATTCTTCAAAGCAGGGGGGGAAAATCTGGAACAGTTTGAGGGAGAGTGTAACCTTTTCCTCTTGCTCTTATGAGTCTTTTATAGGTCAGCATGTGATGTGAAAGGGAAAGGTGAAACGTTCGCGGCCATTAATAATTCCCTTATGACGTTTCGTTATGGCAACGGCATTTGAAACGTTGGAGATGAAGAGGTGTTCGCCAGGTGGCGATTTCCTATTGGACAAACATTTCCTTAATTATTTAAATAATTAAAGTAGGAAACGGCCCATAAATACTCTTGGTTTTCATTCCCTTAATCAGATTTTATTACGACGTCAGTTACCAAAATTTCCAACCTGGCTGTCGTTTCGGCCTTGGTCACGGGCGTGACTGGCCCGTGTGGCCAATTCTGGTTCGACGATCGTCGAATTGGAATCGACGATCGTCGAGCGTGGTCACGCCCTATGTCACGGGCGTGACATTGTGGGTCACGGGCGTGACTGGCCTGTGTGGCCAATTCTTGTTCGACGATCGTCGAATTGGGATTGACGATCGTCGAGCGTGGTCACGCCCTATGTCACGGGCGTGACATTGTGGGTCACGGGCGTGACATGCCCGTATGGCCAATTCTGGTTCGACGATCGTCGAATTGGCATCGACGATCGTCGAGCGTGGTCACGCCCTATGTCACGGGCGTGACATTGTGGGTCACGGGCGTGACATGCCCGTGTGGCCAATTCCTGGTTCGACGATTGTCGAATTGGGATCGACGATCGTCGAGCGTGGTCACGCCCTATGTCACGGGCGTGACATTGTGGGTCACGGGCGTGACATGCCCGTGTGGTCAATTCCTGGTTCGACGATCGTCGAATTGGGGTCGACGATCGTCGAGCGTGGTCACGACCTATGTCACGGGCGTGACGGGTCGGTCACGGGCGTGACCAACCCGTGACCCGAATTCTTGGTCACTTTATTTCGATTTCTGGGCTCCCCCAGGGTTCTACCACAACCAACCGACTCCTAGGGGTCTAGCCGGAAATGGGATGTTACAAATCCCAATAAACAAAACAAAGATTTCGTCCCCGAAATCAAGGTTAAGCCTACGGGACTCAAATCGGGAAAAGAAGCTTGTAACATCCCATGAGAATTAAAGAAATTACATCCCTACGTTATGTTTGCTTTAGGCGGTTTCAAATCTAAGATTAATTCGCCCACTTAACTAGGTATATACACCCCAATAAACAAAAGATTAGCCCTTATTCTTGAAATTCAGTCCCATTGGTTTAAAATAGGAAGGCAAATTGATTGTCCAGAGGGGTTGTGAGGTATACCTGACGAAAAAGTTCCGGGTATTTTTGCCGCATCAAGTCTTGTGGCTCCCATGTATGCTCCTCCTGCCCATGATTGTTCCACAGAACCTTGACCAACGGAACCTTCTTCCGTCGCAAGACACACACTGCCGTGTCGTCAATCCTGATAGGCTCCAAGTTGACTGACCGATCCGAGGCCACCGGGCCATCTGCCGAGGAAATCAGCTGCTCAGGGCGTAGCAGAGCCCTCCGAAGTGAGGAGACGTGGAAGACGTCATGCAATCCCGCTAACTCCGGTGGTAGCTCCAGTCTATAGGCTAAGGGGCCGATCCGCTCCAGGATCCTATAGGGCCCTATATATCTCGGACTGAGCTTCTTCCGCCCGCAAACCCGCGAGACTCCGTGCATCGGCCGTATCTTCAAGAAAACCCGGTCTCCTACCTGGAACACTACTTGGCGATGCCTCGCATCGTAGTATTTCACCTGTCTGCTCTGGGCTTCCAACATCCTGTCTCGGATCAATCTAATCTGAGCATCTGTATCTCCCACAAACTCCGAGCCTAGTGCTTGCGGATCCTCATCCTGAACCCATGATAGTGGGGTTCTGCAACTCCTTCCGTACAATGCTTCGTATGGAGCCATGCCTATGCTGGACTGATGAGCGTTGTTGTACGAAAACTCGACCAGTGGCAGCAATCTCTCCCAAGGCTCGCCACGGTCCAAAATACATAGTCGCAACAGATCCTCCAGTGTACGGTTAGTGCGCTCTGTCTGTCCGTCGGTCTGAGGGTGAAAAGCTATGCTGAATGTCAACCGAGAACCCAGATGGGCCTGGACTGACCTCCATTCCCTGGATGTAAACCGCCCATCCCGATCCGAAACGATGGTCTTGGGCACCCCATGATAACGCACAAACTGCTCAATGAACCTCCGTACTAATACACTGACTGGTGCGCCCTTTGCCACTAGAATGAATCTGGCCACCTTTGTCAGCCTGTCCACTATCACCCAGATCGAGTCGTTCCCAGCACGGGATCGAGGTAGCCCATGTATGAAGTCCATGGCTATATCCTCAAACTTCCACTCCGGCACGGAAGCGGCTGCAGCAAACCTGCCGGGTTCCTACACTCTGCCTTCACGAGCTGGCAGGCCTCGCAATGCGTCACAAAATACGTAATATCTTTCTTCATACCCGGCCAGTACATCGTCCTCTTTAAATCCTTTACCATCTTGGTGATCCCCGGGTGTACCGAATATCGGCTGCAATGAGCTTCCGTCAAAATATCCTCCCGGATCCGTCCTCCTGCTGGTATATAGACTCTGCCTCGGAAACACAGGAGCCCATCCCTCAAAGAGTAATCTCCCGTCATGCCTTCCTCCAAGGCTCGGAATATCGGCTCAGCTCTCTCATCCAGCATCTGCCCATCTCTGATGTGGTCCCGAATGTCATCAATAGTAGCCATCGACCCCAGGAACTCCATGTACAGCTCCGGGTCATCCTCAAACACTAGCGAAATCTGCATCTCCTCGAATGATCTAATCAACTCCAAGGCCATCAGCTGCGGGCCTACTCCTGTCGTACTCGCTCTCCGGCTCAGAGCATCTGCGACCACGTTCGCCTTCCCCGGGTGGTAGTGCATGGTATACTGGTAGTCCGACAGAAACTCCACCCAGCGTCTCTGTCTGATGTTCAACTCCTTCTGGGTGTCGACGTACTTCAGATTCTTGTGGTCGGAGAAGATATCACAATGTACTCCGTAGAGATAGTGTCGCCAGATCTTAAGAGCAAAAATGACTGCCCCCATCTCCAAATCGTGCACGGGTAGTTCTGCTCGTGCTGCTTCACTGACGGGAGGCATAGGCTATTACGTGCCCATTCTGCATAAGGACGGAACCCATCCCCTGATAGGAAGCATCTGTATATACCTGGAATCCCTCCTTCCCTGATGGAAGAGCAAGGATGGGAGCCGAGGTGAGACGATCCTTTAGCTCCTGGAAGGCAGATTCGCATCGAGGCGTCCATATAAAAGGGGACTGCTTCTTCGTCAGAGACGTAAGAGGGAGGGCAATCTGAGAGAACCCCTCGACGAACTTCCGGTAGTAACCGGCAAGTCCCAAGAAACTTCGAACATCCGTGGCCGACTTTAGCGATGGCCAATCCCGTACTGCCTGGATCTTTGCAAGATCCACTGCCAGACCTGCTCCACTGATGACATGGCCCAGAAAGGCCACCTCCTTTAGCCAGAACTGGCACTTGCTGTACTTAGCATACATCTCATGCTCACGCAGCTTCCCCAAGGTCAAGGCCAGATGTCTCGCGTGCTCCTCCTCCGTCCTTGAATAGATGAGAATGTCGTCGATGAATACAATGACAAAGACGTCCAGATACTCCTCGAACACCCGATTCATCAAAGTCATGAATGCGGAGGGTGCATTCGTGAGCCTGAACGGCATCACGGTAAACTCGTACAAGCCGTATCTGCTGCTGAAGGCCGTCTTCGGGATGTCCTCCTCCCGAATACGAAGTTGGTAGTACTCTAACCTCAGATCCAGCTTTGAGAACCAATGGGCTCCCTCCAGCTGGTCAAAAAGCTCGTCTATCCGTGGTAAGGGATAAGTATTCCGGACTGTCAACCTATTCAGAGCCCGGTAATCGATGCACAGTCGAAGGGTCCCGTCCTTCTTCTTAACGAACAGCACCGGAGCTCCCCACGGTGAAGAGCTAGGCCGAACGAACCCGGCCTCCACTAACTCCTGAAGCTGGCTTCGGAATTCCACCAACTCCTTTGGGGCCATTCGATAGGGAGCTCTGGATACCGGCTTAGCCCCCGGTACGAGCTGAATCTGGAAGTCCTTCTCTCGGTGCGGGGGTAACCCTGGTAGCTTCTCTGGAAACACGTCGGCGAAGTCCCGCACTACCGGAATATCTGCAATGGAATCCTTGGCTACGACCGCCTCAAAGAGGACCTGATAAACCTCTTCCCCTACAGGTGGGCCTTAACGGCCTGCACAGACGATAGTAAAGTACGGGGTGCTGATATAATACCTTCGATAACAATGAAGGAGTCGCCGTGCCTCACGGTGATCCTCTTCGCCACGCAATCGATCTGGGCATGGTTCCAATGAAGCCAAGTCATGCCCAGGATCAGATCGTAATCTGGCATCCTCAGAACCGTCGCTGGTGCCTCAAACGCCTTTCTGCCGATCCTTGCTTCCATATTACAATGAGCAGAGGTCAATATCTCTGACCTGTCGGGTAGGCGCACTCTCATCATCTTCCCGGCGAATGGCTCCACTCCTGCCAGTCCTTTCACGAAATCCTCCGACACGAATGATTGCGACGCACCAGTGTCGAAGAGGGTGTGAGCGGGCTTGCCGCTCACGAATACTATGCCTGGGGTAATTAAATGTCTTAGTATTCTTATGGTAGTTTATCTTCTCTTAATTTCTAACCAGGTTATGTTTAAAATAGTAGTTTTATGAAGAAAATCTGAAAAGTACTGCCATACCTGTGATAACCTGCTCCGGGTTCCAGGGCTGTGTCAGGTCTAGAGCATACACCTGCTCTCTCTCTGGCCTACGACCTTGATCCTGAAATCCTCGTCCTCGGTCCTGTCCTCGTCCGCCAAACTGTCGGGGAGGTGGAGCGCCCTGATATGCTGGTGGGGGTGCTCGCCTCACAGGGCAGTTCCTCTTGATATGCCCCGGCTGGTTGCACTGATAGCATACCGGGTGGCTGCTCTGCTGTCCTGGGCATTTCCAGCATCTGTATAGGCTGGGGAGCCAATACCCCCTGACTCCTCTGTGCTCCTGCCCAAACTCTTGACGAGGCTGATCCCCGTTCCTTCTCTCTCCAATAAACTGGCCTCGAGGACGGTCTCTACGTCCTCCAATCACTGTATCATCAGCCGGTCTCTTCCGGCTCTTCACTGTAAGCTGATCCGCCTCTCTCTTCTTAGCCATCTCCAGAATCCTGGCCAGACTCCCCTCTGAGATGAAAAGGAGGGCCTGTCTCATGTCATCTGTAGCCCCTTATAAAACCCGGGCATAGCCAGCATCGTCTAGCTGGTAAGCATCCGCATAGCGGGCCAGGTGAGTGAACTCCTGATAGTACTCCACCAAAGTCCTGTTCCCCTGCCTCAACCGCAGGAACCTATCCTCCAGGTCATCTCTCGCCGACTGAGGTACAAAATGTCCCAAGAGCGCTGCTCTGAACTCCTCCCAAGTAATATCAGCACAGTCCATCCCTGCAAAGGTGGTGTCCAGCTGAGATTTCCACCATTCTTTTCATGTGACTCTAAGCAGGAGACTGCCAAAGCGACTGCCTCCTCCGTGGGGCATCGAATCCCTGCCAGCATCTCGTAAATAGTGTCCAACCACTCCTCCGTACGTACTGCAGACTCCGTCCCCTGGTAGGATGGAGGGGAAAGTCCCCGGAAGACAGTCATCCAATTGGCCCCGGGGTTTGGCTGTGGGGCTGGGGCTTGCTGGGCTCTGAAGGCCTCCAAGATGGCCGTCAGTGTTTGCCCCATCTCCGTCTGCTGGAACGGAACTGGTGCTGGCGGAGTCGGGACCACATTCGGAGCCTGAGGTGTCCCCTGCTGCGATGTAGGGTTCGTCACAGGCTACATGTAAAAATTCCATTTGTTAGAGAGCGAATGAATGGAATTAAGAAGAGTTAGGATGGACTTTCACATGTGATTTTCCTTATGGGCACACCACTGCTTCCGCTGCTAGTTTGTCCGCAAACTAAGCTCGCACGGGGGTGGCCCAAGGTTTTGTGGACTACTTCTCTTCGATCGAGGTTTGCTCTGATACCACTTGTAAGACCCCCTTTTTTTTTCTTTTTCAACCACCGGGGTCTTAGCCCAGAATTGCTGCTTTGCGGTGGCACCGACTCACGGGAAGGCAACCACTACAAAACGCCAATTCTGCCGGCCCTTTTCGATCACAAGAGAGAGAAGCATTTATACAAAAGTGTAAATAATTCCACAGAAACATGTAAATAAAAGTGAAATCATAACCAGTCCATCAATAGTAATAATAGGAAAATAGATAAATGGGCTCGAGCCCAGTACATCAGAGTCCTCACTACAAGTCACTCATCGCGGAAGCTAAGAAAATACTAATCACTCACGGAGCTGGTCGCAGGTGCACGGTGCTAGACTGTCCCACCTCCATGCGCACCGTACTCCGCTGGTGCTGGTCCCTGTCTCCCATCCGGAGCTCCTGTAATGTTTGGTTCGAAAACCATTAGTCATAAAGACTAAGCCCTATCATCCCCTACCCCTCCCACCACGGCTCCTAGGCACCGGGCGGAGAGGAGGAAAGGGAAGCTACAAAAGTGGAGAATAATCAAGCAGGTGACGGTGGACCTAACTAGCAAGTTATAATAGGTGAACAGTGTAAATGTTGTAATAGGTAGAACAATTAATAAATAGCAAATTGTATAAAAGGCAGCTAGAGAATAGTAAGTAAACAAACAAGTAAGTAAGTATGTAACCTTAACTTATATGAATGCCCATACAAACTTATAAGTTAAGGGATCTTCTGCAAAGCTCCCATCGTATAAAAAGTCCCATACCAATTTATACGTTGGGGTGTCAGTTGTATGCAAATATGAGTGTAGTGATATGCTATGCCATGATTCATGCAAGTGCAACTCACGCACACGACTCTATGCGCACAGACCTTTAGTTCCCCCTGTTCGGGCAGCTAGCTTCACTCCCAGGAACCTCCGTAGTGGCAAACAGAGACAGTGGGTCGGGCCCCCCACTCCTAGGCGGGCATCCACACTACCAGGCCTAGCCCTTCCGTACGCCCTAGAAGAACACAACCTAGAGTATCCGCGTACTACTGCTGGCTGTACCCACCAGACTTTCTTTGGCTAAGTGTCCCACACCGCCGAGTCAGCGTACCGATGTCGGTGTAAACGACAATCAGATACCGAAGACCCACCACCTTTATTCTGTACTCCAACCCTCGAGCCCTTGGCCCCCCCGGACAGTCCGTCTGTGCATCTACCTTAAGAGCTACTGTCTGAATGGCAACCAATCCTATAATTCTACTTTCCTAGCCACCGAGGTGTGTGTATGTGCAACCCTAGTTATACTAGTTGCTCTTTTAATTTATTATTCCTATGGTTTACGTTAACCCAGGACTGCCCCCGGTATACCCCGTGAAGGGCTCTCAAGGGGCACTAGGAACCAAGACGGCGGCATTACGGCCCGAAGTTCCTTTTCGCAAGGCACTTATTATTATTGGTTGACCTCCCTTAACCCGATCCTCATTAGTTACTTTAGTTCTAACCCTAGAGTATTAAGACTCTGCCTCTTCTTCCCGGGATGGACGATCTTTCGTCGTTCCCGTACTCCCTTATCCTAACCAGTCTCACACTCTACTTATCCTGACTTCCAATGATGAACTCAATCTTAATTTGCCCTACCAACCATCAACTACCAAAATTCCATGGCTTTACTATATGCAGACCATCCTAAACTTATGGGGTACACAAGGGGAGGTACACCAAATTGTCTTCCAAATCTCCTATAATGTTTAATGGAGGTCTACCATAACATAATTTGTCTAAATCCAGAAACTTATAATTTTCCTAATTAATCTAATATTTATTTAATTTTCCCAAAGATGGGCCATGGGTACTTTTAAACATGAACTACATGATATTCTTAAGTAATGGCCACCCAAAAATTTATGATCACTAAATAACAGCAAAATAACTCCAATTCAGATTTCAGAATTTTACAGAGAGTATTTAGCCTCTAAATAATTTATCCAGTATAATCACGTTAATTCTATGTAATGAAGGAAGTACTGAAATTACTCATCGGAAAATTATAGAAAAATTACTAATCAGTAGTATGGTATAAAAAAGATCTTTGTGCAAAGAATCATAATTTTTCCAGCTTGCTAAACACCACTAAAGATTTTATCAAATAATCAAGGTAAAACATACTTAATGAAGCAAGCCTTACAATTGAACTTCCAAAAATCCCATAAAAATTTACAGAGATTTAAAACCATAATAAACGTTCTCTGCCTAAACCTCATCAATTTCCAAGAAGTATATATTCCATAATAAATTTTCTAAACAATTCATACATGCTACTACATCGTTAATGAAGTATCCAAAATAATGATCTTAAAATTCATAGAAAAATATCCAGAGCTTGTACCATCCCTTTAATTCAGTCTACCCAAATCTCAACACTTTTCAATGTGTTCTAGCGTCATTTCCTATCTCTACAAGTTTTGCACCCTAAACTAGGGTTAGGTTTTTAGGTATCCCAACGGTCTCCAAATCTACTAAGATTTCATCCAGAGAACTATATTGGCCCTATGGTTCTCTTCACCCAATTTTGGGTCAATCCAAGGTCATCTAACCCCATGACCTTCACACACCACCAAGATCCATCCTTAGGGTTTGGCCTTGGTTCTTAGGGCAAACTTACCCCGATCCACCTCAAACTCTATGAGGGGGTGCTAGAGAATATTACTAGCCAGTGGTAAAAGTCTCAGCCTCTGTTGAGGTGATCTGACCACTCAAATCTCAAAGTGCACTTTTAACCTAAGACCCCTTATTAGGGCAAAACTTAGGGTTAATCATTTCTAATCCAAACCATCTCCAAATGAGATGAAAATTTATACAGAACCTTATGGTGAACCCAGGGACCACTCACCAAAATTTGGGAGGGTTTGGAAATTATTTAACCATCTAATTTAAATCGGCTAGGATTATTGAATTTTCCTAAAAACTATAGAAAAATATTTCCCAAAAATCCTAGATTTTGGACAGAATCTCAATATATATAATATTAGGCCACACCCCAAATTTCAAGTCATTTTGATGACTGGATTGGAGTGGGGAATTTTTCTAAGGTCAAGACAGCCCTCTGGATAGAGCTCACCAAAAAGGGTGCTGTGGTCTAACCAGGATTCCAAATTAAGTGAAATAAATTTTGAATAAAACTAGACTTCAAGGGCTACTTTTTCTATGTTGAACACTTTTCCTGTAGGAGCATCTAGCTATTTTTCCCAAATTATTTAAAGCGACAGATAAATTCATTCAGAAATTGTTTTAAAAATAGAATCTAATTTTCATGGCACTGTTCATCTTCTTCAACAGCCCGAAACCAGAAGCTTGAAAACTTAGTTTCCTGTAGCTTTTCCAAAGCTATTTCACAGCCATCCAGCCATCTCCCTGGCCGGCCACCACAACCACCACCTCTGTTGAGGTGAGGGCTATCGTCGGGCGGCGGCACGGCCGCCGGAGAGGCGGTTTCCGGCGAACCCGCCACCATGAAATTTTCGGAAAAATCACGAATACGCTCACCCGATCTGGCTCTTTTGAGCCCGATATCTCTCCTAACGATTCCTAAGATCTATCCGCAGAAGAAGAGGGAGGGGAGGACCTTGTTCGCGGGCTGGAGGCGTGCAGAGCGTCCGGAAGCCATTTGCGCGGTGGTGGCGTCGCCGGAAATTCTTCAACAGCAGGGGGGGGGGGGAATCTGGAACAATTTGAGGGAGAGTGTAACCTTTTCCTCTTGCTCTTATGAGTCTTTTATAGGTCAGCATGTGGGGAGGGGAAAGGGTGAAACGTTCGCGGCCATTAATAATTCCCTTATGACGTTTCGGTTATGACAACGACATTTGAAACGTTGGAGATGAAGAGGTGTTCAGCAGGTGGCGATTTCCTATTGGACCAACATTTCCTTAATTATTTAAATAATTAAAGTAGCAAACGGCCCATAAATACTCTTGGTTTTCATTCCCTTAATCAGATTTTATTACGACGTCAGTTACCGAAATTTCCAACCTGGCTGTCGTTTCGGCCTTGGTCACGGGCGTGACTGGCCCGTATGGCCAATTCTGGTTCGACGATCGTCGAATTGGGATCCACGATCGTCGAGCGTGGTCACGCCCTATGTCACGGGCGTGACATTGTGGGTCACGGGCGTGACTGGCCCGTGTGGCCAATTCTGGTTCGACGATCGTCGAATTGGGATCGACGATCGTCGAGCGTGGTCACGCCCTATGTCACGGGCGTGACATTGTGGGTCACGGGCGTGACATGCCCGTGTGGCCAATTCTGGTTCGACGATCGTCGAATTGGCATCGACGATCGTCGAGCGTGGTCACGCCCTATGTCACGGGCGTGACATTGTGGGTCACGGGCGTGACATGCCCGTGTGGCCAATTCCTGGTTCGACGATCGTCGAATTGGGATCGACGATCGTCGAGCGTGGTCACGCCCTATGTCACGGGCATGACATTGTGGGTCACGGGCGTGACATGCCCGTGTGGTCAATTCCTGGTTCGACGACGTCGAATTGGGGTCGACGATCGTGCGTAGCGTGGTCACGCCCTATGTCACGGGCGTGACGGGTCGGTCACGGGCGTGACCAACCCGTGACCCGAATTCTTGGTCACTTTATTTCGATTTCTGGGCTCCCCCAGGGTTCTACCACAACCAACCGACTCCTAGGGGTCTAGCCGGAAATGAGATGTTACACCCTTGTCTTGGGTGCAAGATGAAGACCCGAAGACTTTGGGAATTGAGAACATAGATGACACTGATGCGGTGGTTAGGCTGATAAGGGAACGCATGTTGGAGGCTCAAAGTCGGCAGGCGAAGTATTACAACGCAAGGCACCGTATGGTGGAATTTCAAGTGGGTGATAAGGTGTTTCTAAAAATCCGGCCGATGCATGGAGTGTCACGAGTGCGAGGTGTGAAGAAGCTCAGTCCACGGTATGTTGGGCCCTATGTCATATTGGAGAGTGTTGGCCCTTTGGCCTACTGGCTGGAGCTACCGCCCGAGCTAGAGAATCTCCATGATGTGTTCCATGTATCGTCGCTTCGGAAGGCGCTGTTGCGGCCCGAACAATACATCCCCACAACTGATGGTACTGTGGCGTCTGACAGATCTATGTGACTGGAGCCGGTGCGGATCGTTGATAATGAGATAAGAACCTTGCGCTGCAAAAGTGTCCCCTTGGTAAAAGTGCTATGGTCTAATCATGGGAAGGAGGAATTCACATGGGAGCCAATGGATTTGATGCAAAGACGCTACCCGGAGTTGTTTGCCTCAGGTAATTTTATCTAAAAGCATAATTTGTTTTCTGTATACTTTTCTCCCCACGACCTCAGCCTGATTTCGGGGACGAAATCTTTTTATTTTGTTTATAGGATTTGTAACGTCCCAATTCGCGCTAGGCCCCTCACACGAGTTTTGAGTCAAGAGACTAGACTCGGGCTCGGGGTGCGCTGACGCGAAGTGTCAGGTGCGTCGGATGGAGTGTAGGGTTGAGTGATGACTAACGAATCGAAAGGAAATCAGCCAAGTGGAAATCGACGAGAATGGAGGTTGATGCACGTCGATCGACGGGTATCGGGAATGATACTCGCCGATTCGACGGGTATCGGGAATGATACTCGTCGATTCGACGGGTATCGGTGGTCGATACCCGCCGGACACAGAGCTGCAAGTAGACTAAGGGAAATTCGGCGAGAATGCTCGGCGATTCTCGTTGATCGTCGAGAATACCCGGTGATACCCACCGACCATCGAGTATCGCCAACTGATACTCAACGCACACAACGACAGGATGTCCGATAAAACGGCTAAGGGAAAATCGTCGAGTATCATTGTTGATACTCGACGAATTCGTCGAGAATGACCCGCTAATACTCGCCGATCGACGGGAATCACTGGCTGATTCCCGCCGAATTTGACTTGTGCGTTTTCTGCGCCCAGGCAGATTCACCGGCTTGTACAGGCGGACCGAACTGGACTTCGGGATTCGTGCTGCATGATCCTTGGACCGGTCACTTCAAATGAAACCTAATTTGGGCGGTCCTATTATAGAGTAACACGTGGCGGAAGGGACTTAACCTAACATGTAATATAAAAAGGGAGTAAGCCAAACCCTAGCCGTCACTTTACCGTCGTCGAGCCTTTATCCGCGAATCATCGAGAGAGAGAAGCAGGTCGTCGGAGGAGAAGTTTGGACGGAGGAAAGCTTGCTGGTGTGAGCTTTGGAGGCGGACTTCTCTCGCTCCTTCCTTTACCGTGAAGAACAACTGCACCAAGGATGCCGCAACGAAGAGTAACGCGATCCATGGCCGGCAACGGAGGAAACGCCGGAAATGAAGTGAGTTTCCTCCCCTCTCCCTTGGTGCTAGATCTGTAGCTATTCTTAGGCGAGACATCGACTCAAAAGAGCCTTGATGTGTGAGATGAAGCTTTCTAGGAAGGCCATGCTAGAACTTGTGTTCTAAAGCTTAGTCATCTTCAACCTCTCCTCGCTTCAAAGTGATGATAGGGGTGGTCTCGTGAAGAGGAAACGGCCTCAAGAGGGAGAATAAGGGTGGAGGAACTTCTGGTTGCGATTTGGGGAAAATCGCTTGAGGAGAAAGATGAACGGATGCCGTTCACTTCGCTTCAAGATGCGTGCAGAATCTGTATTCTACACGCAGCGACCTTCTTGGCTACTTTTAAGCAAGAAAGGGTCAGATTTCGGCTTTCGACTAAACACGAAAGTCGTAGCCCTTGAAATCACCTTTCCAACGAGTGGTTGCACGTTTCTAGGCGATACCTGTAGCCATAGGAAAGTTCGTTTGAATCCGCTGCGGTTGGGAGTTAATGCCCCGGAAATCTGTGTCCTGTACGCAGCAGACTTCGAGTTGGATTTCTGGTCTGATGTGACCAGATCTAGGCTTTCGACTAAACACGAAAGTCGTAGCCCTTGAAATTACCTTTCCAACGAGTGGTTGCACGTTTTCAGGCAATACCTGTAGCCACGGGAATCCTCGGTCAAATTTGCTGACTAGATTACATATATTTCTAGGTGATTACAATATGAACTTGGATTCGATGGAATAGATGTTGCAATCCATCTCGAGGTTGGGTGAATTCTTTTGTGTTAATCACCGAGTTAATGTGAGGGTTGATGTTTGAGGACTTGAATTTCCTATGCCGAGATGTGAATCAAGCCTAAGTGAATGAAAGGCTTTGTTATATTTGGTAGATCACCATTATGCGCATTATCTATAATATGTTGAATTAATGTGGAAGGATTTCTAAATGATTAAACTATGGTCCTGATGTATAATGAATTGATGGAAGGGAATGGATAGTCCAATGCTTAGAGTGTCGTCTCCCTACGGGTAACATTGTGGAAGTTAACCAGTGCGGTGTAGACCGTCACTAATGGGAATGAGGTTGAGTTGAATTAAATTGGACGGTTGGGCTTGGTCCACGGTGTTCACGTCCCGGGGCTCCTTCCGTGCCACGTGAACGGTTGGGCTTGGTCCTCGGTGTTCATGTCCCGAGGCTCCATCCGTATTTGTTGGATGGTTGGGCTTGGTCCTCGTGCTTTCTCCGAGGCTCCTTCCATGCCATGAATTATGGAATTGCATGCGGTGTGAGTCGACACGCGGTGTCGTAATCCCGGGTTAAGGATAGTGTGGCTGGTCTACGGGCTCGCCAATCGTCACACCGATGGGAGTTGACAGTTAGACCTTGGGCGGTTGGGCTTGGTCCTTGGTGTTCACGTCCCGAGGCTCCTTTCGTGCAAAGTGAACGGTTGGGCTTGGTCCTCGTGCTCATTTCCGAGGCTCCTTCCGTGTCATACCAAAGGCCAGTCGGGGCTAGGATCTTGGTGCATATTTACCCGAGAGAACCCGCTGAGCCGTAGTACGCATGTGAGCTCTGCTGTTGTGTTCTTAGCATTGAGGCGTACGGAGGCCTAGGCCAGGTAGTGTGGAGACCAGCCTAGTAGTGGAGATGCCCGCTCTACTATCACCGTTTGGCCACGACGGTTGATGCCTGAGAGGTTAGCTACCTGCTCGAATAGTGGGAACTATAAGTCTGTGTCGACATAGCGATTGCATGTGCTTGATCATGGGTGAGTCATTGCATTGCATACATAGCATTGTACTTCATTACATACATAAGACCCTCATCGTATAAGTTTGTATAGGAACTCCTATACAATGAGTTACTTTCTGCTGAACGACCCTCAACTTATGTGCTTGTATGGGCACCCATATAAGTTGAGTTACTTACTGTCCTAGATACATACTCTCTTGCTGCTAAGATTTGTAAAATAAGACCTTGTTCATTTGTATACTGTTTCTATTGCTATTTATGATATGTACACATACTTCACCTGCTTGTACTACTGATATATATTTATTGTACTTGTTCTTTTCTCCGCCCGGTGCCGAGGAGTCGCCGGGGGAGCGGATGTGAAACCACTTAGTCTTTTTGACTAATGGTTGCTACGTCTTCCTTTTTACGAGGAAACCCCGCAGGTGGAGCAGCAGGCTATACAGACGGACAGCCAGGCCAGGGTGACAGGGCCTGAAGGGACGGTACCGTCGCTACCGTCGGGTACATATGTGAGTGAGAGAGAGATTTTGTTGTAGCCCTTCGGGGCAATTTTGTTCTCGTACTCTGATATTAGAAGCTTGCTGTAGCTTCTTTATTTTTAATACTATGGACATATGCTTGATGTGGATTTGACTTTCATAATATTATGGTTGGGTTGACATTTATCTGCTGATATTTTTGGTAGCCGGCAGAATAGGCGTATTGTGGTACAGGCTAGCCTGAGTGCTAGTGCTATCGCAAGGCGACTGTTCTGGGCATAAGACCCCTCTCATGCCGTGTTTTGTGTTCCGGGAGGGGGGTCTTACATGTAGGGTTGACTTGGAACCTTGGTGGTCACTTGACCCTTAGTAAGGGAACTTTGACCATTTTGGGGCTAGAGTTGAATTTGGTCAACTTGACCATTTGAGTTGACCCTAAGGGTTCCTTGGTGACCCATTGACCCCACTTTAGGTCTAGGGAGACCTTGGTAGGGTTGGTTGGGCTCATTAGGGGCACATTGCCCTTAACTAGGGCATCTTACCCTATTTAGGCCTAGGATGGTCCTAGGTCAACTTGGCCACCCTGGGTTAACTCCAATGGACCCTTAGGGACTTTCAATAGGTTGGTGAGGTCATGGTGGGGTCTTGGAGTCTCATTATCATCCTAAACTAGGGTTTAGGAATCTACTATCTGCAGACCATAATGATCTCACCTATATTCTTAGGTCTACTTGGTCTTCTTGGGCTTCTAGGGTTTTGTCATGACCTAGTCATGATAAAACCACTCCTAGGGGGTCTAGTTACCTGAGGGATGTTACAAATCCCAATACATAAACAAAAAATTTCATCCTCGAAATTGTAGTTAGGTCTACGGGGTTTCAAGTATGAAAAGTAAATTGTAACATCCTGAGAGGTTGTGAGAATACCTGACTTAAAAGCTCTGGATATCTTTGTTACATTAGATCCTGCGGCTCCCATGTGTACTCCTCCTGATCGTGATTCCTCCACAGGACCTTGATCAATGGAACCTTCTTGCGGTGCAAGACTCATATCCCCTTGTCGTCAATCTAGACCAGCTCCAGGTGAACGGACCGATCAGATTCTACCGGCCCATCCGTGACCATAATCTGCTACTCCAGGCATAGTAGAGCCTTCCTAAGAGAGGATACATAGAATATGTCATGCAAACCTGCCAGCTTCGGTTGTAGCTCCAGCCTGCATGCTAAGGGACCGATCCGCTCTAGGATCCTGTAAGGCCCCATATATCTCGGACTGAGCAACTTCTTCCAACCACGCACCCATGAAAGTCCATGCATCGGTCAGATCTTCAAGAATACCCGGTCCCCCACCTAAAGCTCCACCTGACGATGCCGAGCGTCATAATACTTAGACTGTCTGCTCTGAGCTTCTAACATCCTGTCCCGTATTAGTCTCACCTGAGCCTCAATGTCCTAAACGAACTCTGAGACCAAAACCTCCGGATCCTCATCCTATATCCATGACAGCGGAGTCCTACACCTTCGTACGTATAGATCCTCATAAGGAGCCATCCCTATGCTGGACTGGTAGCTGTTATTATATGAGAACTCAACCAGTGACAACAACTTCTCCCAAGGCTCTCCGCAATCCAGAATGCATAATCGCAGTAGATCTTCCAACGTCCGATTGGTGTGTTCCGCCTGCCTGTCAGTATGGGGATGAAAAGCTGTACTGAATGTTAGCCGAGTGCCCAAGTAAGTTTGCACTGATCTCCACTCCCTGGACGTAAACCATCCATCCCGATCCGATACGATCGTCCTAGGTACGCCATGATAACAGATGAACTGCTCCACAAATTTTCGAACCAACACACCAACCGAGTCATCCTTCCTGATCGGGATAAATCTAACTACCTTCATTAGAGGGTCGACGATTACCAAGATCGAATCGTTTCCCGTCCGTGATCGGGGAAGGCCATGTATGAATTCCATCGCGATATACTCGAATTTCCACTCCAGCACCGGGAGTGGTTGCAACAATCCTGCGGGGTTTCTGCACCCTGCCTTCACCAGCTGGCATGACTCGCAGTGGGTCACAAAGTAGGTGATATCCTTCTTCATGCCTGGCAAGTACATGATCTTCTTTAGATCCGCAGTCATCTTCGTAACTCCCGGGTGTACCGAATATCGGCTGTAGTGGGCCTCCATCATAATATCCTCCCGGACCTGGCCTCCCTCTGGTATATAAACCCATCCTCTGAAGCATACCAGGTCATCCCTTAATGTGTAATTCCCAGCAGTACCTGCCTCCAAGGACCGAAATATCGGCTCCAGCTTGGCGTCCTGCCTCTGCCCATCACTGACTCGGTCTCGAATGTCATCTATGACGCTCATCACGGCTAAATACTCCTCATAAAGCTCTGGGTCATTAGATTACACCAGCGTGATGTGCATATCATCTAATCCCTACACCAGCTCCATGGTCATAATCTGGGGCTCTGCTCCGGAGGTGGTGGCTCTCCGACTCAGCGCATCGACTACCACATTCGCCTTCCCTGGTTTGTAGTGCATCTCGTACTGGTAATCTGCTAGAAACTCCACCCATCGCCTCTGTCTGGTATTCAGCTCCTTCTGCGTGTCCACATACTTCAAATTTTTGTGATCAGAGTATATGTTGAAGTGGACACCATATTGATAGTGCCGCCAGAATTTGAGAGCAAACACTACTACTCCCATCTCTAAGTCATGAACAGGGTAGTTCTGCTTATGCTTCTTCAGCTGGCGGGAAGCATAAGCAATCACATGGCCTTTTTGCATCAGCACTGCACCTATGCCCTGTTAGGAAGCATCAGTGTAGACCTGGAATCCTTCTCTCCCTGAAGGAAGGGCAAGAATTGGAGCCGAGGTGAGTCGATCCTTCAGCTCTTGGAAATCCGTCTCGTACTGCGGGGTCCATACAAAGGGCACATGCTTCCTCATCAGGGATATGAGTGGGAGGGAAATTCGAGAGAATCCCTCCAAAAACTTCCGGTAATAACCGGCAAGTCCTAGAAAACTCCGCATGTCTGTGGCCGCCTTCAGCTGCGGGCAATCCCGAACTGCCTAAATCTTGGCCGGGTCCACTGCTAACCCAGCTCCACTGATAATATGGCCTAGGAAGGCCACCTCCTTCAACCAGAACTGGCATTAGCTGAACTTCTTATAAAGGCGGTGCTCCCATAGTCACTCTAGAGTCAGTGTCAGATGTCGTGTGTGCTCCTCCTCCGTCCTCGAGTAGATGAGGATGTCGTCAATAAACCCGATGATGAACACATCCAGATAAGCCTCGAACACCCGATTTATGAGGCTCATGAACGCCGACAGTGCATTTGATAGCCCGAAGGGCATCACGGTAAACTCAAATAACCCATATCTTCTACTAAAGGAAGTCTTCGGAATGTACTACTCCCGAATCCGCAGCTGGTAGTAGCGCAACCTCAAATCCAGTTTCGAGAAGAAATGCGCCGGCTCCAGATGGTCAAACAGCTCATCTATCCTTGGCAGTGGATAGGTATTCCAGACTGTCAGTCTGTTCAGTGCTCGGTAGTCTATGCATAATCTGAGTGTCCCGTCCTTCTTCTTGATGAGCAGCACCGAGGCTCCCTATGGTGAAGAGCTCGACCAGACAAATCCAACTTCCACTAGCTCCTACAGCTGGCTTCAAAACTTTGTCAACTCCTTCGGGGCCATCCGGTAAGGAGCTCTAGATGCCGGCTTAGCCCCCGACACTAGCTATATCTAGAAATTCTGCTCCCGGTGTGGGGGTAGCCCTGACAGCTTCTTTAGGAATACGTCAGCAAAGTCCCGTACCACCGGGATACCAGATATGGAATCCTTGGCCTCGGCCATTTCAAACAGCACTTCATAGACTTCCTCTCCCTTCAGATGGGCCTTGACGACCTGTATAGATGATTACAAGAGAGGGGGAATAGGTCTAATACCTTCGATGATGACGTGGGAATCCTCATGCCTTACGGTGATTCTCTTTGACAGGCAGTCGATCTGGGCATGGTTCCAATGCAACCATGTCATGCTCAGGATCAGATCATAGGCTGGCATCCTTAGGATTATTGCTGGTGCTTCGAATGCCTTTCCGCCGATCTCTTCCTCCATGTTGCAGTGGGAAGAGGTGAATAGCTCTGATCCATCGGGTAGTCGTATCCTCATCATCCAGCTTGTGAATCGCTCCACACCTTCCAACCCTTCCACAAAGGTCTCCGTCACGATTGAGTGCAAAGCACTCGTATCGAATAACGTATAAGCGGGTTTACCGCTTATGAAGACTATGCCTGGGGTAGTAAAATATCTTAGAAGTCTAGTTATAGTTTTCCTACTTAGTCTATCAATTCTAAATTCATGAGTATAGCTTTTTAGGAAAGAAAAGAACTTAAAATTATTGGTGTACCTGTTATCACTTGCTCCAGATTCCGAGGTTGAGCCAGATCTAGTGCATACACTTGCTCCCTCTCCTACCTGCGGTCTCTGCCCTGGTATCCACATCCTCGACCACGTCCTCATCCTCCAAAATACTTAGCAGGCGGGGCAACCTGTGGTGCTGGTTGGGGTGCCCCCCTCATGGGGAAGTTTCTCCAGATATGCCCTACCAGATGATAGTTGAAGTACTTTAGCAGGGGATATGCCATACCCCCGAGTCTCTGTATCTCCCGCATCTGGAGAGGTTGAGGAGCCATTACCACCGGCTCCCTCGGCTCCTATCTCACCTCCTGATAAGGCTGATCCTCTGCCCTTCTCCCATCTCTCCCATCAGCAAAGAGGCCCCGTCGCTGGTCATTTCTGGCTCCACAGCCCTGATCCTCAATTGGTCGCTTCCGGCCTCGAGTAGTGTGACAATCTGCCTCAATCCTCTTTGCCATCTCCAATAATCGAGGAATAGGCCCATCAGATACGAACAACATAGCCTCTCTCAGATCCTCTTGCAAGCTCTTATAGAACCTCTTGGTGTATCCCGCCTCATCTAACTTATAAGAATCTTCAAACCGGGCTAGATGATTGAATTCCCGATGGTACTCCACCACTGTCTTGTTGCCTTGCCTCAATTGTAGAAATCTGTCTTTTAGCTCATCTCTGGCTGACTACGGAACAAAATGCTCCAACAGTGCGGCCCTGAACTCCTCCCAAGCAATCTATACAACCTCTCTATCAACAAACGTCATGTCCAACAGTGTCTTCCACCTTCTCTTAGCATGGGTCTCAAAGCAAGAGACCACCAAAGGCACCCTCTCCTCCCAAGGGCACCGTATCCCGGTCAGCATCTCATACATGATGTCCAGCGACTCCTCCGTCTGAATAGCCGACTCTGTCCCCAAGTAGGACGAGGGATAAATTCCTCGGAAATACTCAACCAATTGGCCCCCGGGTTTTGCTGTAGAGCCGGAACCTGCTGGGCCCTGAAAGCCTCCAGAATAGCTGTCAGGTTCTGCCCCATCTTCGACTGTAGAAATGGAGTGAGAGTCAGGGGAGGTGGTGCAATATTCAGAGCTTGTTGGACTCTACCCTGTGGTGTGGGATGTGCTGGAGGCTGCACCACAAGGACCATTGTAAGTAAATGACTCAAACTTAATCAAAAAGTGGACAATTTACATGTGATCCCCCATATGGGCACACCACTGCTTTCGCTGCTTAGTTTGTCCCCAAACTAAACTCATGCGGTGGTGACCCAGGGATTGTGGACTATTACTTTTTCATTCGAGGTTTCCTCTTATACCACTTGTAAGACCCCCTTTTTTCTTTTTAGAACCACGGGGTCTTAGGCCCAGATCCGCCGCTTTGCGGTGACACCTTCACACCCGAGAATGTCATCACTACAAAATGCCGATCCTGCCGGCCAAATCGATCACAGAATAGTAACAAAATATGAGAGTATGAAATAGAAGAACTTTATACATGTCCATAAAATCACAAATATAGTAAATAATCTCCACGAAGGGAGAGTCCACAAAAATAATAATAAAGGTACTGAAAATAGGGCTCATGCCCGGTACATCAATATTCTCACTACATATCACTCAGTGCGGAAGCAAAACTAAACATCTACTAATGATTGGGACTCATAGTCCCAGCTGTCTGAACTCCGATGCTAGACTATTCCATCTCCAAGCGTGTTGACCTCCGGGGCTACTCCTCCATGCTGGACTCCACTGTCCCCTAAAATGATGTGGTTCGAAAATAGTTAGTCTAAAAGACTAAGTCCTATCATCCCCCACCCCTTCCCCCATGGTTCCTAGGCACCGAGAGGGGAGAAGGAAAGGAGAGGTAATGAAGGTGGAGAATAACAAAGTAACATGTGACATCGGAACTAGTCTAGCAGTTTTAAGTGTATATGCGGCAGTAATGAAAGAATGAAAGATTGAACATATAATAAGTAACCTTAACTTATATGAAAACAAAGAAGCTAAGGGATCTTCTGCAAGACTCCTATCGTATAAAAAGTCCCATAACAATTTATACGATAGGGTGTCGGTTTTCTAGCAAGCATGTATATATCTACAGAGTAAAAACCTTAACTTATAAGAACGCTCACGCGAGCTTATAAGCCAAGGGGTCGTTTTGTAGGGCCTATTGTATAAAGCGTCCCATACTGCTTTATATAATAGGTGTCATGGGTTATATGCAAAGATGATGCTATGACATGCAAATATGCTATGATGTGATCATGCAAGTACAACACAATGCAAGTACAACACACTCACTCAACTCGGTGCACATAGACCTTTAGTTCCCCCTTTCTGGAGCCGAACCTCCCAAGATACCTCCATAGTGGCAAACGAAAGCGGTGGGTTGGGCCTTGTGTTGGATCCCTAGTTAGATTTGGGCTAGGTTCACTAAATTAGGTTAAGTATGACCCTCCTTGTATAGTCTATAGTCATAGGTCTTCATTAGATTTAAGGGTAAGTCAACAAGTCATAATGATTAGACCAAGCCCTCAGAAGACTTAGAAGATTGCAGAAATAAGAACAAGGGCGAAATTTCATGTTGAAGAAGTCGTTCGACTAACTCTAAAGAAAGTTCGACGATCTTCATTCTCAGTTCGACGATCTCAGAGTCACATCTCTGAATTAAGATCGATGAAAGTTGGACTGAGTTTGGCGAACTCTTATCTTCTATCAAACCTTGAGTTCGACGATCTACTATCTCTGTTTGACGATCTTGGAGCCCAGTATTGAAAGCTGTATTACAGTTCAAATTTCTCAGGGCTCAGCTCGATGAAAGAGAGGTTGAGTTCGACGATCCAGGATCTCAGATCGATGAATATTGCCAATTCAACATTTCCTTCTTTGCAATGTTTCAGATTTGATTTGACCTATTTTATAGCTTATATTGCTCTGAGTAATTAATGCTTATATTCTCAGAATATAGCCGTTCTTATGACAACATTAATTACTGGTTTTCATAGAGTTATTATACAGCTAATTCTTGGGACAGTTAAGGAATTCTTTTATTGCTCTTCTAGCCGTTGTCAAAGTTCCAAGATTTCAGCAGTAAATAAAGGCAATTGAATTCAAATTAAAGACTAATTTTGTTGTAGAGAATATAATCAAGTTTGTGAAAAATTCCAAATATCAAGACACATCGAGAAAGACGAAATATCACGAAAGAAAAAACAAGTTCTGCTCTGTCGATTCTTTAAGAGTTCTTCTTCCAGCAAGCTCTCAGAGACAATCAACTATACTTATCTATAGCCTTATGGAGAATCTTTTCAAGAAGACCTACTCACCCTGTAAAGCTCTTAATCTTCCTTAACAAAAACTTCATCTCGGGGGGAGCTTTGACACCATCAAGAATCCACAAGTCTTCTCAGTTATTTTGAGAAAAGAGAAGACAACAAATAGTTTTTATCTTTCTTCACCCCCACTGTACAGGATTTTAACTCCCTTCAAAAGTTAGCCTAGTTCACAAGTCACCTTCCAAAAGACTTGAGTTTGGTTTTTGGGCACCTGATCAAAAGCTCAAAGGGTTGCAATATCTCCCTGCAAATAGATATTGTGTTGGTAGTCACCTAATAAAAACCTGTAGTGGATTCCGACTAGGGTGGTAGAAGAGTGGATGTACCCAGTTGGAGAACCACTATAAAATTCTTGTGTTATCTGTGTGTTTGCTTTTTTATTTTTGTCTTGTCTTGTGGTAGCTTAGTGTATCTTTTTTCTTTGCTTCTGTTAACTTCTCTTATCTATTACTATATCACCTATTTTATCACTTAACTTTATATTTGTAAAACGTTGAAAAGGAATTTTTAAATAACTCTATTCACCCCCCTCTAGAGTTAACCAGAGATTACTCTCCCTTTTATTTCACCTCGCCCACCTCTAAACCGGTAATTGCACTACAAGTCAGACCTATCGTACGCCTCGATGCTGTTGCACTAAGCAGAGCTCCTGCATACTCTTGCCGGCTAACGCACAAGACTTAATTTGGCGAAGTGCAAAACCATACTTGCCGAGTCAACGTATTGGCGTCGGTGTATTGACCCTCCAATACCGAAGACCCACCACCTTATGCTTTATGCACATGCAACCTTATGTATTATCCACCGAGCCAAATCTCCCCGGACCATCCCGTCCATCACAATCAACAACCGAGCTAAAGCTCGCCGGGCCAACCGTCCCATCACCAAATCCACTGAGCATATAGCCCGAGTGACCAAATATAACATCCCGAGACATCGAGGTGAGTGAAAGTGAATCCCTAGTTATGCTAGTTACTCTTGCAGTTTATTTTGCCTACAGTTTAGGTTAGCCCAGGACTGCCCCCCGACATACCCCGTGAAGGGCTCTCAAAGGGCACTAGGAACTATGATAGGCTGAAGCCCAAAGATCCCTTTCGCAAGACACTTATTATTATTGGTTAATTGTCGATTCTCGATCCCTTTAGTATTACACTGGTTCTAACCCTAATGTGTTTGACCTTCTCTCTCCCTTCACAGGATAGACGATCTTTCGTCGATCCTGAGTACCACCTAAACTTAGACAACTCTACTACCTACCCTTCCCAACTTCAATTGTATACTCCAATCCACTTGCAAAAATCAGTAAACCACAATCCCATCTCCCTACGACCATTCCCCATGTTAACACGATTTCCGCAGTTTTACTAACTGCAGACCATCTTATTCTATATGACGTGCAAAATAGGAGGTACACTAAATCCTCATTCAAACAACCTAAGATAATTAATTGAGGCCTATCATGACACATATAAACTAAATCCAGAAACTTGGAATTTTCCTAATTTATCTGACATTTTATTTATTTCTCCTAAAAAATCTAAGTGCCCTAGTTTGAATATGAAGTGGCCCTTATAGTCATGCAAAATGCTCCATAAAATTATGGTAAATACTAGGCAACTATTTAACAGTAAATTCAAGTCTCCCAATTTTTTGCCAGGTTTAAACCCTTGATCCATAATTTTAAATATAATCAGATAGTTAATAGCTAAGGAAGTATTGTAAATAAGCTTCCAAAAATTATAAGAAAATTCAAGCATGACTAATATGCCCTAAAAACACTCCTGACAAAATTTCCAAACTTCCTAGTGAATAATGAGCTCTAATTTTAATTTAGAACAATAATCCTCTTTCTTAAATTAATGAAACAACTACTGTAATTATTCATTTAAAAATTATAATAAAAATTTTCTCGTGTGCATATTGACCTAAGTACACTTTTACATGAGTTTCAAAATTTTAAATCAATCATTGAGCTCTGAATCCAATTTTGAATATAATTGCATTTTTTAAAGCTTGTCAAGAAAGTACTGGAAATATACATCTAAAAATTATAATAAAATTTGAGTATGAGTATATTGACCTAAAATACCCTCTGCCCAATTTTAATAACTTTCTATTAAACACTGTGATCATAATAAACAAAAGACTATCAAGGGCAATTCCATGTATTATAAAGGAGGTACTAAATGTATTGTTCCAAAATTACCAATAAAATCACATGAGGCTCTTATTAACTCTTTGACCATACTACCCAAGTTTCATAGCTTTTCATTAAGTTTTGGTGGCCTGCCTTACATGTATAAGGGTTGTGTCCTAAATTAGGGTTAGGGTTCTGAGGGGTTTAACCATCTCTAAATCCACTAAAATTTCCACCAGAGGAATTTAACAACCATAGGGTCCTTTCCATCAAATTTCAAGTCAATACAAGGGCATTTGACCCCACGCCCTTCTTAAACCCCCAAAGTCCAAACTCAGGGTTTGAACTTGGGTCCTAGGGCAATCCTACCCCAAACCACCCCATAATACCTATGAGGGTGTTAAATGTCATGTCAAACCAGTGGCCCAAATCTCAGCCTCTGTTGAGGTGGTTTGACCACCCAAACCCACAAGGTGCACTTTTGACCTAAATACCCATTTTGGGGGCAAAACTAGGGTTTACTAATTTCCCAACCAAATCAACTCTAAATGACGTGAAAATTTATACAGAACCTCATAATGACCCTAAGAACCACTCAAAAAAATTTGGGAGGGTTTGGAGGTCTTTAGGTCCCTAAATTAATTTACCCTAGGATTATTAAATAATTTCTAAAACTATAGTAACATTATCTCCAAAAATTCACATTTTTGGAGAAGACCTAGGTATAGCTTAGGGTGACTCCCTGTCCAAATTTCAGGTAATTTGGACTTGTGGTGAAGTGGGGGGCACACATTTTAATCTCTGTCTAGCACTAGGTATAGACCCCACCAAAATGAGTGCCCTGGTCAAACCAGGCACCCAAATTGGTTCAAACTAATTTTAAAATAAATTACACCCCTAGGGATAAAACTTTGATATTTACCATTTTTTTATAGGTGTCCCTAGGTATTTATAATAAATAAAAACATTAGATACAATTTCTTTGATAGAAATGAAATGATATGAAAATATAACCTATAGTTTAAATAATCTCTAGCACGAATCTTAAAGCACATCCAGCGGCCCCTGGTCATCGTCTACCTCTAGCTGATGACCAGGATCATCCTGACCTGGAGCTTCTTCCAGCAGCCACTGCTGGCCACCCGACCACCTCCTTGGATGGCCACCGCCACCACCACCTCCGTCGAGGTGGTGGCTATCGCCAGGCGGCGGCACAGCCGTCGGAGGGGCCTTTTCCGGCGATCCCGATAATCTCAATTTTCTCCAAAAACCAGGAAAATCGAACCTCTGATCGGGCTCAATTGAGCTCGAACCTTGACCCTAATTAGTCCTACGATCTACCCATGGACGAAGAAGAAGGGGAGGACCTTTGTGGTGGTCTGGAGACGCGCTGATCGTCGGGTCGTCATGGTGGTGGTGGTGCCGCTCGGTTTTCTGCAACTACATAGTGGAATGGCTCGAATTCTTCAGGTAAGTGGTGGGGAAAACTCCTCTCAGGCCACTGATGGTGTTTTAAGCCTCAGTTAGGGAGGGGAGAGGCCAAGTCATCAATGGCCATTGAAAGCTTGGCTCGGCCATTGTGGTTCTCTGCATCCAGTCAGTAGAAAAGCCTGGAAAGGCTCTTGATCTTCTTAGGGTTGTTAGGGGAGATGAACCAAGCAAAGAAGAATGGCCCTTGGCTTCCCAATGCCATGAATGGACTTTACTCATTTTCTCTCTCCTCCATTAAAGAGGAATTGAAGCTTTCTCTCTCTTGACCCTCATGGCCGAATTTGTTCATCACACTAGCCTAATTGCAGCCCACTAATTCATGACATTAATTAATTAAGAGGTGGTTAGCCCAAGTGAATACGGCTTGAGCTTTGGTTAGCCCATTTGAGCTAAGTTTTACCTAACCTAGACTAAGGTTGACCTTTGTCAATTTGACCTTTTGTATCCCCATCAATGGGTCCTTGGTGACCCATTGGCCTCACCTTGGGTCTAGGTAGGGTTGTGTATGGTTGACTTGGCACCTTGGAGGTCACTTGACCCTTAGTAAGGGAACTTTGACCATTTTGGGGCTAGAGTTGACTTTAGTCAACACTACCATTTGAGTTGACCCCAAGGGGTCCTTGGTGACCCATTAAACCCACTTTAGGTCTACGGAGACCTTGGTAGGGTTGGTTGGGCTCATTAGGGGCACATTGCCCTTAGATAGGGCATCTTGCCCTATTTAGGCCTAGGATGGTCCTAGGTCAACTTGGCCACCCTAGGTTGACTCCAATGGACCCTTAGGGCCTTTCAATAGGTTTGTGAGGTCATGATGGGGTCTTGGAGTCTCATGATCATCCTAAACTAGGGTTTAGGAATCTACTATCTGCAGACCATAATGATCTCACCTATATTCCTTGGTCCATTTAGTATTCTTGGGATTCTAGGGTTTTGTCATGACCGAGTCATGACAAAACCACTACTAGGGGGTCTAGTTGCTTGAGGGATGTTACACAAAATGCCCCTCTAATATTAATTAAAAGTATATAGTGTCTACCTAAATCAACTAGAGGGGGGTGAATAGATGATGTCTGTGTCTTTTCGAGGAATAAAAATTACTTAAAAATTATGTAAGCACACCGAACATAGAGGTCTATAGTGGTTCCCCGTGTTGGGTACGTCCACTATCCCGCCTCGCCTATCTACCACGAAGGGCTAGATTCAACTGCTTCAGTTTTCTAAAATTTCAACAATCTTACACCTCGGAGCCATAACTCCTACAACTCGGAGACAACGCTTCTACAACCCGGAAAACAACATCTCCTACAACTCGATCCACAAACAGATCTACGACTCGATCCACAAACAGATCTACCACTTTATCCACAAACAGATCTAAAACTCGGAGAAAAATCTCTAACAAATATAAAAAAAAATTATACAAGAGTTATACAAATTAACTTTAACAAGATCTGAAGTCATCTATCCGTCGTTCTTCGTATAGGTCAAACTTGAATCACTTGGAGAACACAGTAGAATTAGAAATCTTGGAGGCTTGAATCATGTATCTTGAATCGACTAGATCTAGGAGAGTAGAAGCCTTCAGAATGCCAAGATCAAGTCATTTGAAAAGAAGATCAAATCGAGCACAGAAAGCGTTGGCGGAAAGAGGTTTGTGAAACGTACAGGGGCCGACGGGTTCATTTTCGGAAACTTGGGCGATTTTTAATTTTGAATGAATTGATCGATTAGGGTTGTTGAAAAATCCACCCAAAGTACTTATAGGCAACTTCGAAGCAACGACTATAAAGGAAATTCCAAATCGGGACCTTACGAAATTTACTGCGCATAGTCATCGTCCAACCCGAGCCTGAAATTTGAAAACCGGTCGAAACATTTTCTTAAGTCATATTCGTCGAGTATCGTCGAGTATAGCTAGTATACTCACCGAATAGTCATAGATATATGATGAATTTGACTTAGAGAAATCCAGCTTAAACCAGTTAGCCACTCAACACTAAGGATGAAGACATACTCGATGAATTAGACAAATATCGACTAGTATACTCGACGAATTCGACGAGTATTGTCTAGACCACTCTACGAATTCGATGACTAATCCCAACAATATTCGACAAATTTTACTTGGAAAAACCAGAGAAGTAAGGTTGTCTTTACTCGACGAATTCGGCATGTATCGTCCTGTATATTCGACGAATTCGGCGAGTATCGTTAAATACATTCGACGAATTTGACGAGTATACTTGATGATACTCGATGAATTTTACTTAACTGTTTTTCCAACTTTTCAGAAATTCTACCACAAGTACATATGATGAATTCAACGAGTGTTAGTAAGTATATACGACAAATTCGACAAGTATTAATGGGTATACTCGACGAATTCGACGAATATCCCTTACAATACTCGTCGAATTTTACTTGGGTAAAATTTCTGTTTTCCTGAATTCAACTTCTTCTTTATTGATCCTTCTTATGCACTTGGTGTAGAAGTACACCCCAATAGAGAGATTACACGTGAGTCAACACATTGGACTACTGATAGTTCGTTTTGTAGCCTAAACTATTATGGTATTTTCTAGCTTTCAATTTACAAATCATGTCTTGTATGCTTATATTTTGATCCCTTTTTGTATGTATTATTGTCACTAACATTTTTCCTTCTTTTTGCAGGTTTTTACAAAGTTTTGTTATTACACGCCCCATGGTCACGCCCTACTAGGGCATGTATCTAGGGCGTGTAACCCAGTGGAATGAAGAAAATGGTCCGAAGACAGAAGACAAAGATTTCCATCCGACACGCCCCCGTCACGGGCGTGTCACATTCAACACGGGCGTGTACATAGGGCGTGACCCGCATTTCCGCAAAATTCTCCGCCGCAAGCGCATTTCCATTCTTCCCCAACAAGTCACGGGTGTGTCTTCCTAGTCACGGGCGTGTACCGAGGGTGTGACCTACAAAGTTCACAGTTTTGGCGCCAGCAGCAACTTTGACTTTTCTACCAGAAGACACAGGCAACACGCCCCAGACACGGGCGTGACGAAGGGCGTGTCACCCCAAGTTCCGAGAAAAATAAGCTGCCAGTAGCTGTTTCCTGCCAGAGTTATTGCGTCGCTTTCGTACCTAACCCGACACGCCCCCGACACGGGTGTGACGGAGGGCGTGACTCAGCCGAAAAAAATTCTATAAATAGAAACCCCTCTCCTTGAGCCCAGCATCCAGATTTAGGAGGAGTAGTGCTGTCACTTTAGTTTTTCATGTCTTAAGCTTTTCTCTTCCCCTTTCTCATTTTAAGTAATTACGTTTTTTTTATGCAAGCCCTTTTAGCAGTTTTGTACTTCCTTTTTACAGTATTTGTAAGCATCGTAGAAGGTGTTCTTATAGTATCTGTGTGCCCTACTTGTGAATCCTCTACATTAAGAAATAAAATAGTTCGCTATTCTCTTTCCCTTCTGCTCAGTGTTAGTTTCCATATTATTAATATGATTTTCATTTTCTATACCATGAGTAACTAAATCCTCCTTGTACTCGATCTTGATGATCCGAGGTTTGAGAGATTAAGGCTTCATTTGGTTTAGCGGTGGCGGTTGTAAATGGAGCTGTTGCAAAAGCAGGTTTGTAAAGGGAGCTGTTCGAAACTGGATGATGCAAACGGAGTTCTGTTTGGCTAGCAGCGTTTGCAGAGCTGTTCAAAACTGAAAACTGTTTGGCAAAACTGTGTTTGGAAATGGACATTCGTGGTTGAAAATTTTTTCTTGTAAACCATTAAAAAAAATTAAACAGGAACAAAGAAATTCTTTTTTATTAACCTTCTGAGTTGACCGTTACCGTAAAGCCCACTTAAAACATATATAGATATTCCAGATTACATGTAAACTTTTTAAAAATATGAAAAAAACGGTCAAGCTCGGCGCAATTGATCGGCAATTGAGTCGCGTAATGCCACCATCTCATCCACCCCCACCCGAATCCCTATAACATGGTCTCCACCTGAGTTTTCATTACTCTGTCCTGTTCTTCTTTGAATGCCCGCCGGATATATGAAATGTTCGTCTTCATCACAAGCCCGAAAATGAGTGTCTGAGCGTGATGGGTGTCTGCGAATATAATTATGCAAACTCATCGTTGCAATAACAATGTCTCTTTGCTTTGTCAAGCTGTATGGCGGCATATCCCTTAGTATCTTCCACTTTTTCTTCCAAACTCCGAATGAACGTTCTATGACACTGCGCAAGGATGAGTGAGCTTGGTTGAAGATCTCTCGGCGCCCTTGTATCGGCCTGCTGCCCCTCCTAAAATCTGGTAAATGATACCGTGTACCTGAATATGGTTTCAAAAAACCACGTTGCAGTGGGTATCCGGCATCTACTACGTAATATTTGCCTGCAAAATTAGATATTGTCAATTATGTGTGTATAATTGTAACCATAAACGTAGCAATCTTAAAAATTTCTTATAGCAAAGACTCACGAGATATAAAAGGCTTACCAGGTGGCGGATATGGAAAATTATAACTGGGGTCCATAAGTGCACGCTGAAATATACGGCTATCATGAGTTGAACCCTCCCAGCCTGCTAATACGAACGTGAAACACATGTTGAAATCACAAACCGCCATGACATTCTGCGTCGTTGTGCCATGTCGACCAATATAAGCAACTTGTTGTTCAGCAGGCACTCGAGCATCAACATGTGTTCCATCAATAGCTCCTATACAGTCTTTAAAGAATGGCATATATCGAGCATCATTTAAGATTTGCGGGGGTATATCAATGAAAAGTTGATCTAATGGCTTAATAACGTCAGTAGATAGTCTCTTCATTGCTTTGATACCCCTTGCGAAAAATCTACTGATAGTTTCTGTGGAGTGCTGAAATCGCTCACTAGCAAGCTGCATTGATACATTATGCCCTAATATGTGCAAGGTAATTGCTAGTACTTCACGCGGTAAAGTTCTTCTAGATCCTTGTAACCCATATTGTTGTGTGAGGTTTGTTAGAAGATCATTAAAAATTACCTTTGACATTCTAAATGCGCTGAAAAACCTGCTAGGGTGCCCACAGAGAAGTTCAGCAATCCATCGAGCTCCTGTTTGGCCTGATGTCATGCAAGCTGTAGTAGTAGAACCACTTGATTCAGTTAATTGATAATTCATTGCAACTAATGCGTGATGTCCACTGATAGCTCTATTACGATAAAACGAGCCAACCAATTGTTGTTGAGTCTCCTCATCAGAACTGTCAATATTGTCCGAGGAGGACATTACTATCTGCAAACACATAAAACATTATTTATAATTTCACAATAACAAATGTGCAGTAAGATAATCAATGTGACAACATCGATATAAAACAACTTCGGCTGCAAAAACAAAATAGTAATAAATGTCCACACTCATCAACAACATAACTCTCACACCATGATATAATGTCCAGAAAAGCAGAAACATCACTAAAAACAAGTACTACGAGAAGATTTAAAGCATGTCCATCAACTAATCCGACTTTTTTTCAAAACAAGCCTGCAACCACTTCAGACGTCGATCTTGTCGAATGCTCATAAAGGTTTCGCGATTCTGTTTCTCTCTCAAAAACATGGTGCAGTAGTGGTAGAAGTCGTAGTTCAAATCATCCATAACCTCTGGAATAGTTTCTAGCTCTGCAATAGCCTCAGGAATGGTGTATAATGAGGACGATATCTGAATGCGTGGCGGTTCCATCATACAACGCCCAATAATGCGTGAAGTTTCAGCAAGCTCGTCCATAGTTGAACTCCTCGCTTTCTTGCTGCTCATCTTGCTTTTTCCCTTCTCTGTTCGTTTCCCCCTTGCTTTAACAGAATTTGGGGACTCGTTAATGTTTTGCGTGCCATCTCCAGTAGACAGGTCATGTTCATCAATAGATTCTGGTTCGAAATTTCTAGAATTTGGGGCCCAAGCAAGATTTCCAGCTGCGACGACCTGACCAAACATCATATGTAATTTTTCTTCTAACTCTGGAGATATTCCGGAAAACTGAAACTTTTTAGCATTTGGAAAGACCTGACATGGATAATAAATATGTATTAGGAAAACATTAGTAGTAACAATAATGTGTAGTTAGAAATTAACCTTTTGGAAATACATACCTTCAGGCGTTCTTTCCACCAGTCCTCCGAAGCAGCAATGGTTTTGCGAATTGGATCCCAGCCCAAACCCGTCTCACGGCCCTTAAGATCTCGCCATAACTTCCAATCCTTTTTCAACTGATCCCATTTATTCTTCATTTGATTTCGATCATACGATTTACCCGTCCGAGCAAAGAAATTAGTGGTTAGGTTTGACCACCCATCCCTACTGAAGTGTGTAGTTGGGCGATTACCTAACTCTATCTCCCTCAAACTCAAGTCGCAGAAAATCATAACATCGTTTGCCTCCCAGTTTGCACTCACACCACCTTCTTTATGTTTGCCCATAATCCTACAAATATCATTACAAAATTATATAAAAAGTCACACCAACAATACAAACACACAATACAAACAACAGCAAACACACAGTCATTACACAACAATCAAACACTCATACAAACATACACACAGCACTCACACACACATCAGCCAACACAGCACTCTCACACAAAAACACACACAAACAGCCTCAGCACACACAATACAAACACACACACAGTATTTGTTTATGCTTACAGCTATTTGCATTTCCTAACAACTCATCAAATTACTGATAATTGTTTCAAAGCCAACATTTGCACCAAAAAAATCACATTTTCATGGTAGTCCAAACCAACACACAACAATACAAACACACACATAGCAGCACACACTCACATTGACGGCTGCACACACACACACAAAAATCTGCGCACACACACACACATAGCAGCACACACTCACACACACTACACATTACAGCACCCAAATTACACATATCAACAACACACACACAGTACACATTCCATAAACACTCATCAACACACACAGCAGCACATACACATTCACAACTGAACACATACACACACAAACATCAGCACATACGCATCAACTACACACACATCAGCTACTGAACTCATCACACAACCCATCACTCAACACACAAGACAACTACACATGCTAGAGAAATAAAAATGAACAAAAATGAACAAAAATGGTATACCTGCTGGAGATTCCTGATGATTGCTCCACACGAACAAAAATGGCGGATCTGCACAGCGCAAGGAAACGGGAACGTGATCCCTAGCCGGAGAGAAATCGAGAAATTTCAAGATGGATATAAGAGGGTTGCCGGAGAAGCATACCTGCGCCGAAGAAGTTGGCCAATGATGTGATCCCTGGGCCGGAGGGAAATCGCGACGGAGAAGCTTTCCGGCGGTGGTCTCGGAGAAGAAGACTAGTGTCGGAGGCGGGAAGTTGTCGGATACGGTGGTGTCGGAGAAGAAGACCAGTGTCGGATGCTCGCGTTTTTCGTGTCGCCGGAGCCGAGCGCACACAGTGGCCGATCGATGAGGAGAAGCGATGATCCGCAGTGCGATGTCGAAGGGAAAATTCCAGCAACCCTAAAAACGCGAGCAAATGGAGGTCAAGCACACAGTTTCCGCCCACGGTTTTTTTCACGCCGCGGGTTTTCAGCTGCGGGTGGAATGGACGGCGCCTAAACAAATGTGAAATTTGCAACTTGGCGTTTTTAAAAAACGCAAACTGACAAAAACGCTGTTCCAAATGCACCCTAAGTTATGATGCTTTAATTTTACCTTTTCTTTTTAGGGTTTAGCCTTGAATTACTCTTGATTTATTTTGGGTTGGAGATATATCATCGATATATACTCTCCGCCTTAGCTTTCATGCTTGGCTAGCCGAGAGGCCGATAGTTTGAAATGAGCACTCAAGAGGAAAGGGATTTGAATGCACCCCTAGAGAAAGGCAGTCGTCCAAATCTTCCGGATTGGAGTAAAATCTAATAGAGGGGTTCACCGCGTAAAGCGAGCTTTAGGCCTCCGATTTAGACGAAAGTCGGTCGGACCTTCCTAAACTCAGTTGGGCACGACTTCGAGAGAAGCGTGCTTAAGCTTTAGGAACCTCTGCGGTCAAGAAACTTTTCCCTATTAAGTTTAGGTTTTTATCGCATTTCTTTATTAACTCTAGCCGAGGTGATTCTTGATCGAGTGCATTTCCATCCCATTGTTTCATCCCTTTATTGTAATCGCTTCTAATAGCTCTTTAACTTACTGCAGTAGTTCTCTTTCCAGCTTTAATTGTATTTCCTTTCGAAATTGTAATTTACTTTCTAATCCTCAAGTTTTTCATTCGATAAAATAATAGTCTTCATGTGAGTAAGTGTACTCAGCAGTCCCCGGATTTCAATACGACACTTGTGACCCCTAGCTAAAATTCGATAGGTATACTTGCCTAGATGGATTGCTAGTTCGTTTGCTTTTATTTTCTTCACGATTAGTAGACAACAAGTTTTTGGCGCCGTTGCCGGGGAAACAACTTTTGTTGATATATTGAAAACACGAACCTATTACTTTTATCCTCGTTCTTACAAATTAAAAAAATTCAAAAAAATATATATATCTATATATATTTATTACCGTTCTTAATAGAAACCCACATCACAAGTTTCCTACACCAACAAATTCTCTCAAAAAGGGCAAAGTGGCTTTAAGTGCCGCTATCTTGTCTAGTACCTTGCGAACCCTTCATCGGGTAGTCCTTGGGAAGCTTGGGAGCTAAAACATCTAAAAAAAATAATATTTCAATAAAAATAAAAGAAAAGAAAAAAAAACAATACTTCTCTCTTTCTTCTTCCAGTGCATGACCCGGGGAAGTCCGTCGGTTATTTTGGACTTGGACCACGAAATTGAGCGTACTCTTCGGAGAAGATTGCGATTTCAAGGCCCTACTCTCCACATACCGGTTGAACATTCCGATTCATATTCTACCTTAAGAATGGAAATACCCAACCAAGAGGAAGTCGTGCAAAGGACTATGTCCCATTATGCAAGACCAAACCTGGAGGGTACAGAATCTAGCATAGTTCGCCCCACTATTGCTAACAATAACTTCGAACTAAAGCCTAGCATAATTCAAATGGTGCAGCAGTATGTGCAGTATGACGGGCTTCAGGACGAAGATCCGAACGTACATATAGCTAGCTTTCTTGAGATCTGTGACACCTTCAAAATTAATGGTGTCTCAAATGATGCTATTAGGCTAAGATTATTTCCTTTTTCTCTTAGAACTAAGGCTAAGCAGTGGCTGAACACACTACCTAAAAATAGCATCACAACCTGGACTGAATTAACCGAAAAATTTTTGGCGAAGTATTTTTCGCCGGCTAAAACTTCAAAACTTAGGAACGACATTTCCGCTTTTGGACAAATCGACTCTGAAACCTTATACGAGACTTGGGAAAGATTCAAAGAATTATTAAGACGATGCCCACATCACGCGCTGCCTGTATGGTTACAAGTGCAGACGTTCTACAATGGGCTAAATCAAAATACAAAGCAAATGATAGACACAGCTTCTGGCGGTACTTTAAACCATAAGACCCCGGAAGCAGCTCTTGATCTTTTTGAGGACATGGCCATGAACACTTATCAGTGGAATGTGCCTAGGTCTCGCCCGAACAAACCTGCAGGTATCTTTGAAGTTGACAATGTCTCCCAGCTCGCCCTACAAGTTGAAATATTAAACAAAAAGATAACGGAGATGACTGCTGCCTCCGCCCCTCAGGTATGGGAATCTGCAACTCCCCCTCCCCCCGAACAATTGGACTATGTTAACAACATGTCTAGAAACACTCTACATAATTTTTCTGCTCCTACTTATCCTGCTCCTGGTTTTTCTTTTCCGAATAGCTATAATCCTGGTTTACGTAATCACCCGAACTTTTCATGGAGTAATCCCTCCAACGCAATACGTCCGCCACCACAAACTGATTTTTCTACACCTCCACCACCACCTACCCAAAATTTTCCAAAACCTCCAAGTTTGGAGGAAATGTTTGCTAAATACATGAATATAAATGACGCCACAGTAAGAACCCTTGCCGGGACTGTTAAAAGTTTAGAAAATCAAGTAGGACAACTCGAAAAAATTATCTCTGAGCGACCCACCGGGTCTCTTCCTGCCAATACCGAGCCCAACCCAAGAGAGCAAGCGAAAGCTATGACTCTTCGGAGTGGGAAGCAAAGTTCTGGCATGGTTTGCACAGAGCCCGAGGCAAGCTCAACTCCCATTTCAAAAAAACCACCCTCTGCTGAAGAAATTATCACCCCAGCTTTAGAAAAAGATCTCACTCCACCATCCATCTTTAAAAATAATCCAACCCCGCCATACCCTTCTGAACTTAATAAACAACGACAGGATGATCAGTATTCCCACTTCCTGGAGATGTTCAAACAGATCCACATAAATCTGCCTTTTCACGAAGCTATTTCCCAGATGCCGAAATATGCCAAGTATCTGAAGGATCTCCTCACCAACAAGAAGAAGTTAGAGAACCTTTCGCACGTCACACTAAACGCCGAGTGCTCTGCTATTTTGACAAACGGTTTGCCAAAAAAGATCAGTGATCCGGGTAGTTTTTCTATTCCGTGTGTCTTCGGTGACCTTTTTGTCAAACATGCATTAGCCGACTTAGGTGCGAGCATAAATTCTATGCCCCTCTCGTTGTTTAAAAAGCTAGGAATCGGTGGCCTAAATCCCACACAGATGAGTATCCAGCTAGCTGACTGATCGGTCAAGTACCCGTTAGGAATTGTGGAGGACGTTTTTGTTAAAGTCGACAAGTTCATCTTCCCGGTGGATTTTGTCATTTTGGACATCGAAGAAGACGTCGAGGTTCCCCTGATCCTTGGCCGACCCTTCCTTGCCACCTCCAGAGCCATCATTGATGTGAGCAATGGTAAGCTCTTCCTTCGAGTAGGCGACGACGAAGTCAATTTTTCTATCACACCTTCGATGAAGAACACGTTAGCACATGATGACTCATGTTTTTTCGTAGACACCATAAGTGATGAATCCTCCTACTGCCTCTCTAACTTCGAAAAAGAGTTTTTTGATTTTTTTCCTACTCTCCTCTTTCCGCTGAATCGCTGCAAGAAGCGATGAATCTTCTGATTGCCTTTTTGAATTTGAAAAAGAATTTTCAGATTTTTGTTCTTCCTCTTTTCTTCCAACTGAATTGCTACAAGAAGCTATCTTAGCTGCTAGCCCCACCCCTTATTATGTTCCTTATAAAAAAATTTATGAAGATATTATTTTTGAAAAAGAAAGAATTTCTAAATCCTCTTATAAAGAACCCCCTACCCTGGAACTTAAAGAACTTCCTGAACACCTTAAATATGCTTTCTTAGAAAAAGATTCCAAGTTACCCGTTATCGTTTCAGCCTACCTCACGAATACGCAAAACGAGAAACTTCTTCTAGTTCTATGTAAGCATCGCCAAGCTATTGCTTGGCAAATTTCTGATATCAAGGGCATAAGCCCATCCTTCTGTACCCATAAAATTCTAATGGAAGATAATTCACGTAACTCTATTCAACCTCAGCGCCGTATAAACCCGAATATGAAAGAAGTAGTTAAGGGCGAGGTTAAGAAGTTATTAGACGCAGGAATTATCTACCCTATTTCAGACAGTAAGTGGGTTAGCCCCGTTCAGGTAGTACCTAAAAGGGAGGGATAACGGTAGTTAGTAATGAAAATAACGAATTAATCCCGACACGGACGGTGACAGGTTGGCGTATGTGTATAGATTATAGGAAATTGAATGATGCCACCCGCAAGGATCACTTTCCCTTACCGTTCATCGATCAGATTTTAGAACGATTATCCAGCCATAGCTTTTATTGTTTTCTCGATGGCCTCTCAGGGTATTTTCAAATCCCCATTTCTCCCGAGGACCAGGAAAAAACAACGTTTACTTATCCCTTTGGCACCTTCGCATACCGAAGAATGTCGTTTGGATTGTGCAATGCGCCAGCTACATTCCAACGATGTATGCTCGCTATATTTGACAAATACGTAGAAAGCATTGTGGAGGTATTCATGGATGACTTTTCCGTGTTCGGTGATGCGTTTGATAGTTGTTTAGAAAATCTAGAAAAAGTCTTAGAACGATGCGAAGAAACTAACCTCGCCCTCAATTGGGAAAAATGCCATTTTATGGTGAGGGAAGGGTTAGTTTTGGGTCATAAAATTTCTGCGAGAGGTATTGAAGTAGACATTGCTAAGATAGAAGTTATCGAGAAGCCGCCGCCGCCTACAAATGTAAAAGCTATTAGAAGTTTCCTAGGCCACGCATGATTTTATCGCCGCTTCATAAAGGACTTCTCAAAGATCACCAAGCCCCTTACACATCTATTAGAAAAAGACGCCCCATTTATTTTTGATGACCTTTGTCTTGCTGCTTTCAATTTAATAAAAGAAAAATTAATTAACGCACCAATTATGATAGCTCCGGTATGGGACCTTCCATTTGAGATAATGTGCGATGCAAGTAGTTCTGCGGTGGGAGCCGTATTAGGTCAACGCATATCTAAAAACTTCCACCCCATCTATTATGCTAGTAAAACGCTCACATCTGCACAGGAAAATTACACCACGACCGAGAAAGAGCTCCTAGCTGTAGTTTTTGCTTTTGATAAATTCCGTCCCTACATTACACTTTCAAAAATCATCGTTTTTACGGACCACTCGGCCCTCAAATATCTTCTTGCCAAAACAGATGCCAAGCCACGCTTGATTCGCTGGGTCTTGCTCCTCCAAGAGTTTGACTTAGAGATCCGTGATAAGCGAGGAGCCGAGAACTTGGCCGCCGACCATCTGTCCAGATTAGACAATCCCTTTATAGAAAAATTAAATGAAAAATCTTTTAATGATTATTTTCCTGATGAGAAACTGCTTTCAATTAACGCATCTACTTCTCCTTGGTTCGCACACATCGCCAACTATTTAGTGGCTCGGGTGCTCCCAAAAGATTTCTCCTCTCAGCAAAAGAAGAAATTCTTTTCTGAGTTAAAGAACTATTTTTGGGAAGACCCGCATCTCTTTAGAGTCTGTGCGGATCAAATGATAAGGAGATGTGTTTCTTGTGAAGAAGGAATTGATATATTAAAATATTTACATGAAGGACCGACAGGTGGGCACTATCAAGCTGCTCGCACCGCTCACAAAGTGCTCAGCGCGGGTTTTTACTGGCCTAGCCTATTTAAGGACGCGCAAGTCTTTGTGAGTAGGTGTGATAGTTGCCAACGGTCAGGCAACATTTCCAATAAAAATGAAATGCCGCAAAATTATTTCCTTGAGTGCGAAGTTTTTGACCTCTGGGGGATCGATTTTGTTGGCCCACTTCCTTCTAGCTTCGGAAATAAATATATTTTAGTTGTCGTTGATTATGTTTCACGATGGGTAGAAGCCCAAGCTCTTCCTACGAACGACTCCCGAGTTGTAGTTATGTTTTTTAAAAAATTATTTTCTCGATTCGGTGCGCCGCGAGCCATCGTTAGTGATAGGGGTTCCCATTTTTGTAACGCGCAGTTTTCTAAAATCCTTACTAAATACGGCGTTACACATAAGATTTCTACTGCCTACCACCCCCAAACCAACGGACAAGTCGAAGTAGTAAATAGATAAATTAAAAGAATTTTAGAAAAAACTGTTTCGACTTCTAGGAAAGACTGGTAAACCAAACTAGACGATGCTCTATGGGCCTATCGAACAGCATACAAAACTGCCCTCGGATGTACGCCGTATCGATTGGTCTATGGAAAATCATGTCATCTACCCGTAGAATTAGAACATCGCGCTTTTTGGGCCTTAAAATCTTTAACCTAGATCCCCACTCTATCGGTGACTTTCGAAAATTCCAACTTAATGAACTCGACGAGTGGCGCTCTTACGCCTATGAAAATAACAAATTTTATAAAGAGCGGACAAAGCATTTTCATGACAAACACTTAAGGCACCCAAAAACCTTTAAGCCGGGTGACCAAGTTCTTTTGTACAACTCTCGTTTACGTTTATTTCCGGGTAAGTTAAAATCACGATGGTCTGGGCCCTTTACTGTTTCGAAAGTATTTCCATATGGAACTGTTTTGATTTCACACCCTGATAAGGGTAATTTCAAAGTAAATGGTCAGCGTCTTAAACTATATTTCTGTGGTGATGTCAGTCCTAACTGTGTTAACTCTATCCTCCATGATTAGATTCTCAAACATTTTAAAACTCTGTTTTATAATTAGAACTTTGAACATTATTATTTTGGACAAAATATATTGGGACAGCAATATTCTTTTGATGCGTCGAGCTCAAACGTCGCTTTAAACAAAGGGCGCTCTTGGGAGGCAACCCAAGTGATTTTTTTTTGTTTTCTTTATTTTACACTTTTTTTTGGTTTCCCCGGACGACTATAATAAGCCAAAGCTCCTGCAATCACCCGCTCCAACGCTGTTGAATCTATCTTAAAGTCCGAAGAAGATTTTGTTAGAAGTGCCAAAGCGCAAGAATGTGGGAGAAGCATCAATCAACATTCGCGACGCATAAAACCGGGGAAGTACCTGTTTTCAATTCTATACTTTCATTCCTGTTTCATTTTCTCTCTCTCTCTAACCTCCTTTCTCCATTGAGGACAATGTTTATTTTAAGCTTGGGGGAGGATTTCCTCCTTCATTTTGCTATTCGTGTATATATTTGTTTTTTTTACTTTAATAGTTTAAGCAAGAGTTCCCCTCGCTTTTTGCTTTGTTTTTCCCAAAATCCCTTATAAACAACTTAGCTAATTATAATATTTCTAAATCATTTTTTTTAATTATGTTTCACAAGTAAAATGTTGGCCATGCTGTGTTTCTAATTCACGGTAGCATGTTAATATTGAAACGTTTTTTTCTAAATTTTTTTTTTATGGTTTTCATCCTTTATTTACTTTACTTTCTCGAAAATTTGACATCCACTATTTTCCTTTTCATAATTTTTGTAATAACAACCTCTGATTAAAGTAGTAGATGTGAACGATCCAAGTCGCCTTTTTATTTCTATTTTCAAGATAATTACATAAATCTTTCTTTATTATCTAAGACTTGCTTTTTGAAAATTTTCAAATCTATGCTTTAAATAAATTTAAAAAGCATGAAAATGATTTAGGCCGTTTTTGTTTTCGTTTGAGCCTTCTTGCCAACCTAAAATTCTTTTACTTTTAGTAAGCCACTTTTGAGCCTTTCTCTACTTTCAATTGATAGCTCCACTTACCATTTCATTTTTACCAAAGCCAACTTTCCCAACCTATCTAATCGCACTACACTTTTTTTTTGAGTTTCAATAAAAATTTTATAATCATGATATGTTGTTTTGTGATATTCATGAAGAAAATTTTGAAAAAAAAAGTATGCTCAAAAGAAGTGTTTGATTTTTGTCCAATTCCAAAAAGAAAATAAAAATATTATGGCCTTTGTTTTTGAAAAAAAAATGGAAAAGAAAAAAAAAAGGTTTTGTTATTTTGTTCATTATAAAATTTTTGAAACTCGTTGTTTTAGTTTAGTGTGATTTTAAGCCTCCTTGTTTACCTTTGAATTCCACTCCTAATCATAATCCTAAACCAAACATTTCAGTCCTATTAAGTCCTTTTGATTCATGCTTTTTATTTTTATTAGCTAAGTAAAGAGGAAAAGTAGACTAGTAAAGTTTTGGATTTAAATTTAGATTTTTGCTATTTGATTGATATGGTTATAATTTGCCCCTTGGATCTAGTAACAACTCAATGCGTTTTTTTATCTGGTTGATTTGCTTAAAGGATTTTTGTTGAAATTTTGGATGATTCATTTTCGTTAGTAAAGCTTATAAATTGTAAACCATGTTTAAGTAATTGTTTTAGGTTTACGTTTCACGTTCTCCCTACTTGGAATTTCGCATGATACTTGTGTTGACATAATTAGAATTCTCCTGATTAGTCACCTGTTATTTTAGCTAGTTTTTATATCTTTGCTTGGGGACAAGCAAAGCCTAAGCTTGGGGGAATTTGATAGTTCGTTTTGTAGCCTAAACTATTATGGTATTTTCTAGCTTTCAATTTACAAATCATGTCTTGTATGCTTATATTTTAATCCCTTTTTGTATGTATTATTGTCACTAACATTTTTCCTTCTTTTTGCAGGTTTTTACAAAGTTTTGTTGTTACACGCCCCATGGTCACGCCCTACTAGGGCGTGTATCTAGGGCGTGTAACCCAGTGGAATGAAGAAAACGGTCCGAAGACAGAAGACAAAGATTTCCATCCGACACGCCCCCGTCACGGGCGTGTCACATTCAACACGGGCGTGTACATAGGGCGTGACCCGCATTTCCGCAAAATTCTCCGCCGCAAGCGCATTTCCATCCTTCACCAACAAGTCACGGGTGTGTCTTCCTAGTCACGGGCGTGTACCGAGGGCGTGACCTACAAAGTTCACAGTTTTGGCGCCAGCAGCAACTTTGACTTTTCTACCAGAAGACACAGGCGACACGCCCCAGACACGGGCGTGACGAAGGGCGTGTCACCCCAAGTTCCGAGAAAAATAAGCTGCCAGCAGCTGTTTCCTGCCAGAGTTATTGCGTCGCTTTCGTACCTAACCCGACACGCCCCCGACACGGGCGTGACGGAGGGCGTGACTCGGCCGAAAAAATTCTATAAATAGAAACCCCTCTCCTTGAGCCCAGCATCCAGATTTAGGAGGAGTAGTGCTGTCACTTTAGTTTTTCATGTCTTAAGCTTTTCTCTTCCCCTTTCTCATTTCAAGTAATTTCGTTTTTTTATGCAAGCCCTTTTAGCAGTTTTGTACTTCCTTTTTACAGTATTTGTAAGCATCGTAGAAGGTGTTCTTATAGTATCTGTGTGCCCTACTTGTGAATCCTCTACATTAAGAAATAAAATAGTTCGCTATTCTCTTTCCCTTCTGCTCGGTGTTAGTTTCTATATTATTAATATGATTTTCATTTTCTATACCATGAGTAACTAAATCCTCCTTGTACTCGATCTTGATGATCTGAGGTTTGAGAGATTAAGTTATGATGCTTTAATTTTACCTTTTCTTTTTAGGGTTTAGCCTTGAATTACTCTTGATTTATTTTGGGTTGGAGATATATCATCGATATATACTCTCCGCCTTAGCTTTCATGCTTGGCTAGCCGAGAGGCCGATAGTTTGAAATGAGCACTCAAGAGGAAAGGGATTTGAATGCACCCCTCGAGAAAGGAAGTCGTCCAAATCTCCCGGATTGGAGTAAAATCTAATAGAGGGGTTCACCGCGTAAAGCGAGCTTTAGGCCTCCGATTTAGACGAAAGTCGGTCGGACCTTCCTAAACTCAGTTGGGCACGACTTCGAGAGAAGCGTGCTTAAGCTTTAGGAACCTCTGCAGTCAAGAAACTTTTCCCTATTAAGTTTAGGTTTTTATCGCATTTCTTTATTAACTCTAGCCGAGGTGATTCTTGATGAGTGCATTTCCATCCCATTGTTTCAACCCTTTATCGTAATCGCTTCTAATAGCTCTTTAACTTACTGCAGTAGTTCTCTTTCCAGCTTTAATTGTATTTTCTTTCGTAATTGCAATTTACTTTCTAATCCTCAAGTTTTTCATTCGATAAAATAATAGTCTTCATGTGAGTAAGTGTACTCAGCAGTCCCCGGATTTCAATACGACACTTGTGTCCCCTAGCTACAATTCGATAGGTATACTTGCCTAGATGGATTGCTAGTTCGGTTGCTTTTATTTTCTTCACGATTAGTAGACAACAACTACACAATGTAGGATTACATTGTATAATACTGTGTTTACTGACTCACTGTAACTTGACATTGGTGTGTACTGAGCAATGTAGACCTGCAAGTACATAACTAAAAATGCAATATCAAATACAATCACAATTCATCTTAGCTTAACTAGACCCTTCTTTAAATCAAGGTTATTATCAATACAATACCCAACATCTCTCCTCTCTCTAACTCTTTAGAAAGAGAAACCCAAGGATAGAATGAGGAAAAACCCTCATCTCATGGCCTTACACCGATAGGAACCACTCCCAACTGTCAGATCCCACTAGAAATTGATGAATGACAACGATTTAAACAGATTTTCTTTATAGAGCACTACTGTCATTGCGTAACAAGCTATCTCTGTGCAGTACCTCGAATGGTGGCTTGTTCGACAAGCCCACCGCTTAAACTCTCCACACAAACGCCGATATATGGCTGCCCGTAACTGACACACTATTGCCTCACGGTACCATACTACCACCAAGTGATAGGAAATTCGACACGTCATTATGCCACCTACATTAAAAGGTTCACTCCCTCCAGCGGTAACACTACTACCAAGCGGTCCCTCACCAAGATCTATATCAATTAAATCGACTACGCTACCAGCGATGCTAGAACTACCGTCGGGCGGTAGAATCCAAAGTGTTATTTTTGTGTAAGATTTATAGGGTCTTACAACTCTCCACCCCTTAAAGAAAGTTCGTCCTAAACTTCTAAAATGAAAGGAAACAACAGATTATAAGTAAAAACTAGAATGGTACCTTAGCAGAATAGCTCAGGAAACTCCTCAAGTATAGAGTGCTCTTGCTCCCATAAAGCTCTTCACGCCCATAATTATCGCAACGGACTTTGAACATTAAGATCATTTTGTTCCACAACTATTTGTTGAATTTTTTGAAGTGAAAGTGGCGGCCTAAGCGACCTGGGAGGACTGTCCACACAGTCTATACGGAAAGAAGTGGCGGATATCCAAGTCGGCAAGGGTATTACTGTCATCTTGTTCCCTAAAGGTAACAAGGTAGATAGGATGGTTATCCATGTAGTTCACTGAGTTCGGGATGCGGACTGGATTGGAGCTCAGGAGATCGGCATGGCCTTATGCCTTGGTCTTGCTCTGGTGCGGTTTGGTGGTAACTGTGCAGTTTGCCGGTTTGTGTCGACTGGACCTTATATCCTCTGGTGTTGTGTTCGCATCAGGGATGGCTAGTGGTACGGACTTGGTATGGATCTATACCAAGTACAAGTGTGCTTAGTCTGGGAGGCCACGTGGTTAGCACAGACTATTTTCTTTGTCTGCCGAGTTCAGAATCTGTCAGCCTTATGTTCTCTAGTTGCGGGCTCGGAGTGTGCGGACTGGAGCAGTGTCCGCGAGGGCGCACATACTAGTGTTGTGTCTTCTTTTGTGTGGACTGGCGGTGTTTCCACAGGGTCTACTGTGTGGCAGACAAGCCATGGCTTGGCCTTGTGGCGACAAGGTGGATAGGATTTCTATCTGGCCTTGGTGGTGCAACCTTGGCGGACTGGCTGTCCTGCCTAGTTGCGACGATAAGGTGGACTGGCTGTGTCCGTGACTATGCAGATTCTCTCAGTGCTCGCCGCGATATAAGGTGGTGATCCTATCGATTAGGGAGGTGATCACACTCCTCTATGTGCCTATAAATAGGACCCCTTGTCATATCAATAGTACAATCGAATGAACAATAAGTGAGCTTGGGTGGTTGCTGCAGACATGTTTTTTGTGTTCGTGTGGTTTGAAGGAGTTGACTATTTTTTTGCAGTGCAGATTGTGCGGACAGTGATGAGAAGCCAAGAACTTAGTTTTGACTTCAGTTAGGGATCAGTGCGGACTCTACGGTTACAATCAGTGGTCATCAGTTGTTTTCAGTGATCTGATGGCTAGGCGACCTTGCGGTTAGGCGGCTTGCAGATCAGCGGACAAAGTTCTTCAACATTGGAATAACAGGTTGTTCGCGTGGCTAGGTTGCGGTCTTGCGACTTAGCTGCTTAAGTGGATTCCGTAGGCAGCTCGAAAGAGTCTGTGGTTACTCATTGAGACCACGTGGCTAGTTTTTTTCTTCTTATTTTACTTACATCAAGTACATCGACGAATCATGTCTCGCTATGTATGCCTCGTTTTGTAAAGATTTTTGATATTACAAGATTCTTGCTCTTCTAATTGCATCTAGTTTATTTTGGCTTGGTTATGGTTGGATTGTTCTTGCACCTATTTTTCTGTTTTTCGCGGTTCACAAATTTTTACATGGTATCAGAGGGAACAGAGACTTGAGCATCGTTCAATCGTTAGTTTGCTTCATTGCTTCTATAAGTCTATGTGAACCAAGGTTAGTGAAATGGAAGGTGGACTTGTAAGAGGTCTTGGAATTAATCTTCTTACATCAACCAACTTCAAGAAGTGGAAGTCATGTATGGAAAGCTATCTTTTTGGTGAGGAACTATGGGGGGTCATCTGCGGAGACAATAGGCAAGAGATGATTGCTGCCACTGGTAATGCTGAAACGGTGAGAGTTTGGTGGAAGATAAATGCAAAAGCGGAGTTTACTCTCAAGCGGGCTATCTCATCGGAATTCTTTGACCACATCATCAGATGTCGGTCAGCTACGGAGATTTGGACTTCCCTCGATGGGTTGTTCAATAGGAAGAATGTAGGACGACTACAATTCCTAGAGAATTAGTTGGCGAGAGCCACTTAAGGAGATCTGAACATCACAACGTTCTTCCTGAAGATGAATGATTTGTGCGCTGAGATTTTAGCGGTTGACCCTGATGAGCCTATTTTGGAAGAAAAGCTAAAGAGGCATATACTCCGCGGTTTGCGGAAGTAAAATGCGGTCTTTATTACTTCTGTTCAAGGCTGGACCACTCACCCATCTCCGCTGGAGCTAGAGAACCTGCTGGCTTCGCAGGAGAGCTTAGCTATATAGATGACTGGAGTCACTATCTCTGAAGGAGGTAGTGAGGCATTTTTCTCAGGTAAGAAGAAGAAATGGGAGAAGAAGAAGAAGCCTATTGCTGGTGATGTCCCTTCAACTTCATATCAATAAGGGAGGATTTATGCTCCTAAGCATGATTGGAAGAAGAAGGAAGGGCTAAGGTGTTACAGATGCAACCACCTGAGTCACTTTAAGAAGGACTGCAAGGTCAAGCTGAAATCAGGGCACATTGCAGATAAAGAGGAAGCTGATTCAAGTGATGAGGAAGCTAGATAGGGGAATGCGTTCATGACGGTCACATGTGTCCATGCCTTGTCCACCATCGACTACAAAGATGTCTGGATAGTGGAATCCGGGTGTGGTCACCACCTCACCCGGGATGAGTCAAAGTTCTCCACTCTACGAACATTCTTAGGTAACGAAGCTATCATAACTGCTGATGATACAGTTCATGCAGTCGAGATGGAGGGTGTCATTTCTTTAGGTAGTGATAATGGTCCACTCACCTTGAGGAGTGTCTATCACATACCGGGCATGAAGAAGAACCTCTTTTCAATGACCAACATGATGGACGTGGGATATTACGTTCTATTCGGCCCAACAAAAGTGAAGTATCTCCGCAATGTGTCATCGGTATAGTTTGACATTGCTTATGTAGGGATAAGGGTAAGGGACTTGTTTGTTCTATCTACGAGTTCTTATGTTGATCGGATGAGGGACAATGATAGTGCAACAATATGGCATGGGAGGCTGGGACACGTCAGAATGGACAAGTTGAAAGCCATGACGGTAAGGAGACTTGTGGAAGGCTTGCTTAGGTTGTTATCCTTCGACAACCGTCATGTCTGCGCGGGGTGTCAATATGGAAAGGCCCATCGCCTTCCATTTGATAAGTCACAAACTAGGTGTAAAGCACCATTGGAGTGCATTCATGGTGATCTTATGAGGCCGACTATCACCGCCAGTCTTTGAGGCAGTATATACATGCTGGTATTGATTGATGACTATATGAGGTACACTTGGGTGTACTTTATGAAGGAGAAGTCTGGCACATTCCAGTTGTTGTGGAGTTCAAGGAGATAGTGGAGGGCGACTTGGCCTACGGATTAAGAAGTTGAGAATAAACAATGGAGGTGAGTTTGTTTCAAAAGAGTTCTCTAACTTTTCCCGGAAGCATGACATTCGAAGAGAGCTCACATGTGATAAAACTCAACAACAAAATGGAGTAGAAACATGGAAGATCCGTCATTTTATGGAGACCTGCAAGTCTTGGCTTCATGCTAAAGGCATTCTAAGGTCCTTTTGGGCGGAAGGGATTGCCTACGCAGCTATGTCATCAATCAGATGCCTCTGAGTCTGATCAACATGAAGTATCCTCATGAGATGATGTTTAAGGAGAAGACTAGCGAGGAACACCTTCAGATGTTTTGGTCTACTTACTACGTACACACCCAGGATGCTCAGGACAAAGCTGGATGCGAAGGAGAGGAAGCTTGTCTTCATGGGCTATGACGAGCAGAAGAAAGGATGGAAGTGTATAGATCCAATAACTAAGAAGTTCGTCATTTCGAGAGACGTGGTCTTCGATGAATTGATGTCATATGGGGGTGGCTCCTCTATGGAGCTACAGGAAAGCAGGTCAGATGACGGGCTGGAGGAGGCTGCTAAGGATCTTCTAGTGGAGCTACATGTATCATCAGGAGCTCCAAGTGTTTTTAGATCCAGGGCAGAGGCTTTTGTTTAATAAAGCAGGGGGAGAGATGCTTCAGGTTTGCTCGGGAATGGAGTTAGTTCAAAAGCAGCAGAGGTGGTCAAAGAGAACCGTCAAACCACCATCTCGTTATAACAAAGGAAACGTGATGAACTTCATCTCTTGTTTCTTCGTAGGCCCTCTGGATGAGCGATATCCTTCTAGCTTTGAAGACGCCACTAGGGTCAAGGAGTGGGATAATGCCATGGATGAGGAGATGGTAACCCTCAATAAAAATGAGTCGTGTGACCATGTGCCCAATATCAAAGGCATTACTCCTGTGACGTGCAAGTGGGTGTATAGGCTGAAGAAGTAGGCGGACGTGAACATCGAGCAGTACGAGACTCGCCTTGTAGCTCGAGGGTTCTCTCAACAGTATGAATAATACTACGAAGAGATGTTCAGTCCTATTGTAAAAATGAATTCAATACGGGTGGTGATGGCCTTGGCGGCTTGCCAAGGTTGGAAGATGTGACAGCTAGAGGTAAAGAATGCTTTTCTTTATGAGGAAATTGATAAGGACATCTTCATGGTTCAGCCATCGGGATACGTGTCTGAAGATCATCCAGGATATGTCTGCAAGCTTCAGAAGGCCCTTTACGGCTTGAAGCAGGCTCCACGGGCATGGTATGGGAAGATTGTAGAATACCTTATGTTCTACAGTTTTTTTGCCTCTGATTCAGATTCGAGCCTGTTCATAAAGAAGAGGGGGGAGTTTCATGTCTTGGTGCTATTGTACATGGATGATATGATCGTCATGGGAAACTTTGAGGAGGAGGTAGCTAGGCTCAGGGCAAAGCTAGCTATTCAGTTCGAGATGAAGGACTTGGGTGAGCTCCACTATTTCCATGGAATCAAGGTGGAGAGGAAAGAGAGCGACATACTCATTTTCCAATGGGGCTATGTGGAACAGACCGTTCAGCAGTTCGACATGCAGGAGGGGAAGAGTAGCTCTACTCCACTTAATGTTGGCATCAAGCTTCAATGATATGAGGGGAGGATACTTCCAGATCTTTTTGTGTTTCAGGCTCTGGTTGGGAGCCTTATTTACTTGACGATTACAAGGCCAGACATTGCTTATGCTATATGCCGAGTAAGTTGGTACATGGAGGAACCTCAGAAGCCTCATCTGGTGGCGACAAAGAATATTCTGAAGTATGCGAAGTCCACTTCTGATATGGGTATCCTTTATGGGATATACACAGGCTTCAACCTATATGGTTATACATATGTTGATTATAGGGGAGATTCAGACGATTGGAAGTCGACATCTGGTTATGTCTTCACATATGGATCAACGGGTATCTCATGGTGCAGCAAGAAGAAGGATTCTGTGCCTGTCTCTACTACGGAAGCAGAGTACAAGGCTTCGACCTTGGAAGCTCGGGAAGCCATCTTGCTTAGGAGGCTAGTAGAGGACGTCCATGAAGAAGTGCACAGTCCCACTCTACTATGCGGTGATAACAAAAGTGCCCCTAAACTTATTAATAATCTAGTTTATCATGTGCGGACCAATCACATTGAGATTGAGCACGATTTCATTTGGGAGAAGGTGTTAGAGGGGCTCTTGTCGTTGGACATGTATGGAGTGAGGACAACATCGTGTACATCTTCACGAAGCCGCTATCGAAGGGGACATTTAAATGGTTACGGGGACTGCTAGGGCTGGTTTCCACTTTTCACTTCAAGGGGGAGTGTTGCATTTTTTGAAGTGAAAGTGGCGGCTTATGTAGACTATCCGGGCAGTCTGTGCGCACAAAAGTGGCAGATAGCCAGGTCGGCAAGGGTTTTACAGCCAGCTTGTTCCCTGAAGGTAACCAGGTGGATAGGATGGTTATTCACAGAGTTCACTGAGTTCGGGATGCAGACTGGATTGGAGCGTGGGAGATCGGCATGGCCTTGTGCCATAATCTTGCTCTGGTGCGGTTTGGTGGTAACCGTGCAGTTTGTCGGTTTATGCGGACTTGAACTTTTATCTGATGGTACTGTGTTCGTATTAAGGATGTCTTGTTATGTGGACTTAGTCTTTATCCATACCAAGTCCAGGTATGCTCAGTCCGGGAGGTCGCGCAGTTATCAAAGACTTTTTTCTTTGTCTGCAGAGTTTGGAAGCTTTCAGCCTTGTGCGCTCTATTTGCAAGCTCGGTGTGTGCGGATTGGAGCAGTGTCCTTAAGGGCACGCAGACTGGTGCTGTGTCCGCTTGTGTGCGGACTGGTGGTGTTTTCGCAGGGTATGCTGTGTGACGGTCAAGTCATGGATTGGCCTTGTGGCGACAAGGCAAATAGGATTTCTGTCCGGCCTTGGTGGTATGACCTTAGCGGACTGGATGTCCTGCCTAGTTATGGCGATAAGGCGGACTGGCTATGCCCATAGCTATGCAAATTCTCTTAGTGCTCTCCGAGAGATAGGGTGGTGATCCTATCGGTTAGGGTGATCACACTCCTTTCCGCGCCTATAAATAGGACCCCCTTGAAAGACAACTTAGGCAATTGATAATCCTTTGATACTAATTAAAAGTTAGGGGATATATCTGATTTACTCTAGAGGGTGGGGGGGGGGATAGAGTGATTTAAAACTTTTGCCAGTTTTTGAAATTTATACCAGTAATATAAATGATAGTAGTAGTTATATAAAATGAAAGAGGAACTAAGCTTAACTACACAATCATAGCATAACAGTGCAAGGAAAAATGAACACATAGAAAACACAAGATTTTATAGTGGTTCCCCAAATCTGGGTACATCCACTCTTCTACCACCCTGGTAGGAATCCACTATCAGGTTTTTGATCAGGTGTATGGCACCACAGATTTTTTGCTCAGGTACCCTGTCACCACAAGATCTATTTGCAGGGAGATCTCACAACCCTTTAGGCTTTTGATCAGGTGCAAAAAAACCAACACAAGAACTTTTGAAGGGAGTTAATAAACCATTTTTATAGTGAGGTAAGAAGGTGATGTTGTCTTCTCTTTCTCTAAACAACAGAGAAGACTTAGTGGATTGCAGTTATCAAAGCTCCCCCTGAGATGATTATAGTTTAGGAAATGCTGGAAGCTTTGCACAGGGTGTAGGTCTTCAGATTGATGTTGATCTCGAGCAAGCTTTTTAGACTGATTGTATTTGATGTCTTTTGAAAGCTTGGAGAAGATTTTTTGATGATGAAGATAGAATGAATTTTCAGAGAGAATGTCTTTCTGTGTCTGCCTCTTTCGCTTAGTTGATTCTCCGACTTCTCGTTTTCTATCTTGTGTGGTTGATAGCAGATGATTCTTCTCTGTATATGTTCTGAATTTGAATTTTACTCCTTGATTGACTGCTGAATTCTTGTAATTTTGACAAACGGCTAGAAGAGCATTAATTTGATTCCTCAACTGTCCCAGTTATTAAGTCGAATTTTTACTCTGTGAAATCCAGTAATTAATGCTGCCAATGGACGACTATATTCATAGGAATATATGCATTTAATTACTCAGAGCAATATAGACAACAATATATTAAATCAGTCTTGGTCAATCTGGAAATGAACTGCAGAGAAGGAAATATTGAACTGACAGATTTCGTCGACCTCAGAACAAATTTCATCGACCTCAGAACAAATTTCATCGACCTGAACTCAAAGTTCATTGAGCTGAGGTTGAATATCGTCAACTAGGGAATCTGTCTTGAGGGAATAGTTCGTCGACCTGATCTCGAATATCGTCGAGCTCAACTTAGAGAAAGAACTCTTATTTCGTCGATCTGAGATCGATGATTGTCGAGCTGAGTTTGAAGAACTTCAAACTGATAATCTGAACTCTGAATTCTTCTAAGTCTTGAATCTCCTGAAGTCCACTACAGGCTGGTCCATGAAGATTGATTCTAATGACTAGACTAAACTCTAGGACTAACAGACTTGACCCTGACTATACAAGGTGGGTCAAACATCCAAGGTAGTGAACCTAGCCCAAATCCAAACTAGGGATCCTGAAAGTGAGGATAGATACAACTCTGTAGGGGGGGGGGCGGGGGGATGAATAGAGTAATCAAAAATATGACAATCTACTCAACTCCCTTAGAGTAAATTTGCGGAATAAGTATATTGATATAAGAAACCCTAGAGCCTAACACAAAGTGAGGTGCACAAGAGAAAGCTAACTGTAATTACAGTTTAAGCTTTAGTCCTAACACAACAACTAGTAATCCAAGTTAATTCTACTCACAGCCACAGTGTAGTAATTAAGATAAGCAACACAGACAACACAAGAAGATTTATAGTGGTTCCATCTCAATAGGTACATCCACTCTTCTACCACCCTGGTAGGAATCCACTACAGGTTTTTGTTCAGGTGCCCTGCCACCAACTGATCTGATTCAGGTAGATGAAGTAAACTTTTTGAGCTTTTGATCAGGATCTCAAAATCCAGCACAGGTTTTTTCTCAAGTGCCCTGCCACCAAGGTTCACTTTTGAAGGGAGTAATAACCCTTTGTATAGGAGGTTGAGAGAGTTAGAATGTCTTCTCTATTGTTAAACAAAATTAGAGAAGCTAGTGGATTACATTGAGCTATAGAAAGCTCTGAAGGAATCAAAGCTCCCCCTGGCTTAGAGAATATCCAGGAAGAAGCCTTGCTTCAGGGTGTAGGTTCTCTTCAGAACTCTTGATAGAGAAGATCTGTTGTCTTGAAGTTCTTGAAGGAGCAGCTTGAAGAAGACTCTTGATATGGAAAGGTTGTTCTTCTTCAACAACTTTTCTTTCTTCTTCTTCTTCTACTTGAAGCTCTGAGTATGAATGTTCCTGTAAGCAGGATGAACTCAGGATTGAAGAAGAGAGTTGTTCTACACTTGTTCTTGTTGTTAAATATGTGTATCTGTGTATATGAATATCTGTATTTCTATATATGTATTATTAACTTCTCTAACTAGCTCTTTATATATCAGCCTTTGTAACGGCTTCTAACTTTCTCTTGATTTGAATCTTGTCTTCTTCTAAGATTTGCAATCTGGGCTGCAAATAACACATAGTACAAATAGCCTGTAGAAGGACATTTTATAAAGAAATAAAGCTTTCTTAGAAGCTTCTTATCCATTCTGCAAGTCCAAAAGATATTAGAGAAAGTCACATCAAAAACAAACTCTTTACGGCCAGAGAAAGACATCTGTGTCTAACGGCTATAAAGGACAGCATGACAGATAAAGCACAGAGATTTGTCAACTAATAGGACAAAAGACTTTGTCAGATAGAACTTGACTTATGCATAAAGAATGAGACAAAGATTGCCTTGATATATAAGCGTAAAATCAATGAAATAATCTTTAATAAAATAAGCCAGATATATGAGAAATAATTCACAGAAGAGAAAGAGTACAATATCTCTAAATGCAGACAAAAAGATAGTCGAACGAATCACGACGATCGTCGAACTATCAGAGCAGATAGTCGAACTATCAGAACAGATAGTCGACCTACAAGAAATCTGTCGGGACAGAAAAAGTCGAGCAGGACTCGACGATCGACGATACTGAGACCATAAATCGTCGAGCTTAACAGAGATGAACTAACTCAGAGATAGTCGATCTGCTGTCTGACGATAGTCGATCAACTGATAGACGATAGTCGATCAACTGATAGACGATAGTCGAGCGACGTTCGACCATAGTCGAACTAAAAACACATAACCAGATTTTCAATCTGGATAAACAACAACTCTACACAACAGTTGAAATCTAACCTAAATCTAACCTTTGACCATAGATAAATCTTGGGTCAAGAAACTAATTGAGAATACTTAACTCAAATCCAAACTAGGGTACGAACAATCTCCCTTTATTTGGGTCAAGTCTCTCAAAACAAAAAGAATGCTATAAATAGATATAAAAACAACAATAACCTGTTAGGATCAAAGTGTATCATATCATATCAATAAGCAACATTTCATATCAAACATAAAGTCAAACAATCAAGCAAAACAGACTGTCAAAACAAATAAATTAAACATTATCAGAGTCTGGTTTAAAAGTGAAAGAAACAGGAAGGAAGGAAATTTTCCTTTTAGGATAAAGAGCATCCTTCTTTGAAATCTTCAAGTCATGTTCTCCAATAATCTTAGATTCACTTGCTCTGGGCAAAATAGCCTCTGGATGCTTTTCCATATATATTGAGGCATCAAAAACTTCTGGTCTGACTTGATATCTTTCTTGTTCCTTTTCTCTGAACTTTGACATAGTTATTAAGCCTGTTATGTCTTTGCCTTTAGCTTTAGCTTTTCTAATTTTGTCTGATCCAACTAACTCAAGAAATCTGGCCATCCTGAACTCAGGATTAAGCTCTTGGCTTTCATAAGCATTTTCATCAGCTGGATCTAGAGGCTTTATAGTCTTGGACTTTGTAGAAAGGTCTAACAGACCTGCAGCTGGTTCTATGTCTTCTTGAATAACAAGAGATGATGGTGGAGCAACCTCTGCAAATTTCTTGCTTGACTTGTCAGAGTAAATTACTCTTTTTACTTTTGAATCTACTTGCTTAATCTGAGCTGGCTTTTTGGAGGGAAGAATTTTGCTCTCCTTAGAAGGTGAAACTTTTCCTTTAGGTGAAGGAGGAGGAGAAAATGTTGGTTTTTGGTAAGTAATCTCCTTTACGTGCTCTTTAGGTCCAGCTACATGTCTTTATTGGCCTGAATGAGATCTGCCCTGGTAACCTGGGTTTCCTCTTCTCTGATAGGCTTGAGAAGGAGTAAATCTGGCTGGAGGAGCTGAGGGATTAGAAGATACATTCCCTGAAGCTCCTGCACTAGGAGGAGGAGGAGGACCTCTAGGAGTCCACTTGGGAGCTGGAGTATCATATCTTTTGCTCTTCTTCCTCTTCTTCTGCTGATTTCTAGACAATCCCATCCAATGTTGAAAATACTTAGACTTGGGGTCAATCCCTTTCAATATGTAATAGGGGATGCCATTCTCTTGATTTGGAGGAGGAGGAGCTTGAGCTTTCCTTTTCCTTTGAGAAATTTTACTTTTCTTGGTTCCTTCAGAATCCTCTGAATCTTCCTCATCATCAGAATGAGATGACTGAGGTTGGTCATATGTATCAATGATATCTTGAACAGCTTTTTCTTTAGCTTTTAAAGCAGCCTTTTCTTATTCTTCTTCTATGGCATCCTGAGCAATTTGGAAATCTAGATCTAATCCTGGAGTATCATCCCATACAGTTGATTTCTCTTCTGAAACATCTGTAACTGTCTTGAGGACCATTTATTCTGTAGCAGGTTCTGGAGCAGGTTCTGGAGCATCTTGAGCTTGATCTGTAGCCAAAGGGACACAAAAAATTTCTAAATGGTATAGAAACATCCCTTCAAGGTATTCACAAGTTAACATGTCAGTCAACAGGTCAGTGAAATGAGTAATTGTATTACCTGCAGAATTTCCTAACTCCCATAAGTAATCTAGGTAAAAGGTAATGACTCCTTCTAGATACATGGCAACAATAGGAGTAAATGATTCTTCAAGACAAACTCTGAAAGCAAATTCAGCCTCAGTTATAACTTGAGCTTCTGGAGCAACAGCTGTTGTCACAACCCGCATTTTCTCCGAATTAAAGAATTATCAGAGTATGAGAAAATGCGCGCCATGATGTCACGTCAAGCAGGGGATAACTGCTGACGCTCAGGCAAAACCAACTACTACACTTTATGAAAGAAATTCATGAGTTTAATGATTAGAAAATCAGTTATACTTTAGAGGCCGTATCCCTCGGCTCGGTGGATCACCTAGTCCACAATTAAAAACTATACTTATGCGCTGTGGAAAAATACTTTATTCAGGTTTGACTTCCTAAGGAGTGCATAAGAGCCCTAAGAGGACCACTTATGCCATGCAAGACTCTACATTTAATTTATATTATATATAAGGAAACGATCTTTATACGTTGTTTGGAAAATAGTGATTTACTTTTATAAAACATGCTGATCATGCGATGTTCTTATAATAATAATAATTGTAGTTTTAAAATAACTAGCAACCTAGCATAAATCCACCCCAGAGCAAGTAGACTATCTCCAGAAAATGGTAGCAGCAAAAGTAATATATCTAGTACAAAGGTAAAAACTATCAGTGGGCGCTAACAACCTGACACGAACCCACAGGCAAATTGTATGTCTGTAAGAAAAGTATAGGAAAACTACCTCACTAACAAAGCAACAAGATCTCCAAAATCCAAGAGACCACCAGCAACACCACCGCAACTTAGCTACCAAACTGGCTACTGCTCAGAACCTGAGGCATTCAAAAGAAGAAAGAATACCTTAGCAAGCAAAACAAGGAAAAACTGCATGGAAGTGTCAACCAGGGAATAAATAAAAGAGGAAAACCCACAGCAGTAAAAGTCACAACTGCCCAAGGCAAGACAACAAGGAATGCACTACGTGCGAGGAAACAGCACCAACCCTGCCCAGAAACTACATCCTGCAGGGTCTACTAGGCTACCAAGAGCCCAAAGTGCTGCAATCTACCAAGGAAGAAACTTCTAACACCCTAAGCTATGGGAGATGGTAGTAGCAAAAACAACAGCATGGATCCGGGTTGGAGGCAAACTCAGTCCCCAACCACCATTTCCAAGCCAACAAGCTCAAGGGTCTACATGTGAAAGCACAAGGGACCTTCCACCCCCTTGCCCAGCCCGTACCTGGAGCAAGATAGAAGAATAAGGGTGGCCTTGGCTAAATTACACAACACCTCCCCCATGAAGAGCTTCAAACCACCACTACTATCCACGACCCACGATTCGGCCATTAGGAAAGAAAACATGGCCGACAAGGAAACTACAAATATAATCAAGGAATTCACTCGGGAACGAAAATCGAGGTAAGGGAAACAGTGTTGAAGTTACTCAACACGGCTTGGCATTGAGTGGGACCCACTCAACGCCTAACCAGACCTTGGCATTGAGTGAGTTAGCCTCACTCAGCGCCAGAACAGCCATGGCGTTGAGTGAGAATCACTCACTCAACTCCCTCCGCAAGAACAGATCTGGCGTTGAGTGAGCTATCCTCACTCAACGCCAAAACAGCCATGGCGTTGAGTGAGGTCCACTCCCTCAATGCCTTCAGCAAAAGAGGCAGCGGCGTTGAGTGAGCTAACCTCACTCAACGCCAAAACAGCTATAGCGTTGAGTGAGGTCCACTCCCTCAACGCCTTCAGCCGAAACCACAAAACCCAACAGTGGCGTTGAGTGAGTCCACCTCCCTCAACGCCAAAGCAGCTTTGGCGTTAAGTGAGGTCAACTCACTCTACGCCAAAGTTCATTCCCGCAGGAAAACCCCAAGCAAACGCCAACAAGAGGAGGTCGGTGGGAATGCCGACGGATTCTCGCCGAATTGGCGGGAATGCAGGATGATTCTCGCCGAATCGGCGAGAATCCAGAATGATTCTCGACGATCAGCGGGAATCAAGGATGATTCTCGCCGAATCGGCGGGAATCAAGGATGATTCTCGCCGATCGGTGGGAATCACGTCGAAATCGGCGGGAATCACTGGTGATTCCCGTCGATTTTGACTTAGACGAAAATTCTCACTCAATCACCCCACCACTCAGCCGCAAAGAACAAACCGAACTATGTCTTTGAGTGTGTCCACCACACTCAATGCCAAGTCCGGGCGGCTTTTGGCTTTGAGTGTGTGCACCACACTCAACACCAAAACCCGAGAGTCTACAAAGACTGGTTCTAACCAGAGCCCTACCACAACAACCTCCCTCACTCTCTCTCTCGGCTCCACCCGCAAAAGCACCCAACTAGAACTACAAATCTGGAGTCTAAATTGTTATAACAACCATCGAGTTGAGCAAAACAGCACAAGGAGGGGGCTCATAGACGAATCTAAGCCCTAAATTCAGCAAGGTAAAAGAGAATATGCTTGGTTTCTACCCTAGGGCTAACCGGGAAACATTCTAGAATATCAAAAGAACAACATTGGCAAGGGCAAGAATACCACTTGCCTCGATTTCCGGCGAAGCTTGGTCGGCCTTCCCTCCTCTTCGTTCTGCACTAGAAGGAGCAGCACCTAACAAGCAAACCCGCACTTTAATGGCGGAAAAGCACAAGAACCGGAAATCCAAGTCTCCTAAAACTCCACGAAAATCAAATATCTTACCGTCGAAATGAAGATCTGAGCGAGAGCAAGACAACGCCGCTTTCAGAATCGAAATCCGTCCACGAACACTCCCGGAATCGCCGTCCGAAGGAGAAGCAGGTCCGGCGGTTTTCCTCTATTTTCCGCGAACAGGAGCATCGGTTTCTTCTGGTCTCGGGAAGAAGAAGAATGGGCCGCTGATTCTAATTAAGGCTTTTATATAAGCTTAGCCATGACGGTTCAGCCTAACTGCCTCCCAAGCCACCGATTCACTTAATTTAAAAGGGTTTCTAATTAGATTTTAGTAATGGCACACCCAAAACGACACAAAAACCGAACTACCTCGGAATTCGACGAAATTCGCACCGTAGCTAAATATCCACGCTACGAACACAATGACGAATGCGAAATTAACTTTCGACGAACAGAACTCGAGTTATACCCTTCCGAAGCCAAAACACAAGCATCCCCCGAGAGGCCACACCGGGTCACCCAAAACGACTCGGCTTGCTATGGAGGTCTTGCCAACAGGCTAAAAAATAGGGCACCCAGTTCCAAGGAGTTAAGACCACACTCCAGAAATGGCACAAGCCAAGAAAATGCATCGACGTAACGCCGAACGAGAATTAAATAATCGCAGAAAAATCGGGGGCGTTACAGTCACTCCCCCTAAAAGAAAGTTTCGTCCCGAAACTTTACGCCCAACACTTCTACTATAGAAGGAAAGTAATAATCCAAACATTACAAGAAGAAAAACAAACCAAACTAATCAGGGAAACATCTGAGGGTAAGCCTCCCTCATAGCCGACTCTAACTCCCAAGTCGCGCTCTCCAAATCCTGATTCCTCCAAAGAACTTTAACCATCGGAATAGACTTCTTTCGCAGCACCCATTCCTGAGTATCCAAAATATGGACCGACACTTCAACAAAAGAGAGGTTGGGCTCCAACTGGGGCACAACGTCCAAGACTTTCCCACTGCTGCGCACGCACTTCCGCAATTGGCTAACATGGAAAACATTATGAACACCTGGGAAGTTTGCTGGCAAATCCAACCTGTAAGCTGACACGCCAATCCGCTCCAAAACATTAAACAGGCCCACATACCTCGGGTCCAATTTCTGATTCTTACCAAACCTCTTTACACCCACCATCAAGGAAACCTTAAGAAATACAAGGTCTCCCACAGAAAACTCCAAGGCAGACCTACGTCGATTGGCGTTCTTCTCGTACCTCTCCTGAGCTATACGAAGCTTCTCTCGAACAAGCTTCACTGCGACTTCCATTTCTTCGAGCGCATCAGGACCCAATAATGGCCTCTCACCTGCCTCAGCCCAAAACAACGGAGTTCTGCAGCGCCTCCCATACAAGGCTTCGAACGGAGCCATCTGCAAGCTCTCCTGATAACTATTGTTGTAAGCAAATTCCATAAGTCGCAGCCGCTCATACCATGCTCCATCGTTGTCTAAAATGTAGCATCGGATCATATCCTCAACTATCTGATTCACCCGCTCCGTCTGCCCATTAGTCTGTGGGTGGTGCGCAGTAGAATACCTCAGATCCATACCCAAACCCTCCTACAGACTCTGCCAAAAACGAGAAGTAAACTGGGAGTCTCGATCAGAAATGATGCTAACCAGCACACCGTGCAGTCGGATGACTTCATTCAAGTACAACTCCGCTATCTTCTTCATCGGGTAATCAATCTTATATGGCACGAAGTGAGCACACTTCGCCAGTCTTTCCACTATGACCATAACGGAATCAAATCCCCTCAGGGATCGCGGTAAACCCGTGATGAAATCCATAGATATATTTTCCCACTTCCAAGTCGGGATCTCTAACGGAGTCAACTTGCCACCAGGCCTTCCATGATCGGCCTTCACCCGCTTGCAAGTGTGGCACTTCACAACAAATCGGGCTATATCTCCTTTCATGCCATACCACCAGGCAATTTGCTTTAAGTCACGATACATCTTCGTAGATCCTGGATGGTAGGCAACGCTGGATCCATGAGCCTCTCTGCAAACCATACTCCTAATGTCCCCAACCGCGGGGATGCAAAATCTGCCGTGGTACTTCAAAGTTCCCGCATCATCGATGGAATAATCCGGCAACTCTCCTCTCTCAGTCCTGGAGAATAAGTGTAGAAGATCCGGGTTGTCCTTCTGGTGAAGTCTGGTCAAAGAAATCCAAGACGGCTCTGCCACTGACAAACTACTCTGCAACCCACAGCATCTCACTGATATATCCATAAGGAGGAACTCCTCCACTAAACGATCGGCGGTGAGATTAAAGATCTTTCCCGTCTTTCGGCTCAAGGCGTCGGCCACCACATTGGCCTTACCTGGATGATACTGGATCTCTACATCATAATCAGCCACATACTCTAGCCACCAACGCTGGCACAGATTTAACTCCTTCTGCGTTAACACGTACTTCAGGCTCTTATGGTCGGTGAAGATCTTGCACTGAGCCCCATAAAGTAGGTGTCTCCACAGCTTCAACGCATAGATAACCGCTGCGAACTCGAGGTCATGCGTAGGATAATTCTTCTCATGAGTCTTTAGTTTCCTTGACCCATAGGCAATTACCTTATCAACCTACATTAATACGCATCCCAGACCTACATGCGAAGCATCTACGTATACATCATAATCCACGCCCTCGGTAGGCAGGGTAAGAACGGGCGCAGTGCACAATCTCCTCTTTAACTCCAAGAAGGCTTCTTCGCACTTCTCGCTCCAAACAAAAGCCACATTCTTCTGAGTCAGCTTAGTCAAAGGTGCAGCTAGGGTAGAGAAACTCTCCACAAACCTCCTGTAGTAGCCGGCCAACCCTAGGAAGCTCCTGATCTCCTTGGGCGTGCCCGGCCTACTCCAATCCATCACTGCTGCGATCTTTTCTGGGTCAACCGAGATCCCATCCTCATTCACCACGTGGCCCAGAAACGAGACCTGAGGCAACCAAAATTTGCACTTGCTCAACTTGGAGAATAACTTATGGTTCCTCAACTCCGATAGAACCAAGCGCAGATGCTGCTCATGCTCCTCAGCACTACGAGAGTAAACCAACACATCATCGATGAAGACCACCACGAACTTATCTAGGAAATCCTTGAACATTCAGTTCATCATATCCAAGAACGCTGATGGAGCGTTGGTCAATCCAAACGACATCACTAAGAACTCAAAATGTCCATGCCTAGATCTAAACGCAGTCCGTGGAATATCTGCATCACGGATCCTAAGCTGATGATAGCCTGAACGAAGGTCAATCTTGGAGAAGACCGTGTTACCGCGCAACTGGTCAAATAAATCATCGATCCTCGGCAGAGGGTATCTGTTCGTAATTGTGACTTTGTTCAGCTCCCTATAGTCGATGCAAAGCCGCATTGATCCATCTTTCTTCTTCACAAATAGGACAGGAGCACCCCAAGGCAACGAACTCTGCCTGATAAACCCTTTCGCCAACAACTCATCTAACTGAACTCGCAACTCCTCTAGCTCTCGAGGGGCCATCCGGTACGGCGCCTTAGTAATAGGACACGTACCCGGCTCCAAATCGATCACAAACTCAACATCCCGCTCGGGAGGAAGACTAGGAAGGTCATCAGGAAAAATATCGGCGAAATCATGAATAACTGGAATCTCCTCTAAGCACGGTACACTAACAGCGGTCCCAACCACCGAGACCAAACAAGCAAAACAGTCCGAAAGAAAAAGCTTCTGAGCACATACCGCAGAGATGACAGGAGAATCCTTGCTCAGATTTGCATACACGCTTCTGGGCTGACCGTCGTCCCTGATGAAGTCCAAGCGCTTCCCTTTGCAATGAATGACTGCATCATACCTAGACAGCCAGTCCATGCCCAAAATAACATCGAAGTCCTCCAGATCAATCATCTTCAGGTCTGCCTTCGCAAGGAAGCCCCCCAACAAAACAGGGCAATCTAACACGCCGCAATCCGACAGCACAGATTCACCAGAGGGGAACTTGACATGAAAGGTATCCCAAACTCGATCTAAAGTCAACCGATGTCGCTTTACAAAGGCTCTAGCCACGAACGAGTGGGTAGTGCCGGAGTTAAACAGAACACGCGCCCAGCGGTTCTTCACCTTAAACTTCCCTATAAGAACATATATAACTAAGGAACTACCACAACAATACTACAAACATTCTAGCAAGACAAGAACAAAACATTCAGGTTGGAAAGACAACTAACCTGAGATGACCTGAGTCGAAGCTTGAGCCTCCTCGGAAGAGATCACGTTCAGCTTTCACTTTCCTTTGTCCGCACGCTGAGGTGGAGGTAACGCCTGAATAGGAACTGCAGGAAGAGCAGGCTGAACCTGAGGAAACCTAGACTTTATGTGTCCCTTCAGCCCACACTGAAAACAGACCTTATCCTTGGACCAGCACTGGGAAGCATCATGCACGGGTCGCTTGCAAACAGAACAGGAGACATCTCTCCTCGGAGCACCCTGAATCGCATGAACCTGCTCCTTTCTCTGAGCTGCTGCTCTCTTGAAACATCTCTCGACAGGGTGGCCTGACCAGCCACAGAAACTGCACACCACTTTGCTCTTCTTTCCCGGAACTGCATCCGGTACCTGGGGTCTCTTTTCCTCCACAGACTTCCTCTTATCCTTCCTACTTTGCTGTCCTCTGCTCTTCGCGGTCTCAATAGCCTCCACCTTCAGAGCAGCCTCCACTACTCCTGCATAAGTCTCTGATCCATAAGCACTTGTCAACTGCTGCACCTCACTCCTCAAACCACCGAGAAATCGCTTAACTCGATCAGCCTCAATGCTGACCAATCTAGGGGTAAAACGGCTCAGCTTGCTGAACTCTATCTCATACTCACCCACCGTGAGCTGCCTTTGCTTCAGATAGAGGAAGTCATTCATGAGGCAGTCACGCTCGACCGAGGTTAAGAACTTCCTCAATAGCATCTCCTTGAACACCTCCTAAGAGCATCCAGCTACCAAGCTCTCCTTCTCTCTCATCCACCAACTCTTAGCCAAAACTTTAAGCTGATAGGCGGCTATCATCACACTCTGATCGTCTGCAATCCCTGAGTACGAGAACATCTCCTCCATGGAGATCAGCCTGTCGTCTATCACCATGAAATCTGCCTTCCCGTCATAAGTGGGAGGGCTCAGCCTCTGAAACTGCGAGATGAAGGCCATCTCCGCTGGCACCACCACTGGAGGTCTTAAGGGTGTAGGAGGGGGAGGAACAACAATCCCCCCTGCAGGGCCTTGCACTCCCTGAGTGTGACCTGCCACAACTGCTACCAAAGACTGAATCTGGGCTCGCACCTCCACCAATTGCCTGCTCAAGGAATCGCTACTCTGCCCAAGCTTTCGATTACCGCATCATTCTGAGCTCCAGATGGCTCACCCTCAGACAGGGGAGTCGATCTAGTTGAAGGACGTCTTGCCATCCTAAAGTCATAGCAACACTAGTTAGATCTTAGTACAACGGCTAGACCCAACTACATGTACAGACAATACATATATAGATATGAACTTAAAGCTGCTAAACTTGCTCTGAGAGTTTATCTTTTTACAAAAATTGATGTTATGCCCTAACCTAGGATGGTTAACCACACCATACTAATTCTTGTGCCTAGATCGGGAATACATGACTTTATATTATTTTTTGACTCGAAAACTTATGTGTGTACATATGTCATCCTGCCAGTCTTTAGCTTGGCACGTTGTGCTTATGCCATGTTATGCTATGCATGTTTGTGCTATGTATTCTAAAAAGGCCCTAATGCTTGTTATGAGCGGCGAACACATGAAAATGTTATGCATCCCATACTACATAACATTCGCATGCAACGAAAAAGAAAATGTGCTAGTTGCAGCCATGTGGTGAGGTTATGTATCCCATACTACATAACCCTCACATGTTGCCCTATGGTGAATCCATATATGAACACATATTATGCATCCCATACTACATAATATGCCCCGTATACTTCATGTTATGCTATGAGTGTAGTGTTCGTGCTTCTGCCAAGACGTGCTGATGACATATCGGTGTGTGAATGACATGATGCTGAACTACTAATGCAATCAAAAGGGAAGGTTGCCCGACTAACCCGTCAGGCAACCTCCCTCTGATACCAACTGTCACAACCCGCATTTTCTCCGAATTAAAGAATTATCAGAGTATGAGAAAACGTGCGTCATGATGCCACGTCAAGTAGGGGATAACTGCTGATGCTCAGGAAAAACCAACTACTATACTTTATGAAAGAAATTCATGAGTTTAATGATTAGAAAATCAGTTATACTTTAGAGGCCGTATACCTCGGCTCGGTGGATCACCTAGTCCACAGTTAAAAACTATACTTATGCGCTGCGGAAAAATACTTTATTCAGGTTTGACTTCCTAAGGAGTGCATAAGAGCCCTAAGAGGACCACTTATGCCATGCAAGACTCTACATTAAATTTATATTATATATAAGGAAATGATCTTTATACGTTGTTTGGAAAATAGTGATTTACTTTTATAAAACATGCTGATCATGCAATGTTCTTATAATAATAATAATTGTAGTTTTAAAATAACTAGCAACCTAGCATAAAACCACCCCAGAGCAAGTAGACTATCTCAAGAAAATGGTAGCAGCAAAAGTAATATATTTAGTACAAAGGTAAAAACTACCAGTGGGCGCCAACAACCTGACACGAACCCACAGGCAAATATGTATGTCTGTAAGAAAAGTACAGGAAAACTACCTCACTAACAAAGCAACAGGATCTCCAAAGTCCAAGAGACCACCAGCAACACCACCACAACCTAGCCACCAAACTTGCTACTGCTCAGAACCTGAGGCATTCAAAAGAGGAAAGAATACCTCAGCAAGCAAAATAAGGAAAAACTGCATGGAAGTGTCAACCAGGGAATAAATAAAAGAGGAAAACCCACAGCAGTAAAAGTCACAACTGCCCAAGGCAAGACAACAAGGAATGCACTACGTGCGAGGAAACAGCACCAACCCTGCCCAGAAACTACATCCTGCAGGGTCTACTAGGCTACCAAGAGCCCAAAGTGCTGAAATCTACCAAGGAAGAAACTTCTAACACCCTAAGCTATGGGAGATGGTAGTAGCAAAAACAACAGCATGGATCCGGGTTGGAGGCAAACTCAGTCCTCCAACCACCATTTCCAAGCCAACAAGTTCAAGGGTCTACATGTGAAAGCACAAGGGACCTTCCACCCCTTTGCCCAGCCCATACCTGGAGCAAGATAGAAGAATAAGGGTGGCCTTGGCTAAATTACACAACACCTCCCCCATGAAGAGCTTCAAACCACCACCACTATCCACGACCCACGATTCGACCATTAGGAAAGAAAACATGGCCGACAAGGAAACTACAAATATAATCAAGGAATTCACTCGGGAACGAAAATTGAGGTAAGGGAAACAGTGTTGAAGTTACTCAACACGGCTTGGCATTGAGTGGGACCCACTCAACGCCTAACCAGACCTTGGCATTGAGTGAGTTAGCCTCACTCAGTGCCAGAACAGCCATGGCGTTGAGTGAGAATCACTCACTCAACTCCCTCCGCAAGAACAGATCTGGCGTTGAGTGAGCTATCCTCACTCAATGCCAAAATAGCCATAACGTTGAGTGAGGTCCACTCCCTCAACGCCTTCAGCAAAAGAGGCAGCGGCGTTGAGTGAGCTAACCTCACTCAACGCCAAAACAACTATTGCGTTGAGTGAGGTCAACTCCCTCAACGCCTTCAGCCGAAACCACAAAACCCAATAGTGGCATTGAGTGAGTCCACCTCCCTCAACGCCAAAGCAGCTTTGGCGTTAAGTGAGGTCAACTCACTCTACGCCAAAGTTCATTCCCGCAGGAAAACCCTAAGCCAACGCCAACAAGAGGAGGTCGGCGGGAATACCGACGGATTCTCACCGAATTGGCGGGAATGCTGGATGATTCTCGCCGAATCGGAGAGAATCCAGAATGATTCTCGACAATTGGCGGGAATCAAGGATGATTCTCGCCGAATAAGCAGAAATCAAGGATGATTCTCGCCGATAGGTGGGAATCACGTCGAAATCGGCGGGAATCACTTGGTGATTCCTGTCGATTTTGACTTAGACGAAAATTCTCACTCAATCACCCCACCACTCAGCCGCAAAGAACAAACCAAACAATGGCTTTGAGTGTGTCCACCACATTCAACGCCAAGTTCGGGCGGCTTTTGGCTTTGAGTGTGTGCACCACACTCAACACCAAAACCCGAGAGTCTACCAAGACTGGTTCTAACCAGAGCCCTAACACAACAACCTCCCTCACTCTCTCTCTCGGCTCCACCCGCAAAAGCACCCAACTAGAACTACAAATCTGGAGTCTAAATGGTTATAACAACCATCGGGTTGAGCAAAATAGCACAAGGAGGGGGCTCATAGGCGAATCTAAGCCCTAAATTCAGCAAGGTAAAAGAGAATATGCTTGGTTTCTACCCTAGGGCTAACCGGGAAACATTCTAGAATATCAAAAGAATAACAATAACAAGGTCAAGAATACCACTTGCCTCGATTTCCAGCGAAGCTTGGTCAGCCTTCCCTCCTCTTCGTTCTGCACTAGAAGGAGCAGCACCTAACAAGCAAACCCGCACTTTAATGGCGGAAAAGCACAAGAACCGGAAATCCAAGTCTCCTAAAACTCCACGAAAATCAAATATCTTACCGTCAAAATGAAGATCTGAGCGAGAGCAAGACAACGCCGCTTTCGGAATCGAAATCCGTCCACGAACACTCCCGGAATCATCGTCCGAAGGAGAAGCAGGTCCGGCGGTTTTCCTCTGTTTTCCGCGAACAGGAGCAGCGGTTTGTTCTGGTCTCGGGAAGAAGAAGAATGGGCCGCTGATTCTAATTAAGGCTTTTATATAAGCTTAGCCATGACGGTTCAGCCTAACTGCCTCCCAAGCCACCGGTTCACTTAATTTAAAAGGGTTTCTAATTAGATTTTACTCATGGTACACCAAAAACGACACAAAAACCGAACTACCTCGGAATTCGACGAAATTCGCACCGTAGCTAAATATCCACGCTACGAACAAAACGGCGAAGTCGAAATTAACTTTCGACGAACAGAACTCGAGTTATACCCTTCCAAAGCCAAAACACAAGCATCCCCCGAGAGGCCACACCGGGTCACCCAAAACGACTTGTCTTGCTAGGGAGGTCTTGCCAACATGCTAAAAAATAGGGCACCCAATTCCAAGAAGTTAATACCACACTCCAGAAATGGCACAAGCCAAGAAAACGCGTCGACGTAACGCCGAACGAGAATTAAATAATCGCAAAAAAATCGGGGGCGCTACAGCTGTGTCATGAATTTCAGCTGTTACTTTAGCTGTATCTGAAACTGCAACTGCAACTGATGTTGTAATCTCTGAATCTGCAGCTGTATAAATTTCATTTTATGGTGTATCTTCTGGAACTACAGCTGAAAAAATGACCAGTGGAAGTCCTGAGACATCTTCCTGGAACATCTCCCCCTGCCTGACTTTAGTGGGTACTGAACTCAGGCCCCTAAGAGAAGAGGGCTCAGCAGAATTTGAGAGGGCTATAATGGAGGATGTAAGAGATGAAATGGAGGCAACAAGAGGGGCAATTGCTGCTTCAATCATTGATTTGATTGAAGGAGTAATTAGCTCCATGATGCTTGCAATGAGAACTGGTGTGATTTCAAAAGATGTAGATGGGGGAATCACAACAGATGGATGAACATCAGGGATGATGTTCTCCTAATAAGATGCAGATGCATGAACTAGTGATAGAGATGCAGATGTATGAAGATCAATATGATCTTGATGTGAAGTTGGTGACTGAGGTGGAGTTTGAAGTGTCTCAGTAACCAACGGATCAATGCTAAGATTTGAAATCCCAGCAAGGTGTGAAGGAGTTGGAGATGCTGGTGGTGATGCATGAAGAATAGCAGTGGATGTAGATGGTACTGCAATAGAAGTGGATGGCAATGCAGATGTAGATGTAGATGGAATGGGGGAAATGGAAGAGCCTCCTTCTATTAGGTGGGGGGTGACTGGTACTATCATTGTGTTCTCAGATGGAACAGGAGCAACCCCAGCAGGTGAAGGCTTCTGAATATTCCTTCTCCACTTGATGAACAGAGTGGGATCCATCTTCTTGCTTGCATTGATTTATGTTGAGACTGTTCCCAACAGCTGAGGATACTTCTCTCTTAGAAATATCCCAATCACCCTACCAAGGGTTACCTCTTTCTTTGAATTCTTTTTCCTGATTAAATCAAAAACTATTCCAACCCAATTTATTAGTTTCCTGTTAGCAATAGCACACATTAAGGCAAACTTCTGCCTGGTAATGTTATCGTGCGCATAGTGCTTTCCCAACAACACTTTCCCTACTAGTTCTTCTAAGAACTTGATCTTCATCGGGAAGCTTACCTTCAGCAACTTGGAAGGAATGCCTTAAGCATGTCCTAGCTCTAATAGCATCCGGCTATACTCTTGAGTATCTTGATCATACTCTTCTTGACCATTTATTAAACAAAAATCTCAGTTAAGACGGCAGGAGTCAAAATTACCTCCTCGCCGCCGATAGTCCCGGTCATCGATTCGTCGCTGGAAGATGATGTAAAGACCCATTCTTTGATTTCTGGAATATTTATCTTAATCCTTATAGACATAAGCTTCTCCAGTCCTTGATCTTTGTATAACTGTAGCATTTCGAGAATATCGGCATCGCAGGCATTGAAAGAATCAAAATTTACGCTAAAGCAGACATCAAACTTCATCACGGTCAGCAAAGCTAGAGCAATCGCCATGGATTTGGTTGAGGAAGACGAGAGAGATGAAAGCTGAAAGTGCGGGGCAGAGCTCAAGTCAAACCTTTCAAGCAGGAATGAGGAATATGAAACGACGAGCTCTGTCGACTACAAAAGCACGATCTATTAACCTCGGTCGACCATCGGTTTATATTTAAACAGCAATCATCGACCTATTTCAACAGATACTAGAAACGATGGTCGATCGATCGTTCGACGATCGTTTCCTGAAGCAAAGTAGTCGAGCTATCGATCGACTATTTTTGTCTTCACAAACAATCGAGCCGTCATCAACCATAGGTCGACGATAGGCTCAACCTGTTCGACTATCGTCGAACGACATTCGACGATATTCGAGCAGATTTCAACATAGGCAGAAATTACACTTGGTCTACTCCATTTATCATACCTAGTTGATTCAAAAAGAACAGATGCTTCTGTTCATCTAAGGGCTTGGTGAAAATATCACCTCTCTGAAGGTCAGTGGATATGAACTCAAGACTGATTTTGTTCTTTTCCACACAATCTCTTAGAAAATGGTGTCTGATCTCAATGTGCTTGGTCCTAGAGTGGTGCACAGGATTTTGTGCTATGGAAATAGCACTGGTACTGTCACACATGATTTTTGTGTTCTTTTGTGTGTACCCATAATCCAAAAGCTAGTTTTGAATCCATAGGATCTGTGAACAATAACTAGCAGCTGCTATATATTCAGCCTCTACAGTTAAAGTTGAGACAGAAGCCTGCTTCTTGCAGAACCAAGAGACTAATCTCTCTCCCTGGAACTGACATGTCCCTGAGGTACTTTTCCTGTCAACTCTACAACCAGCATAGTCAGAATCAGAGTATCCAATTAACTCAAATTCTGATTCAGCTGGGTACCACAGTCCTAAATTTGGACATCTCTTCAGGTATCTCAAAATTCTCTTGAGAAGAATCAAATGAGATTCCTTGGGGTTGACCTGGAATCTAGCACATAGGCATGTGACAAACATTATGTCAGGTCTACTTGCAGTTAAATACAATAGGAAACCAATAATGGCCCTATAGTTTTTCTGATCAACTGGCTTACCCTTATTATCAGAATCTATAACTACATTTGTAGCCATGGGTGTATGCATTGCTGAAGCATCAGCCATCCCAAATTTCTTTACCAATTCCTTGGTATATTTAGATTGGGAGATGAAGATGCCATCAGCATCTTGCTTTACTTGGAGACCAAGAAAGTAAGACAGCTTACCCATACTACTCATCTCAAACTTAGAGTACATCAGGTCTGAGAACCTTTTGCATAGTTTGGGATCAGTGGAACCAAAGATAATATCATCCACATAGACTTGAACTAACAGGATTGTGTCCTTGTGATGCTTAACAAACAGGGTTCTATCAACTACTCTCCTAACAAAGTTATGCTCTAACAGGAAACTAGCTAGAGTCTCATACCAGGCTCTGGGTGCTTGCTTAAGTCCATAAAGAGTTTTTTTTCAACTTATAAACAAATGAGGGTTGAGTTGAAGAAACAAACCCAGGAGGTTGTTAAACAAACACCTCTTCCTTTAGCTCACCATTTAGGAATGCACTTTTAACATCCATTTGAAAAACCTTAAACTTCATATAGGCTGCATAGGCTAGAAAGATTCTTATTGCCTCTAGCCTTGCAACAGGGGCAAAGGTTTGGTCATAGTCTATACCTTCCTCCTGTCTGTAGCCCTAAGCTACAAGCCTAGCTTTGTTCCTTATAATAGTTCCTTGGGCATCCAACTTATTTCTGAACACCCACTTGGTGCCTATGATCAGTTTGCCTTTTGGTCTTGGAACCAAAGTCTATACTTTACATCTTTCAAATTGATTAAGCTCCTCTTGCATAGCAGTGATCCAGTGGAGATCTCGCTCAGCATCTTTTATGGTGAGGGGCTCAATTTGTGAAAGGAAATAAGCATGCATCACATCCTGTCTTAATTTATGTCGTCTTTGCACACCAGCTGATATATCACCAATCACTTGAGATGTATGATGATCTCTAAGTGTGATAAGATCAGTAGGTGGGATGTGATCTTCAACAATAGTTTGTATTAATTCCTCTTGTGGAATAGGATTAACTGTTTGTGGTACAACAACTGCTTCCACAAAGTCTTCATCACTGTCTGAATCAGTGATATGAAGAGTTGATAGAGGGGGAATCTCTTGGGTGAGATCCTTGCATAACTCTAGTACCTGCAATGAGTTTGAGGAAGGAGAAGTCTCCTTCTCCTTGTAAAACATTTTTTACTCATCGAAGGAAACATGCACAGACTCTTCTATTTTTAAAGTTGATTTTTTAAACACCCTATAAGCTTTGCTTACTTGGGAATATCCAAGAAAAAATCCCATTGAAGCTTTTGTTTCAAACTTTCTAAGGTATTCTTTGTTGTTATTGTGAATGTACACTACACAACCAAAGACTCTAAAATAGTTAATTTTAGGTTTCTTTCTTTTAAGTAATTCATAAGGAGTTTTAATCTTAAGCTTATGTATTAGACATTTGTTCAAAACATAATTAGCTGTGCTAACAGCTTCTGCCCAATAAGAGAGAGGCATGTTAGCATCTGCCAACAATGTTCCTGCAGCTTCAATTAGTGTTCTATTTTTCCTTTCCACTCCCCCATTTTGTTGAGGAGTTCTAGGAGCAGAGAAACTATGTTTGATACCTTCTTTCTCACAGAATTCTTGCATGAGAAGAGACTCAAACTCAGTACCATGATCACTTCTGATCAAGGTAACAAGAGTAGAATACTCAGTCTGCACACACAGCAGAAAGTCTGTAATAACTTTGAAGTTATCAGCCTTAATTCTCAAAAAGAACACCCAAGTGAACTTAGAGAAATAATCTACAATCACTAAAGTGTAAAATTTCTCTTCTAAACTCTGTACATTTATTGGGCCAAAAAGGTCCAAGTGCAATAAATACAGGATTCTAGGTGAATCACTCATATTTACAGATTTTAAAGAATTTTTGGTTTGTTTCCTAATTGACAAGCCCTGCATAGACCTTCCTTCTTGTAGGGGAAAGAAGGTAAGCCTCTAACAAGGTTGTATTTAGATAACCTAGATATATTCTTGAGGTTAACATGGCTAAGCCTTTTATGGCATAAGGTGTTGTTATTGGTTACTTCATTAAACAGACAGATTTCAGATTGAGTTGAATTAAAATCTTCTAAGTAAATGTTACCCTATATAATGCCTACTAACACTACATCACTATTTAAAGTGATATTGCAAAGAGTGTCAGTTAATGATACCTGATAACCTGCATAACATAACTGGCTTACTGAGATTAAGTTGTGCTTCAGCCCAGTTACATATGCAACCCTTTTGAATGTCACTGCTCCAATGGTAAACCTACCATATCCTTCTGTTTGAACACAGCTGGAATCCCCAAAGATCACCTTTGGTCCAAGCTTGGCCTTGAAGCTTGACAGATTATTTTTGTTTCCTGTCATATGTTTGGAACAATAACTATCCAAATACCATTTGTCTTTAGTAATTGGATAGGTCTTCACCTGCAAAATAAACAGTTAGACATTGTGGACCCAGACAACCTTGGGTCCATTACTCTTCACATAATTAAAACATGAAATGAAAGAATAAGCAGGCTGAGGTTTATATCCTAAGGAATAGGATTTCCTAGGTGGAATACTCCATGCAGTTGATGGGTCAATGAACCTAGTGTTTCTATTTTCCTTAGTGTTTCTAAGGTTCTGATTATTATTTTGAAAATCATGTTCATATTGTCGATCAATGTTCGATGATCGATGCCCAGATCATCGAGTATCGGTCGACCATTGGGCCTGCGATTGTCGAGCATAGTTCAATGATTTTTGTATTTCTTTAAATTTCTGTTTTCTCTTCTCTCTCTTAGCCTTATTTAAAGCTTTGTTAACTTGAATTACTTGCTCAGTATTCTTTATTCCATCAGTTGAAATAAAGTTTACTGGAGTGGAAAGATGGTTTTTCAGAACCATGGGGGTTCACTTGGTGAAGCTCCTAAGCCTAGCTTATTGTTACCTGTCCTAGTGCTTGACATGCTAGTAATCTCTAGCAGCTTAAGACTTCTACCATTAAGAGATTCTTCTAATCTTTTAGATTTGGCTAGTTAAGTTTTAAGAAATTTGATTTCTTCAGTAGATCTAGTGAGTTCAGCTTCTAGCCTAGCATTTTCACTAGATATGGATTCTGATTAAGCAATCCTATTTCTAAGCTCCTTAATTTCCTTCTCTGAGCTAATTAAGTCTAAACAGAGAGATTTAAATTCAAATCTAAATTCAACAGAAGTAAAATCATAAGAAGACAATACCTGATCTTCAGTAGACATTTCTTCTTCATCAGAACTCTCTGCAGCTGAATGATTGCTGCAGGCATCAATTGCCATTAGGCATATATATTTTGCCTTCTTCTCTTCCACATCTTCACTGGAGTTTGAGGAGGAAGATTACTCATCAGTATCACTCCAGGTTTCAGCAACAAATCCTTTCTCCTTCTTCTTGTTTTTGTAGGAGGAGGACTTGGAATGGTTCTTTTGATATTTTTTGTCTTTTCTCTTCTCCTTGTTCTTTTCCTCTGGACACTCAGGTAGAATGTGTCCAGGTTTCCTGCAGCCATAACATATAAGTTCTTTAGCTGGTGTTCTGTCATACCTTGGCTTGTCTTTATATCTGGAAGACTTCTTTCTGAAGTCCTTTCTGCCCATTTTGAGAAACCTTTTGGCAAAGAGTGCCATTAGCTCCTCATTTGATTGGCTTCCTTCATATGCATCAGCATCCTTTAAAGTAATAGTTTGCTCTTTCCTGGTAGGAGTGGGAGTCTTGGCTTCAACTTCAGCTTCCCTGGTCTTCAGTACTTGCTCAAATGATTTGAGCTTGCCAAGGAGAGCTTCAGTTGAGATCTCAGTTGTACTTCTGGACTCTTTGATGGGCCAGATCCTAAGATCCCATGTGCTGGGGAAGCACATCAATATTTTGTCATTGACTTCTGTCAATGTGTTCTCTTTATCAAGGGTTCTCAGATCATTGATGATAGAGCTGATCCTGGTGTACATTGCATCAACTGATTCTGCTTCAGTCTTTTTGAAATTCTCATATTGGGATGTGAGGTCGGACCTTCTGTCCTTCCTCTCATCAGCTGAACCGGCTATAATGTGGTTCAGTGAGTCCCACATGGATTTTGCTGAAGTGCAATCAACCACTTTTCGGAAAGTTTCATCAGACATGGTCTGAGCTAGAATGTTCATAGCTTTTGCATCAGCTATCTTTGCTTTCTTATAAGCATCATTGTAGTCAGGAGGTGGCACTGCACTAGGATTTGTTGAAGTTGTAGCAGTAGTTGCAGTAGGTGGTGTTGGTGGTCCTGTCAAAATAGAAGAAAAGATATCTTCATCAAAAGAGTTCATATACAGTCTGATTCTTGCCTTCCAGATGCTGAACTTAGCTAAGTTGCATACTGGAGGTTTGGTGCTAGAGTAATCCTTATACTGGGCCATGAAGTGAATATCTATAAACTTTGTATCTATCTAGATCTTGTGACTCAGGTGTTAGCCTGTACAGTCAGTCAAACTCCCTCTGCTACCAATTGAAAGTGAGGATAGATACAACTCTAGAGGGGGGGGGGGGTGAATAGAGTAATCAAAAATATGACAATCTACTCAACTCCCTTAGAGTAAATTTGCGGAATAAGTATATAGATATAAGAAACCCTAGAGCCTAACACAAAGTGAGGTGCACAAGAGAAAAGCTAACTGTAATTACAGTTTAAGCTTTAGTCCTAACACAACAACTAACAATCCTAGTTAATTCTACTCACAGCCATAGTGTAGTAATTAACATAAGCAACACAGACAACACAAGAAGATTTATAGTGGTTCCCTCTCAATATGTACATCCACTCTTCTACCACCCTGGTAGGAATCCACTACAGGTTTTTGTTCAGGTGCCCTACCACTAACTGATCTGATTCAGGTAGATCAAGTAAATCCTTTGAGCTTTTGATCAGGAGCTCAAAATAAACACAGGTTTTTGCTCAAGTGCCCTGCCACCAAGGTTCACTTTTGAAGGGAGTAATAACCCTTTGTACAGGAGGTTGAGAGAGTTAGAATGTCTTCTCTATTGTTAAACAAAATTAGAGAAGCTAGTGGATTGCACTGAGCTATAGAAAGCTCTAAAGTAATTAATGCTCCCCCTGGCTTAGAGAATATCCAGGAAGAAGCCTTGCTTCAGGGTGCAGGTTCTCTTCAGAACTCTTGATAGAGAAGATCTGTTGTCTTGAAGTTCTTGAAGGAGCTGCTTGAAGAAGACTCTTGATATGGAATGGTTGTTCTTCTTCAACAGCTTTTCTTTCTTCTTCTTCTTCAACTTTAAGTTCTGAGTATGAATGTTCCTGTAAGCAGGATGAACTGAGGATTGAAGAAGAGAGTTGTTTTACACTTATTCTTGTTGTTGAATCTGTGTATCTGTGTATATGAATATCTGTATTTCTGTATATGTATTATTAACTTCTCTCACTAGCTCTTTATATATCAGCCTTTGTAACGGCTTCTAACTTTCTCTTGATTTGAATCTTGTCTTCTTCTGAGATTTGCAATCTGGGCTGCAAATAACACATAGTACAAATAGCCTGCAGAAGGACATTCTATAAAGAAATAAAGCTTTCTTAGAAGCTGCTTATCCATTTTGCAAGTCAAAAAGATATTAGAGAAAGTCACATCAAAAACAAACTCTCTACGGACAGAGAAAGACATCTGTGTCTAACGGCTATAAAGGACAGCATGGCAGATAAAGCACACAGATTTGTCAACTAATAGGAAAAAAGACTTTGTCAGATAGAAATTGACTTATGCATAAAGAATGAGGCAAAGATTGCCTTGATATATAAGCATAAAATCAATGAAATAATCTTTAATAAAATAAGCCAGATATATGAGAAATAATTCACAGAAAGGAAAGAGTACAATATCTCTAAATGAAGACAAAAAGATAGTTGAACGAATCACGACGATCGTCGAACTATCAGAGCAGATAGTCAAACTATCAGAACAGATAGTCGACCTACAAGAAATTTGTCGGGACAGAAAAAGTCGAGCAGGACTCGACGATCGACGATACTGAGACCACAGATCGTCGAGCTTAACAGAGATGAACTAACTCAGAGATAGTCGATCTGCTGTCTGACGATAGTAGATCAACTAATAGACGATAGTCAATCAACTGATTGACGATAGTCGAGCGACGTTCGACCATAGTCGAACTAAAAACACTTAACAAGATTTTCAATCTGGATAAACAACAACTCTACACAACTGATTGAATCTAACCTAAATCTAACCTTTGACCATAGATAAATCTTGGGTCAAGAAACTAATTGAGAAGACTTAACTCAAATCCAAACTAGGGTACCATAGATCCAACACCCCTATAACATCCATCAGGCTTATAGTCCCCTAGGATGGTTTTGTCATGACTAGGTCATAACAAAAAGTACATGCTAAGAGTTGAATTGAGCTGGACAGAAATCGTCAAGCAGAGCTGGACAAAAATCATTGAGCAGAGCTTGATTAAATATCAACATCATAATAGGTCGTTAGACTAAGAGAGGAAATCGTCGAGATGAGCTTGACGAAATCGTCGAGCTGAGCTCGACGAAAAGCCTTGAGCAAGGCTGAGCGAAGTTTGACGAATGGAATAGTTATGGAGGCTCCATAACTCCCACTTTTATGGGGCGTTTATTCCTCTGAGGGAGAGCACGAGTTTCTAGAGGTGGCTGACCATTAATTTGGTTGAAACCGAAGGGGTGGAGTTAATGCTCGTTAATGAAATTTAATGGCATTTGGGAGTTACAAGGCTCCTCTCCCAAATTCCCTCTTTAAGGACCTTCACCAGAGCAAGGGCAAGCATTTCCCCCGATTACTTTTCATTTCATTTGAGGTTGGTGTAGAGGTGGCAGAGGAGCCAAAGTTTGGTGGCCGGGAATGGTGAGGAGGCAATGCACACATCGTCAGGCCGCAAATCAGGTCCTTTTCTAATCCCTCTTCATGGGTTAGATCTTAGGAATCCTTAGAGAAGTTAATCAGGCTCATTTGAGCATGTCCCGTGGAATCTTTCCTCTGGTTTTCCTTGAAAATGAAAGTGTCAGGTTCGCCGGAATCTGCCGTCTCCAGCGACCAAACCACCTCCGACTGATAGCCCTCACCTCAACAGAGGTGATGGTGGCAGTGGTTGGCCAGGGAGGTGGCCGACAAATGGAATTGGAAGTGCTCCAGGTCGGGTTAATAACAACCTTAGGCTGGAGGAAGAAGAAGTCCAGGAGTCACACGATCATGCTTTAAGATTCGTGCTATTAATTCATTTTTTGGCACTGCATTTGGGCTGTTTTAAATTAATTATTAAAAATATCTAGGAGCCTATTCCGAAAAAGTGGCCAATATGATTATTGTAGCCCTATGAGTCTTATTTAATTTAAAATTAATTTGCACCAATTTGGAGTTCAGGTCAGACCACAACACTCCTTTTTGTGAGGTCTATACCTAGGCTTGTTTAGAGATTGTTTTGAGTACCCCATCAATCCAGCCATCCAAATGACTTGAGATTTTGGTTGGGGGTCACTCTTGCCTATACCTAGAACATATCCAAAAATGGGAATTTTTAGAAAACATTGCCCTAAGGTTTTGGTAGAAATTTAACAATCCATGTATGGATTATTTAAAGGGTCTTATGACTTCTAAACCCACCAAAATTTTTGCGTATGACCCTTAGGGTCTTGGCATGACGATGATAAAAATATCAGCCCAATTGGGTGTGACTTGAATAGGTTTTGTTGAGACCAAAGTGTGGCCCTTTAAGGGTTAATTAGGGCCAGTGTGAGCTTGGGGCATGGAGGGGCCAATTCTCACCCAAAGGGGTTGGGACTGTGGCCAGAGCCCCATAGTTTGTTTAAACACCCTCACATGGAGTTTAGGGTGGATTAGGGATTTGACCTAGGACCCTATTTCAAACCCTAAGGTTAAACTTTGGGGGTTTTTGAAGTACATGGGGTGATATGTCCTTGTATATACTTGGTGTTTAGTCCAAGTGATATTAGGGTGGTGAAATGCCCTAGGAAGGAATTTGTTAGTATTTGGACACATGCACTTCACTTAAAACACTTGAAAATTATTTAGGTCTATACACCATAAGGAATAAATAAGGGATCTTATGACCTTGGATCCTTATGAAATTTTGGTAGAAGTAATTTTATAGTGCTATTAGCTTCTGAGATTTATTATAGGATGTTTAGAAAACAATAGCTTATACTTGTAGGTATAATCTCCACCTTGCCTTTTTTGATTATTTTGAAGTAACCATGGTTAGAGTAACTTAGAATAATATGAAACTCTGGAAAAGTCAATTAAATATTATTTAGAGGCACTAGTAAATTATTTTGATCATTTGGGCATTTCCTCCAAGTACTTCATGTGTAAAGTAAACTAGTGCAACATACTTTGATAAATAAATAATAAATATTATATTTTGTTGGAAAATTGTGTTACTTGGCCATAGAATATTTTAGGGCATAATAAAGCATAGAAAATTTGTTACATGTTATTTTGATGAATTTATAAGAATGTTACTTCACAAAGTGCACTTGAATGGAATTAGTTGAAGTATTTTAATAAATGGCTCACTGACCTAGGAATTGCATGAAACTTCGTCAGTAATGTTTTTTGATAAAAATGAAGCTCTGGTAAATTTTATACAATTTTTGGACAATGAAATATTGTACGCCCTTCATTATCTAAAATCATTTGAATTATCTTGGATTAATTATTTAGAGGTTATTACATTTATGAAAATCTGTGAAATTTGGAATTCACTGAATGTTTCGCTATCATACACTGTTCATAATTTTTGGGTGGCCATAAATTAAGGAAATCTAGTATTTCATGTTCAAAATTATCCATGGCCTAACTTTTGGGAAAATCTAATAAATGGTAAATTAATTAGGAAAATTACAAGTCTCTAGATTTAGGCTAAATGTGTCATGATAGACCCACAATAATTATCTTAGTGCATTTGGATGAAAAGTTGGAGTACCTCCTATCATGTACATCATATAGCTTAGGTTGGTATGCATTTAGTAAAACTGCGGAAATTGTGTTAACATGGGGGATGGTCATAGAAAGTGGGGAGTAATGTTTGCTGGTTTGGTAAGGTGAAAAGGTGAGCTTCATTAAGAGTCATGATGAGGGGAATGTTGGGTTGGCTAGTGTTAGGTGGTGCTCGGGATTGACAAAAGGTCATCATTTCTGTGGAGAGAAAGAGAGTCAAAATACACTAGAGTTAGATCCAGTATATTATTAACAGGGACCAGGAATTGGGTAATAACCAATAATAGTAAGTGCCTTGCGAAAGGGAACGATGGGCTTCAGCGACCATCATAGTTCCTAGTGCCCTGTGAGAGCCCTTCATCAGGAATACCAAAGGAAATCCTGGTCTAACCTAAACCGTAAGAATAATCAATGTTTAAGTGTAACTAGTATAACTAGGATTTCACTTACACTCACACTCCCCGGTGTTGTGGGAGTTAGGTTGGGTCCCGCGAGCGGTAGTCTCGGTGGTTTTAGTGTTAAACAGATTAGCCCGGCGAGCCGATGGCTCGGTAGATATTGTGACGGACGAGATACTCCGGGGAGCTTTGGCTCGGTGGAAAAGCATACTAAGGTTATATGTGCATAAGATATAAGGTGGTGGGTCTTCGGTATTAGGAGAGTCGTTACACCGACACTAATACGTTGACTCGGCAAGTGTGGTTTTGCACTTGGCCAAATAAAGTCCGGTGCGCATTCGACAAGAGTATGCAGGAGCTTCGCTTAGTGCACCTGTGTTGAGGCATACAATAGGTCTAACTGGTAGTGTTGATACCGGTTTAGAGGTGGGCGAGGCCCAACCCACCTCTTCCGTTTGCCACTACGGATATATCCTGGGAGGTTAGGCTCTAGAAAGGGGGAACTAAAGGTCTGTATGCACAGAGTCGAGTGTGTGTTGCATTTGCATGTTCACATCATAACATACTTGCATGTCATTGCATCATCATTGCATATAACCCCTGACACCTATTGTATAAAATAGTATGAGACACTTTATACAATAGGCCTTGCAAAACGACCCCTTGGTCTATAGGTTTGTATGGGCATTCCAATAGGTCATGGTTACTTACTTAGTTTACCTTCTCCTACTTTACTTACTCACATGCTCTGGTGTATACTTATATTACTTACCCACTACTGCATACATATACTTTCTCTGTTTATGAACTCATGATAGACTACTTCCACCGCCACCTGCTTACCTTTGTTACTCTCCACCTTCATTACCTTCCCTTTCCTTCTCCCCGCTCGGTGCCTAGGAGCTATGGGGGAGGGGTGGGGGATGATTGGACTTAGTATTTTAGACTAACGGTCGTTGACCAAATCATTTTAGGGGATCGTGGAGCCAAACCAGGAGATGCAGCCCCAGAGGTCGGTGCGCTTGGAGAAGGGACAGTCTAGCAAAGGAGTTCGGCCAGCAGGGACAGTGAGTCACGATCATTAGTAGAAATTATAGATTTTGCTTCCGCATTGAGTGATTTGTCGTGAGGATTTTGATGTATTGGGCAGGAGCCCTCTTTAGTACTTTACTTTATCTTTTCTGTGGACTCTCCCTTCATGGAGATTTATTATATTTCATGTGATTTTCTATGGACCAATATTTGAGTTTTCATGTACTCTTATATTCATTCTACTCTTCTGCGATCGGTATGGTAGGCAGGATCAGCATTTTGTACTGACGACCTTCCCCGGTGTGTTGGTGTCACCGCAAAGCGTCGATTCTGGGCATAAGACCCCGGTGGTTTAAAAGGAAAAAAATTGGGTCTTACAAACTGGTATCAGAGGGAAACCTCGATCGAAAAAGTAAAAGTCCAATAACCCTGGGTCACCCCCGCTCGAGTTTAGTTTGGGGACAAACTAAGCAACGGAAGCTGTGGTGTGCCCATATGGGGGATCACATGTAATTGTCCACTTTTAACTAGGTTCGGGTCAAGTTTCTTACAATTGGCCTTTGTTATGCAGCCCTCAAAACATTCAACACCGCAGGACGGAGCTCAGCAAACTCCGAATGTTGCACCACCTCCCTTGGCTCCTACTATATTTATACAGTCGAAGATGGGGTAGACTCTAATGGACATTCTGGAGGCCTTCAGAGCCCAGCAGGCTCCGGTTCCGTAGCCGAACTCGGGGGCCAATTAGTTGATCATCTTCCGAGGACTCTCTCCCCCATCTTACATGGGGACGTAGTCGGCAGTATTGACAAAAGAGTGGCTCGATATCATGTTCGAGATGTTGACCGAGATACGGTGACCGTAGGAGGAGAGGGTACCTCTGGCGGTCTCCTGCTTAGAGTCTCATGCCAAGAGATGGTGGAATAAACTTCTGGATACGACATTTTCAAATCGGGAGGTTGCTGACGTCACTTGGGAGGAGTTCAGGGCCGCACTGTTGGAGTACTTCGTCCCATAGTCGACAAGAGACGAGCTGGAAGATAGATTCTTGCAGCTGAGGTAGGGAAACATGACGGTGGTGGAGTACCAATGAGAGTTCAATTATTTAGCCAAGTTTGCGGACTCCTATCAGCTGGACGAAGCAGGGTATACCAAGAGGTTCTATAAGGGCCTTCGAGAGGACCTGAGAGAGGCACTTTTGTTTGTATCCGACGGACCTATACCTCGGATTCTGGAGATTGCAAAGAGGATGTAGGATGTTTAGCTCATGACTCGAGGCCGAAAGAGACAACTGAGGATCAAGGTCGGGGAGGCAGGAATTATCAGCGGGGGGGCTATGTTTTGCTGATGAGAGAAGGGCAGAGGACCAACCCCTCCAGGAGGTGAGAAAGGAGCCGAGGGAGCTGGTGGTGTTGGCCCCTCAACCTCTTTAGATGCGGGAGATGCAGAGGCACGGGGGTGTGGCACTTCCACCGCCCGAGTGCTACAACTGTCATCAGGTAGGGAACATTCGAATAAAATGCCCCATGAGAGGGACACCTCTACCGGCACCACAGGCTGCCCCGCCTGCTCAGCAGTTTGTAGGCTGAGGCCGTGGAAGAGGACGTGGTTTCCAGGGAGCAGATCGGAGGCAAGGGATGGAGCAGGTGTATGCTCTAGACTTGGCTCCACCTCGGGACCCAGGCTGGGTGATTGCAGGTATGCTATTAATTTTATGGTTTTATTTACTTTTGGAATATTTGAAACAACAAACAAACAGTAGCGTACTAGGAAAGAAAACCATAGGTTTAGTTACCTAACCACCTCTAAATAAACAAGAATAGTCATGGTGTGCGACAAACCTGCCCACACCTTGGTGGATATGGGGGCGTGGCACAATTTCATCTCCGAGGAGTTTTTAAAGGGACTGGAAGGAGTCTGGCATCATTCTGGAGTCGCTAGGATGGTGTGTCTCCCCAACAGGATGTAGGTATTAGCTACGGCTAAGTGCCTCCTAAGGGTGACTATTGATTGACTGACGCTCGAGGCCCCGACTATAGTCTCAAGGATGCCGAACTTCGACTTGGTTCTGGGCATGAAATGGCTTACTTGGAACAACACCCAGATAGATTGCCCGACAAAGAAGGTTGTACTGAGGTACGATGACACCTTCGCGACCTTCGAAGGTACTACTCCCGTATCCCGTAGGATGTAATATTCTATTCAGGCCATCACGGCCCACAAGCAGGGAGATGAGATTTATCAAGTGTTCTTCGAGATGGTCGAGGTCAAGATGGTGGTTTCCGATATATCGGTTGTGTGGGACTTTGCAGATGTATTCCCAGAGAAGCTACCAGGATTGCCGCCGCATCGAGAGAAGGATTTTCAGATCCAGTTTGTGCTGGGAGCTAAGCCGGTGTCTAGGGCTCCTTATCAGATGGCTCCAAAGGAGCTGGTGGAGTTCAGAAGTCAGCTCAAGGAGCTGCTGGAGGCTGGATTCATTAGGCCAAGTTCCTCTCCTTGAGGAACTCCGGTCTTGTTCGTAAAGAGGAATGATGTGACAATCAGGTTGTGTATCGACTATCGTGCACTAAACTGACTGACAGTCTGAAACACATATCAACTGCCAAGAATCGACAAGTTATTTGACCAGCTAGAGGGAGCACATTGGTTCTCAAAGCTGGATCTGAGGTCGGGATACTATCAGCTACAAATTCAGGAGGAAGATATCCCGAAGGCAGCGTTTAGCAGCAGATATGGCTTATACGAGTTTATCGTGATGCCCTTTGGTCTCACGAATATGCCATCGACATTCATGAGCTTTATAAACCGGGTGTTCGAGTCGTACCTCGATAGGTTTGTCATTGTGTTCATAGATGACATCCTTATTTATTCGAGGACGAAGGAGGAGCATGCATAACATCTAACCTTTACTCTGGAGAAGCTTAGGGAGCACCAGTTATATGCCAAGTTCAGCAAAATGCCAGTTTTGGCTGATGGATGTGGCCTTTTTAGGTCACATTATCAGTGGAGCAGGATTGGCGGTGGATCCCGTGAAGATTCAGGCAGTGCGAGACTGGCCCCAGTTGAAGATGGCCACGGATGTCCGAAGTTTTCTGGGATTGGCCAGGTACTACCAGAAGTTTGTGCAGGGATTCTCTCAGATAGCTCTTCCACTCACTTCCTTGACGAAGAAGGACACTCCGTTCATTTGGACACCGCAGTATGAGGCGGCATTCCAGAAGTTGAAGGGTCAGCTTACGTCGGCTCCTATCCTCACTCTCCCTTCTGGGAAGGAGGGCTTCCAGGTGTATACTGATGTGTCGTTTCATGGAATGGGCGCTGTACTGATATAACATGGACATATGATAACATATGTCTCCCGCTAGCTGAAGAAGCACGAGCAGAATTACCCTGTGCATGACTTGGAGATGGGAGCAATGGTGTTCGCTCTGAAGATTTGGCGGCATTAAATTTATGGGGTGCACTGCGAAATATTTCCAGGTCATAAGAATCTGAAATATGTCAATACGCATAAGGAGTTGAACCTCTGCAAGAGAAGATGGGTGGGGTTTTTATCTGATTATGAGTACACGATACACTATCACCTGGGGAAGGAGAATGTGGTGGCGGATGCACTGAGGCTGAGGGCTACCAATTCAGGAGCAGAGCCCTAGTTGATGTCTATGGAGCTGATACAGATGATGGAGGATATGCAGATTACCTTGGTGTCCTCGGACGACTAAGTGCTTTATGAGGAGTATCTGGCCGCGATGAGCACTAACGATGATATTCAAGATCGTATCAGGGCTGAGCTGAGAAGGGATGACAAGATGGAGCCAGTATTCAGGACCTTGGAGGCAGGCACGGTCGGGAAATATACAGAGAGAGATGGGTTGTTATGCTTTAAAGGACGGGTGTACATACCGGCTAGGGGCAGGATTCAGGAGGATATTATGACTGAGGCTCACTGCAGCAGGTACTCGCTGCACCCAGGCATCACCAAGATGACGAACGACCTTAAGAGGACGATGTACTGGCCGGGCATGAACAGGGACATCACGTATTTCATGACCCATTGCGAGGCCTGTCAGTTAGTGAAGGCCATGTGTAAGAGACCGGCCGGATTATTGCAGCCACTTCTGGTGCTGGAGTGGAAGTTCGACGATATTGCCATGGATTTCATACATCGTCTTCTTCGGTCACATGCGGCGAACGACTCGATATGGGTGATCGTCGATCGATTGACGAAGGTGGCAAGAATTCTACCGATTAGGAAGGACGCTCCCGTGGGTGACTTGGTGCGGAGGTTTGTGGAGCAGTTCGTTCGATACTATGGAGTGCCGAGGATGATAGTGTCCGATCGTGTTGGACGATTTACATCTAAGGAATGGAGGTCAGTCCAGGCTTATTTGGGGACCCGGTTGACATTTAGTACTGCCTTCCACCCTTATACGGATGGGCAGATAGAGTGCACCAATCAGATATTAGAGGATTTGTTGTGTCTTTGTATACTGGATCGCGGAGAGCCATGAGAGAAGCATCTACCATTGATCGAATTCTCGTACAATAATAGCCACCATTCAAGCATCGGCATGACCCCTTATGAGGCTTTATACGGGCGAAGATGCAGGACTCCTTTGTCTTGGATCCAGTATTAGGATCCGAAAGCACTTGGCTCGGAGTTCATCGAGGATATAGATGCTCGGGTGTAGTTGATTCGAGGTAGGATTTTGGAGGCCCAGAGTAGACAGGCCAAGTACTACGATGCTCGACATCGTCAGGTAGAGTTTCAGGTAGGATACCGGGTGTTTCTAAAGATACGACCGATGTAAGGAGTCTCGCGGGTGCGTGGTCAAAAGAAGCTCAGTTTGCGATACATGGGGCCTTACAGGATCCTGGAATGGATCGACCCCTATGCTTACAGACTAGAGCTTCCTCCAGATCTATCGGGTTTAAACGACGTTTTGCACATCTCCTCCCTCAGGAGAGCTCTACTTCATCCATAGCAGCAGATTACGACTACAGATGGGCCTATAGCTTCTGATCGATTGGTGCACCTGGAGCTGATCCGGATAGACGATACTGGGATGCGGGTCTTGCGACGCAAGAAGGTTCTGCTGGTCAAGGTCTTGTGGAGGAATCATCAACAAGAGGAGAACACGTGGGAGCCATAGGACTTGATGCAGCAAAGGTACCCGGGACTTTTCATGTCAGGTAATCCCGTTAACTTCTCGGGATGTTACATTTTATTTCTTATACTTGAAACCCCGTAGGCCTAAATTGAATTTTGAGGACGAAATTTTTATTTTTATGTATTGGGATTTGTAACATCCCTTAGGCTTCTAGACCCCTAGGATGGTTTTTTCATGACTGGGTCATGACAAAAAGTACATGCTAAGAGTTGACCTGAGCTGGACGGAAATCGTCGAGCAGAGCAGGACGAAAATCGTCGAGTAGAGCTGGATGGAAATCGTCGAGCAGAGCTGGATGGAAATCATCGAGCAGAGCTCGAATAAATATCAGCATATAGTAGGTCGTTAGATTAAGAGAGGAAATCGCCGAGCTGAGCTCGAGGAAATCACCGAGCTGAGCTCGATGAAATCGACGAGCTGAGCTCGATGAAAGCGCAGAGCAGAGCTCGATTAAAATGTCGAGCTGAGCTCTACAAAAGCACCGAGCTGAGCTCGATGAAATCGCCGAGCTGAGCTCGATGAAATCGCCGAGCAGAGCTTGATAAAATCGTCGATCAGAGCTCGACGAAAAGCCTTGAGCAAGGCTGAGCAGAGTTTGACAAATAGAATAACTATGGAGGCTCCATAACTCCCAATTTTATTGGCCCTTTATTCATCTGAGGGAGAGGAGGAGTTTCTGGAAGTGGCCGACCATTAATTTGGTTCAACCCCCTTAATTTGGTTGAAACCGAAGGGGTGGAGTTAATGGCCATTAATGGAATTTAATGGCATTGGGGAGTTACAAGCCTCCTCTCCGAAATTCCCTCTTTAAGGACCTTTTCCAGAGCAAGGGAAAGCATTTCCCCTGATAACTTTTCATTTTCATTGAGGTTGGTGTAGAGGTTGCAGAGGAGCCAAATTTTGGTGGCCAGAAATGGTGAGGAGGCAAAACACACGTCGTCAGGCAGCAAATCAGGTCCTCCTCTACTCCTTCATGGGTTAGATCTTAGGAATCCTTAAAGAAGAGAATCAGATCAATTGAGCACGATCCAGTGGAATTTTTCCTCTGGTCCGACGGTAGGTAGTTTCTCGAGAAATCCTGCTTGATGTTCGTCAAGAGAAATTCTTCAAGCAGCTAACGCGCTGTGAAAACTGCTATCGCCTGGCGGTAGGATGTTTCAATGCACCCAACGCCTCAGAGCGTTAAGTGGGTTGCCACAGAGCGGTAGAGTTAGTGCTTGATGGTAGGTTCGCGAGCGCGATGTTGAATTAATCTTTAAGTTTGCGCCTGCAATAGGACTATCCCGGCGCGATTGAATCCCGATCACTCTATCCATTTTATTCCATCTACCCCCTAGCGGCGCGACAGTATTTGCAAGAACTTGATTCTTTAATTCTTCATAACTGTAAACCTGCACACTGTAAACACACAACAAACGTGTTCAAATACAAACTGAGATTTGTTATTCTCAAACCAAGAGATGCAGAACACATGTTTCAACAAACTCCCCCTTTTGATAATAACAAATCTACTATAAAGAAATACTGCATAATAGTGTTTGTGTTTATAGTAAGTAATAATAAGCATTCAATGCATACTCCCCCTAGATGGATATTACTCCTACATAGACTCTTAATAGTTGAGATATTTCTTCAAGAACATTCTCCCCCTTTTGGTATTATCAAAATAGGGTGAGATAGAGCGTATTAGTGAGTAGAGCATTTCTATGAGACCACCGGTTTATTACTATAAGTTGCCACTAAAAAAAATGTTACCGCTTGTGAAGATAATTATCATGATTGGGCATAAATAAAAAAATCAACGTCCTATGATTACTCCCCCTACATAGTTGCTTTCTATACAAAATTTAATGTACTCCCCCTACATAAAGAAATTGATGCTCGATGTTCTCCCCCTATTTGGTAGAATAGAAGGAGGGTAGAGGAGAGTGTATGCAATGATAATTAAAACAGTCTATGTTAGAGAAGAAAAATGGGATATATTGAACAGGATACTAGATAACTCTCTTTCACTTATTGGGCAAAATGTATGCATGATTGAATAAAATCTAAACATAGCACTTGTTAACGACATAACACCACTTAGTACTCATAGTTTACCACTTGGTCAAAGAATAAATTTTTATGATTAAGCACAAGTAGTATGCCTAAGAATATGTTAAGAACTCTTAAGATGAACATCCCATTTTTTTGAAAATTATTATCATATTAAGTATGTTAAATTTTAACCCTAATAAGAAGATGTTTTCAATTCAATACAACTCCAAGAGATGCTTTTTCACTAGATTTTTGCAAGCATGATTTCAAAATATCGAAGAGAGATATTAACCACAATGTAAGCTGATTTACATCTCAAGTAAAAATAAACATTATACCAGTCATGCTTTGCTATCTAGTGCATTTACTTATGATTTTAGAGAATAGTATTAGGATCCAATTCTCATGAGTGGAAGTTTTATGAGAAATAATGATGTGTACAAATAGTTTTTTGATACAATATACATGTAGATTAATAAAAACACATTACATATATAATGAACGAACATAACATTAAAATACCAAAATAATGTTACTTCCACTATTTTTCAATGCACATGAGTAAGAAGTACAACTACCAAGGTGCTCTACACACACAACTTTATTAAGACTTATCAAGGATAGAGTAGTGCTTGGGGATTACAATTATGCCATTTTTAGTATTGTTTTTATTTTTTATGATCCGGTGTACTAAGAGAAATGGTGAAACTTTTGTTTGCTACAAGACACTTACAATTCTTTTTCCAAGGTGCTCAACCTCACAATGCTTATTAAGACTTATCAAGAGGGTGAGTAGTGCTTGGTTGAGTTTTCCTTGTCAATTTTTATTTGATTTTTATTTTAGTGACAAAGGACTCTGAATTCACTTGTTGCAAAAACAATAACAATTTTTTTAAAGACACCTTTCTCCAAAGAATAAGTTCATGAAAAAACAAAGAATTGAAATAGTCAATTCAGCGTAGTGTAGGTAATCTATTTATGCATTTTTATTATTATATTGTTACACTACACAATCATGCAGGTATAAGATTAAAATCACATGTAGTTTATCAAAATAGGTGAGTGAATAGAATCATTTTCAAACATAAAACATTACTCATACTTAGAGACACACTAAGAATTCATACACATGTTTTCTATATTCAATTTCATTGCACATAATAAGATAATATTCAAGGCATGATATTACCAAAATAATTTTTTAAGAAACTTGACACTTCAATCAAATATTGTATTTAATCTTTAGTTGATATAAATTATTCATCCTTGACAATGACAATTAATAATAGATAGTTTTTATTTAATTTTATTTAAAAAATGCCAAACAATAAACACACAAGAAGATATATAAAAATATTTTTGTACTTTTAAATCATTTTTAATTATATATATATAAAAAATACTTGTGTTATTTTTTTAAAACATGTATGTTCAAAGAGATATATGATGCAAACGCAAGATAGCATGATATAATATTGTGCATGAATATAACGTACATGATAAGTGAACTGATGTTCATGTAGTGGATATGTGAATCCTAAGTATTCCCAATAATCCAATTCCTAAGCTATATGTCTACACCCTATCCCCGTACTAAGTTAAGGATGGGCATGAGGAGCTGCATAAATTCTATAGGGTGGGGTGTTATTCCCATGTGCATATAGAAGAACTCACTCAACCTAACACTCTTTCCCACCAGCGCCACACAAGGACCTACTGGAACCCTCCCCGGTTAAGGTCAAGACATGGTTTACATGTTAACATTTCTAAAGCACACACACCTAGGCCCCCGCTATTGTGAGACATACATATGGGTGAATGATCGCAAGCATACTAAGATAGCGTGATAGATTTATGATAAAGGTAAATTATGGCCACTTTGAAATGATATGACTTATATTACAATTTGTTCTGTTAGATTGATTTATCATTAATTTTAATATGAGAAAGTCATATATCAAAAATATATCTAAGTGTTCATGGCATGTCAGATTAAGAAAAAAAATACAAAAATAAAAATAAACAAATGCAAAAATTGAATACAAAAAAATAGAAAGAACATTAAGCATATCGTGAAGTAGATTATCGAGTAATTTTGGTTTGATTAATTTCTACTTCACGAAATTGGTGGATACTATTGGATAAGAGATTTAGGTATCCAAAAGGAGCCAGGGGTGATGGTTCCTTTATGTACCCAAACATAGCGTAGTATACCTTGCTGAGATGATAGTGAATGGGCCCTTTTGAGTGGAATGGGTATGCTATTTTGAATGATTGGCCTCCATTCATACTTTGGTTTAATGTTATTTTTATGTTGCAAATTTCCTTTTAGATTTCTATGAGTCCTTATGTGATGAGCTTCAGTTGAATAATCTTTTATTTGAGGTTTAGATATGTTGAAATTATTCTCTGAGTTATGATTATGTTGCTTAACGTAAAGACTCATATCATATTGATTCTTTGAAGGAAATTTACATTCATTTGATTTTTAATTGGGAGTGACTTGAGGTTGCAAATGAAGATTATTTTTCTATTTTGGAATTTCATTTACACGCGCTTGAAATTTTCTACTCCCGTTGATTGACTTAGTTATTATATGACAATCTATATTCAACATGCTTTCAGGTTTTCCTTGAAATTTAGGAGTTATATTTTGTGAATGTTTAATCATAATTTCCTTAAGCGTGTTGATCTTTGTAAATAATTCTTTATTTTTAATTTTAAGATTATGTCTAGCTTTGTTGTACGCGATTGTGCTATTTTTAAGAGTGGAGACTACAGATTAAATATGAGATTCATACTTATTTTTGTATTCCTCAAAAGTCTCATCCATCTCTTAAATATAATTTTTATAATTCTTGCACCCTGCACAATCACTTTTCAACGATGAATTTTCAAAACATAATTTATCATTTCGTTCTTTGCAAAATGAAGCTCTTGTTAAAGAACCTTATATTTTTCTTTAAATTCATTATAATCTATATAAGGTGTAGAAATGTTATCTAAAAAGCAAATAGACGAACTAGACACAACAATGTTGGGTTCTACATTAACACATGCTTTTAAGCGGTTATTTTCTGAACGTAATTTTGAATTGATAATCGTAAATTTCTTAATTCTATGTTTTTCCCTATCTAGCACAATCAATATAGAAATGGAATTGAATACACGAAGGAAATTCGATTTTCTTACAGTGCTCTGGGATGAAGCAATATTTGAGATTTGAGTGTCTTTGACTTCTCCATGTGTTTGCCTCATCCATGGCTTAGATTTCAACTTCCCTTTCATGTGACGTGATTGCCATATCCTTCTCCAAGAGCAAGTCTCTATTTTGTTCTTCACTTAGATCCATGAGAAATTGCTCTAACTCATCATCTACAGAAAGAGAACTATAAGTTTACTCAAGAAAATTCCATATATCATATGTAGTAGGAAGCGTATAGATTAGTTTGAAAATATCTTGACCAAGCCCACAAAATAGACTATTCAATGCTTTGGCATTTAAATGATATTTGTTCTTATTTAAATTATTTGGGGGCTTGATACAGGTCATGTTCCAAACCTCTATATCTAATAATATAAGGAATTTGTTCATTAGTATTCTCCATTCATTATAGTTCATTTCTGTAAATAGAGGTGGTGTAAACGAATTTTCAGTGTACAATTTTTCATCCCCACTTGTAGATTCAAGATCAGGGTTGGCCATTATTCCCGGTGGTGAAACCGTTTTTGGAATAACCTGCCTCCGATACCTTTTGTTGGATCTAGTGGCCACCCTTAGAGGGGGGGGGGTGAATAAGGTTTTATGAGTTAATTGAAAATTCGAGTTATTTTTGTCCATAAAAACTAATTCTTGAAGCTACTGTGGGGCGTTAGGTTGCTAACGCGTGGCAGTAGGTTAAAGACCTTGTTTTCTTGGGCAAATCCTCCTTGGAGATCTACGCACACTCGAGAGAATTACAGGCTAACAATAACAATGTTATAGTAAATGTAATTTCTATCAAACTGGATCAAAACCTAATTTTACAATTACAACAACATGATCTCCATGACGCCAGAGATCGGAGGCGGTGAAAAAAAATATCATTTTGTTTTCTATACTGACCCACTACTCGGACTGGTTGGCTCTCTCCCTCTCCCTCCAAGAACAGTCTTCAATCCAGCTCTTCACCTCCACACAAGGAAGGGTCTTAGAGTCCCGCTAGATCCACTAATCTAGACGTCACTATCCCTAGGGCGATTTTCCACCGAATCATACCCCGAATTCTGAAGACCCTCCAAGTCGATTTTTCAACGAAATCCTTTCCGGATTTTGACGACCCTCGCGGTCAATTTCCCTCACCCAAACAACTAGACAAAAAGAGTAAAAAGAAAAATACATGAATAAGAGAAAGCTCTCCTCTAACTAGAACCCTTGATGTTATTGACAATTCACTTGCAAAGGTTCAATCTTTGTGTCTTGAGAGTCTTCCTTTTTGATGTTCTTTAGATCCGAGAAAGGTGTGCGCTTGATGAGAGTTTTTCGTAGCGAGGATCCTTCCCGTGAAACTTAGGATGAAGGCTTCTTGATCATCATGTAGGTAGTCTTCAATCCTTACGTATGAATTCCTTCTGATCTCCTCTGAAGAAACCTCCTCCTCAATGAGTTGGGATGACCCCTTCCTTCCATTTATATGCCTAGGGCGAACTCCCTTTTCGAATTTCATGAAAAACCGTCACCAAAAACTCAAGTTTTGGCTATTTTAAATAGAGAGAGATGTGTAGGAAGTTACAGCGGGGCTATAACTAGTTACAACATGGAGGTAACTTCCAGAGAACAAAATCCATCCTTTTGTTCATGTGCTTGCAACCGAACAACTCCTCATTGTTGTTGTAGTCCTTGGCTCGCTAGAGATCTTTGTGCTTGCAACCAATCGACTCTCCGTAGTCATTGTCATTCTTGGATTGCCGGAGTTCTTCGTGCGGGAACGGGAGGGAGATGGATTTCTTTTCCTTTAACAGAGATGATTGGGACGGACCGTAGAGATAGTGGCCGAACCCTAGAAGTGCAAAAATTCTTTCACTTTTCGTCTTGGGTATAAAGGCACAAAAACTGAGGTGGCCTTTTATACATCTTCATGAAAATAGGATACCGTCGGCGGTAAGGCTAGCACCTGGCGATTGTTTCGCGCGCTTGTTGTGCCAGTTGTCCTTCAAATTAGAAAAATATTCAAAACAAATATTTTCCTTTTTCCAATGCTAACGCGGCGCGGTAGATAGATAGCGCCCGGCAGTAGGCCTATAACAACACACTCATTTCCTTGGAGCATTGAGTGGGTTATCGCGACGCGGTACCAAGCTAGCGCCCAGCGGTAGGCTGTTTCTCAAGAAATCCTGCTTGACGTTCGTCGAGAGAAATTCGTCGAGCGGCTAATGCGGCGCGGTAACTGCTATCGTCTGGCGGTTTGGTGTTTCAACCCACTCAATGCCTTGGAGCGTTAAGTGGGTTACTACAGAGCGGTAGAGTTAGCGCTTGGCGGAAGGTTCCCGAGCGCCATGTTGAATTAATCTTTAAGTTAGTGCCAGCGGTAGGACTATCCCAACACGGTAGAATCCCGAGCACTCTGTCCATTAAATTCCATCTACCGCCCGGCGGTAATGGCTACCGTGCGGAGGTATGTGCAAGAACTTGATTCTTTAATTCTTCATACCTATAAACCTGCACACTGTAAACACACAATAAATGTGTTCAAATATAAACTGAGATTTGTTATTCTCAAACTAAGAGATGCAGAACACATGTTTCAACAAACTCCCCCTTTTGATAATAACAAATCTACTATGAAGAAATACTGTATAATAGTGTTTGTGTTTATAGTAAGTAATAATAAGCGTTCAATGCGTACTCCCTCTAGATGGATACGACGCCTACATAGACTCTTACTAGTTGAGATATTTCTTCAAAAACATTCTCCCCCTTTTGGTATTATCAACATAGGGTGGGATAGAGCATATTAGCGAGTAGAGCATTTCTATGAGACCACCGGTTGATTACTATAAGTTGCCACTTGAAAAAAAAATTTGCCGCTTGTGAAGATAATTATCATGATTGGGCATAAATAAAAAATCAACGTCCTATGATTACTGCCCCTACATAGTTGCTTTCTATACAAAATTTAATGTACTCCCCCTATATAAAGAAATTGATGCTCGATGTTCTCCCCCTATTTGGTAGAATAGAAGGAGGGTAGAGGAGAGTGTATGCAATGATAATTAAAATGGCTTATGTTAGAGAATAAAAATGGGATACATTGAGCAGGATCATAGATAACTCTCTTTCACTTATTGGGCAAAATGTATGCATGATTGAACAAAATCTAAACATAGCACATGTTAAGGACATAACACCACTTAATACTCATAGTTTACCACTTGGTTAAAGAATAAATATTCATGATTAAACACAAGTAGTACACATAAGAATATGTTAAGACTCCTAAGATGAACATCCCCTTTTTTTGAAAAATATTATCATATAAAGTATATGAAATTTCAAACCTAATAAGAAGATGTTTTCAATTCAATAAAACTCCAAGAGATGCTATTTCACTGGAATTTTTGCAAGCATGATTTCAAAATATCAAAGAGAGATATTAACCATAATGTAAGCTGATTTGCATCTCAAGTAAAAATAAACATTGTACCAGCCATGCTTTGCTATCTAGTGCATTTACTTATGATTTTAGAGAATAGTATAGGTATGCATTAGGAACCAATTATTATAAGTGGTAGTTTTATGAGAAATAATGATGTGTACAAATAGTATTTTGATAAAGTATACAAGTAGATTAATCAAAACACATGACATATATAATTAGCAGACATAACATTAAAATACAAAAATAATGTTACTTCTACTATTTTTCAATGCACATGAGTAAGAAGTACAGCTACCAAGATGCTCTACACATACAACGCTTATTAAGACTTATCAGGGAGTAAAGTTCTTGGGGATCACAATTATACCATTTTTCATATTGTTTTTATTTTTTATGATCCGGTGTACTAAGAGAAATGGTGAAACTTTTGTTTGCTACAAGACACATTACAATTATTTTTCCAAGGTGCTCAACCTCACAATGCTTATTAAGACTTATCAGAAGGGTGAGTAGTGCTTGGTGGAGTTTTCCTTGTCAATTTTATTTGATTTTTATTTTAGTGACAAATGACTCCGAATTTATTTGTTGCATAAACAATAACATTTTTTGTAAAGACACCTTTCTTCAAAGAATAAGTGCTTGAAAAAACAAAGAATTGAAATAGTCAATTCTTTATTTTGTAGGTAATCTATTTATGCATTTTAATTATTATATTGTTACACTACACAATCATGCAGGTATAAGATTAAAATCACATGAAGGTTATCAAAATAGGTGAGTGAATAGAATCATTTTCAAACATAAAATAATACATATACTTAGAGGCACACAAAGCAATCCTACACATGTTTTCTATATTCAATTTCATTGCACATAATAAGATAATATTCAAGGCATGATATTACCAAAACAATGTTTTAAGAAACTTGACACTTAAATAAAACATTGTATTTAATCTTTAGTTGATATAATTTATTCATCCTTGACAATGATAATAAATAATAGGTAGTTTTTATAAAATTGTTTTTAAAAAATGCCAAACAATAAATACACAAAAAGATATATTGTAACGTTTTGATTCGCGCTAGGCCCCTTATGCGTATTTTTTTTGAGTCAGGAGAGCTAGTGCAGGCTCAAGGGTGCAAGCGATCAGGTGCGCGCTCGTGGGGAACAAAGAAATAAGCTAAAAACTTGTGTTGAGCTTAACACGGGTAGGGACATGGGCGTGTCCCTACCCGTATTCAGTGGCGTTGAGTGACTATGGTGCTGAGTGATTTTGAAGTGGCATTGAGTGGTGTGTCCTGAGAAGGACACGGGTAGGGACACGTGCGTGTCCCTACCTGTGTGCCGTGGCGTTGAGTGCTATGGCTGTGAGTGCATGGCGTTGAGTGATCAGTCCCGAGAAGGACATGGGTAGAGACACGGGCGTATCTCTACCCGTGTGCATTCACCCAGATCATCCCGGGAAGGACACGGCTGGAGACACGGGCGCGTCTCTACCCGTGTACAACTAGAAAGATTACCCCGTGAAGGATACGGGTAGAGAAACGGGCGTGTCCCTACCCGTGTGCTTCAAGCCCAGGTCGATGAGATCTGTCCCGAATAGGATACGGGTGTCGATATGAGAAGTGTCACGGTCGTGTCACCTGGACACGGGTACTGACACGGGCGTGTTCGTACCCATGTAGGGACATGAACCATCAGTCAGAAGCAGGATACGGGTAAGGACACGGGAGTGTCCCTACCCGTGTCACTTCTATATAAAAAGGAAAAGTGAAACCCTAGCAATCTCATTCTCTTCCCAAACCCTATTTTTTGGTGGGAGATTTCTGGAGGAGCCGATCTCTCTAGAGCAAACCTTGGAGGAGGAGAAACGCCACCGCCGTCAAGGAAAAAGCAATGCTGGCGAGGAGGATGACAAGATCAATGGCCGAAAATGGTAGTACCGCTGGAAATGAGGTGAGTTTCCTCCCCTCTCCCTTGGTTCTAGATCTATAGATATTTAGGTGAGATGTTGACTCAAGAGAGTATAGACATGGGAGATGGTGATTTCCCTAGGAAAGGCCACGTTAGAACTTGTGTTCTAAAATTTAGTCATCTTCAACAACCCCCTTTCTTCAAAGTGATGATGGGGGTGGATTCGTGAAGAGGAATGGCCTTGAGAGGGTGAATAATGGTGGAGAAACTTCTGGTTACGATTTGGGGAGATCGGCTTGAGGAGGAAGATGAACCGATGCCGTTCATTCTGCTTCAAGATGCGTGCAAAAATCTGTGTTCAGCACGCATCAACCTTCTTGGCTATTTTCAGGCAAGAAATGGTCAGATCTGGGCTTTTGACTAAACACAAAAGTTGTAGACCTTGTAATTACCTTTCCAGAGAGTGGTTACACGCCTTCGGGTGAAGCATGTAGCCACGAGAATGTCTGATTTAAGTAAGGGCTGTAGACTAAGCGCACAAAAATCATATTCTGTACGTTGCAGGCTTTGGAGCCAATTTGATGTGGGATACAGTCGGATCTGGGTTGCAGACTGAAAATTAAAGTTGTAGCCCTTGGAAATACATTTCAATCGATGGGTTACCTGTACTCTCTGGATTCTTGTAGCCATAGGAATCTTCGGTTGAAGTTGCTGTCCAGATTTATTCTACACTCAAATTTTGGGTAGTGTATGGCATGGGTTTAGATTCGGGTGAATTTTAATGTTGCAATCTAACTCGAGGTTCGGGTAAACTCTTTTATGTTAACAATTATAGGGCTATGAAGGTTGAAGTCGATTAATTAGAATTAAAATAATGAGTTGTGAAGCAAGCTTAATGATTTGATGGAAAGTGGTAGACTATCACTTATGCGCATTATATTTATATTATGTTGAGATGAGTAAAGTTGGACGGTTGGGCTTTGTCCTCGGTGTTCATGTTCCGGGGCTCCTTCCATGCCAGGTGGAATTGTATGCGGTGTGAGTCGACACGCGGTGTCGTAATCCTGGGTTAAGGATAGTGTGGCAGGTCTACGGGCTTGCCAATCGTCACACCGATGGGAGTTGACAGATAGACTTTGGGCGGTTAGGCTTGGTCCTCGGTGTTCATATCCCAGGGCTCCTTCCATGCCCGGTCAATTGTTGTGCTTGGTCCTTGTGCTTACTTCCGAGGCTCCTTCCGGGTAACATCATAGGCCAGTTCGGGGCTAGGATCTTGGTGCACATCTACTCGAGACACCCGCTGGGCCGTAGTACGCAAGTGAGCTCCGCTGTTGTGTTCCTAGCGTTGAGGCGTACGGAGGCCTAAGTGAGGTAGTGTGGATACCCACTTAGTAGTAGAAGTGCCCGTTCTACTGTCACCGTCTGTCCATGACGGATGATGCCCTATAGGTTAGCTACCTGCTCGAAAAGTGGGAACTACAAGTCTGTGTCGACATAGCAACTGCATGTGGGTGATCATGGGTGTGTCATTGCATTGCATACATGCCATTGCACTTCATTACATACACAAGATCCTCATCGTATAAGTTTGTATGGGCACTCCTATACGATGAGTTACTTACTGCTGAACGATTCTCAACTTATAAGTTTGTATGAGCATTCAAATAAGTTGAGTTACCTTCTGTTATATCATTATTCATATGTTGTTGTAGATGGTAGAAATGCTAGAACTACATGTTACTTGTTTATACACTACTTTATATATATAATATCAATACCACTTGCTTGTACTTTTGCCTAACTTATATATATTGTACCCTGTCCCTTTCTCTGCCCGGTGCCGAGGAATCGCCGGGGGAGCGGATGTGAAGCCACTTAGTCATTATAACTAACGGTTACTATGTCTTCCTTTTAGGAGGAAACCCCACAGGTGGAGAAGCAGCAGATTATGGTGCCGGACAGCCAGGCAAGAATGATAGGGCCTGAAGGGATGGTGGCTTCGCTACTGTCTGTCATAGATGTGAGTGTGTGAGAGTCTTGTTATAGCGCCTTTGGGGAAACTTTGTAGCTGTACTCTGATTAAGCAGAAGCATGTTTTAGCTTCTCTATTGTTGTACTTTTGGACTTATAGCCTTGTGTGGATTTGACTTCTTCAAATTATTCTTGTTGGGTTGGCATATATGTATTGGTATTGGTTGTAGTCGGCAGAATAGGCGTCTTGTGGTACAGGCTAGCCCGAGTGTTAGTGCTACCCCAAGGCGGTTGTTCTGGGCATAAGACCCCTCTCGTTCCGTATTTTGTGTTCCGGGAGGGGGGGGGGGTCTTACAAATGGTATCAATTTGCCACAATCCTCAACTAATGAATTCATTCAACAATGGAGCCACTCCCATTCAACTAGTTAGTTTGAGGACAAACTGACTTAGCGGAAGCAGTGGTGTGCCCATATGTAATTCACACTAAGTTTGTCCAACTTTGACCTTAAGATTAGCCAACCTGACCGTAAGTTTGCATTCTACGTGTAGATTCCAGTGCATGTTAAGCCATTGGGGGACACTCCTGCCCCTTCCATACCCACTCAGTTCCAACAATCTGAGTTGGGGCAGACGCTCACCGCCATCCTGGAAGCTTTTAGGGCACAGCAGCCTCCGGTGCTACAACAGGCCCCGGGCTCTAACTTGTTGAGCACCTTTCGGGTTCTCTCCCCTCCCACTTACCTTGGGATGGAGTCATCCGTGCGCAAGGAGGAATGGCTTGACACAGTACATGAGTTATTGGATGGTATCCGTTGTCCAGCCAACATGCCTGTGTCATTGGCGGTGTCCACCTTGGAGCTACATGCTAAGAGGTAGTGGAAGTCACTCATGGGCTCCACCTTCTAAGGCCGAGTCTATACAGAGATAAGTTGGAGCGAATTCTCGAATGTCTTCTTGGAGCACTTTATTACTTCATCCGCTCGAGATGCACTTGAGGAGAGTTTTCTTCTACTGAAACAAGGATCGAAGACGGTTACGGAATACTAGTGAGAGTTCAAACATCTTGCAAGTTTTGCGGACTCATACGAGTTAGATGATAGAGGTTACGCCAAGCGTTTCTACAAAGGGCTGCGAGATCCCCTAAGGAAGGCCCTTTTGTTTATAGCGGATGCTAGCTTGGCGGAGATTATCGATATGGCAAAAATATTGGAGGAGGACCACTTGGGTAGTGGTAAGAGACCTACAGAGGGCATTATGGAAGCTGGCCCGAGCAATATAAGGAGACAGGACTTTAGAAGAGGAAGAGGATATCAAAGAGGTGGAGGGCGTGTCCACCGAAACTATAAGGTGGAGCATCCGGTTCCACAATCGCTTGCATTGCCTCCACCACCACAGCCTCAGCAATTTCAGTAACTCGAGAGGCATCCTGGGCTAGTGTGTTTCAAATGCAACCAACCGGGTCACATTCGAAGCTCTTGCCCGCAATTGTTTGGGAACTCCCCTCTCGCTCTCCCTCCGGCAGCCCCTCGAGGGTGGGGTTACATGCGTGGTTGAGGAAGAGGACCGCGAGGAGGTAATCCCGGCCCTGTCCGGGATCAAGTCTATGCGCTAGACATGGCACAAGAATAGAATCCCCCGAATGTTATTGCAGGTACGTGCAATAAGCTTTCATGTTTTCCGTGTTAAACTTAAGTTTCTTACGACATATTAGCTACCTAGCAATAGTTTTGGTTATTGGTACTTAGGCACCATGACAATTGGTGGAAAGAGGGCCTATGCGCTATTCGATACCGGTGCCTCACACTCCTTTGTGTCCGAGGATTTGGTTAAGGACATGGAGGGTGTGTAATATTTTACTAGAATAGCCCGACCAGTGCGCCTTCCAGATGGATCAGATATGGTTGCATCCGCTAAGTGAGAGCTTGAGGTACTTATTGAGGGAAGGGCTTTCGTGACGCCTGCCATTGTCTTGAAAATGTCGGAATTTTACATCATTCTGGGCATGATGTGGTGGGACTGGCACTTTCCAAGGATCGACTGCGCGGAGAAGCAGATCAATTTGAGACATGAAGACTCCGACGTCATCTTCTAAGGTATTAACTTCGCACCTCATCTGACATTATAATCCATCCAGGTTGTAAAAGCCCACATGAAGGGGGATGAAGTTTTCATTATCTCGTTCGAGTTGAAGGAAGTAGCATTGGATGTACAAGATGTATGGGTAGTGCGGGACTTCCCCGAGGTATTTCCCGAGAAACTGCCAGGATTACCCCCGCATAAAGAGGTTGACTTCCAAATTAATCTAGTACCGGGTACCAAGCCTGTATCCAAGGACCCTTTCCAAATGGCCCAAAAGAACTCGCGGAGTTCAGTGTTCAACTACAAGAACTGGTGGAGTCAGGATTTGTTCGCCCCAGTTCGCCACCCTGGGGAGCCCCTGTATTATTCGTGATGAAGAAGGATGGAACCCTGCATTTGTGCATAGATTATCGGGAACTCAATCGGTTGACGGTGAGGAACACTTACCCGCTACCTCAGATCGATGAGTTGTTCGATCAACTAGTGAGAGCGCATTGGTTTTCTTAAGTTGGACTTGTGCTCAGGGTATTATCAGTTGAGAATACAAGAAGGGGACATCTAGAAAACAACCTTTAGTTCAAGATATGGGTTGTACGAGTTCACCTTAATGTCGTTTTGGCTCACAAATTCCCCTTCGGCTTTCATAAGCCTGATGAACAAGGTATTTGAACCCTATTTGGACATCTTCATCATTGTCTTCATCGATGATATCCTAGTTACTTAAGGACGGAGGAGGAGCATGGCGAGCACCTGACCTTGGTGTTGAAGAAATTAAAGGAGCACGCCTTGTACGCCAAATTTAGCAAATGCGCAATCTGGCTTAAGGAGGACGGCTTTTTGGGTCATGTGATTAGTGGGGCTGGGCTACCTATGGATCCAGCCAAAGTACGTGTTGTAAAGGAGTGGTCTCCTTTGAAGTCGACGGCCGACATGCGGAGTTTCCTTGGACTTGTCGGGTACTACCGTAAGTTCGTAAAGGGATTCTCAAAGATTGCTCTTCCTCTTACTTCCCTAACAAAGAAAGGTGTGCCGTATGAGTGGACACCCCAATGTGAAGCTGCGTTCCAAGAGTTGAAGGATAGACTTACCTCCGCCCCATCCTTGTCCTTCCGTCTGGGAAGGAAGGATTTCAAGTTTACACGGATGCGTCATATCAAGGGATGGGAACGGTATTGATGCAGTACGGACACGTGATTGCTTATGCTTCAAGATAATTGAAGAAGCATGAAATCAATTACCTGGTTCATGATTTGGAGCTGGGAGCAGTGGTGTTCACCTTGAAGGTTTGGAGGCATTATTTATATGACGTCCACTGCGATATCTTTTCAGACCACAAAAAATTGAAGTACATTCATACTCAGAAGGAGTTGAACTTAAGACAAACATGGTGGTTAAAATTTCTATGCGACAATGAGTTCACCTTGAATTACCACCCCGGAAAAGTTACTTCGGTAGCTGATGCATTGAGTAGAAAAATATCGGACTCGAGCCCAGATTCCCGGTTGATGAGTATGAAGTTGGATCAGATGATTGTGGAGATGGATATCACTTTGATATTTAAGGCTCCTTCGGCAGAATATACGGAGTACTTGGCCAGCATGAGCATAGTTTGTGATATCCAGGACTGAATCCGGGTGGAGCAAGGAGTGGATGCGGCTCTGGCCCCGACAATCAAGTCAATCGAAGACAGGACTACCGACGAATACACACTAAAAGACGGCCTCGTTTATTTTCGCGGCCTGCTCTACATTCCCAAGGGCGGTAAAATCCGGGAGGATATCTTGAGAGAGGCACATTACTCTCAGTATTCAGTGCACCCGAGAATTACAAAGATGTACGCCGGCTTACGGAAGACCATGTGTTGGCTGGGAATGAAGAAGGATGTCTGATATTTTGTTACACATTGTGAAGCCTGTCAAAGGGTGAAGGCGGAGTGAAGGAGTCCCGACGGCTTGTTACAGTCATTGCCCATCCCCGAGTGGAAGTTCGAGGATATTTCCATTGACTTCGTACATGGGCTACCTCGCTCACTCTCAGGGAATGATTCAGTATGGGTGATCGTTGATCGACTGACGAAAGTAGCCCGGTTTATACCTATGAAGAAGGAGGCTCACGTGAATGTCTTGGTACGCCTCTTTGTGGAGCAGTTTGTACGGTATCATGACGTGCCTAAGACGATAGTTTCTGACCGTGATGGTCGCTTTACCTCGAAGGAGTGGAAGGCAGTACAGGCGTATTTAGGCTCGCGCCTTACCTTCAATACCGCGTTTCATCCTCAGACAGACGGTCAGTCTTAGCGGACCATCCGGTCATTGGAGGATCTGTTGAGATTATGTGTATTGGATAGGGGAGAGCCGTGGGAAAGGCTCTTACCCCTAGTGGAATTCTCCTACAATAATATCCATCAGGCGAGCATCGACATGGCACCCCATGAAGCCCTTTATGGAACGTGTAGAACCCCCTTGTATTTGGTACAAGATGAAGACCCGAAGACTTTGGGAGTTAAGTATATAGATGACACTAATGTGATGGTTAGGCTGATACGGGATCGCATGTTAGAGGCTAAAAGTTAGCACACAAAGTACTATAATGCAAGGCACCGTCTGGTGGAGTTTCAAGTGGGTGATAAAGTGTTTCTGAAAATCTGGCCGATGCATGGAGTGTCACGGGTGCATGGTGTGAAGAAGCTCAGCCCGAGGTATGTTGGTCCTTATACTATACTAGGAAGGGTTGGCCCATTAGCCTATCGGTTGGAGCTACTGCCCGAGCTAAAGAATCTCCATGATGTGTTCCATGTGTCGTCGCTTTGGAAGGCGCTGTTGCGGCCTGATCAATACATCCCCACAACTGATGGTGTTGTGGCGTCTGATAGGTCTGTGCGACTGGAGACGGTGCGGATTGTAGACAACGAGATAAGAACCTTGCACCGCAAAAGTGTTCCCTTGGAGAAGGTGCTATGATCTAATCATGGGAAGGAGGATTTCATATGGGAGCCAATGGATTTGATGTAAAGGCGCTACCCGGAGTTGTTTGCTTTAGGTAATTTTATTTAGAAGCATATTTTATTTTCAGTATGCTTCACTCCCCATAGCCTTAGCCTGATTTCGGGGACGAAATCTTTTATTTTGTTTATAGGATTTGTAACGTTCCGATTCGCGCTAGGCCCCTTGTGCATGTTTTTTTGAGTCAGGAGAGCTGGTGTAGGCTCAGGGGGTGCAGGCGATCAGGTGCGCGCTCGCGGGGAACAAGGAAATAGGCTGAAAACTTGTGTTGAGCTTGACACGGGTAGGGACACAGGAGTTTCCCTACCCGTGTTTAGTGGCATTGAGTGACTATGGTGTTGAGTGATTCTGAAGTGGCATTGAGTGGTGTGTCCCGAGAAGGAAACGGGTAGGGACACGGGCGTGTCCCTACCCGTGTGCTATGGCATTGAGTGCCATGGCTGTGAGTGCATGGCATTGAGTGATCGGTCCCGAGAAGGACACTGGCAGAGACACGGACGTGTCCCACGGACGTGTCTCTACCCGTGTGCATTCACCCAGATCATCCCGGGAAGGACACGGGTAGAGACACGGGCGTGTCTCTACTCGTGTGCATCTAGCCAGATTACCCCATGAAGGACACGGGTAGAGACACGGGCGTGTCCCTACCCGTGTGCTTCAAGACTAGGTCGACGAGATCTATCCCGAATAGGACACGGGTGTCGACACAGGAAGTTTCACAGCCGTGTCACCTAGACACGGGTACTGACACAAGCGTGTACCTACCAGTGTAGGGACATGAACCATCAGTCAGAAGCAGGACACAGGTAAGGACACGGGCGTGTCCCTACCAGTGTCACTTTTGTATAAAAAGGAAAAATGAAACCCTAGCAATCTCATTCTCTTCCCAAACCCTATTTTCTAGTGGGAGATTTCTGGAGGAGGAGATCTTGCTGGAGCAAACATTGGAGGAGGAGAAATGCCACCGCCGTCGAGGAAAAAGCGATGCCACAGAGGAGGATAATAAGATCCATGGCCGGAAATAGTGGTACCGCTGGAAATAAGGTGAGCTTCCTCTCCTCTCCCTTGGTGCTAGATCTGTCGATATCTATATGAGATGTCGACTCAAGAGAGTCTAGACATGGGAGATTGTGATTTCTCTAGGAAAGGCCACGCTCGAACTTGTGTTCTAAAATTTAGTCATCTTCAACCTTCCCCTTTCTTCAAAGTGATGATGGGGGTGGATTAGTGTTAAGGAATGGCCTTGAGAGGGTGAATAAGGGTGGAGGAACTTCTGGTTGCGATTTGGGGAGATCGGCTTGAGGAGGAAGATGAAACGATGCCGTTCATTCTGCTTCAAGATGCGTGCAAAAATCTGTATTCTGCATGCATCGACCTTCTTGGCTGTTTTCAGGCAAGAAATGATCAGATCTAGGCTTTCTACTAAACACAAAAGTGATAGCCCTTGAAATTACCTTTCCAGAGAGTGGTTACACGCCTTCGGTTGAAGCCTTTAGCCACGAGAATGTCTGATCGAAGTAAGGGCTATACACTAAGCGCACAGAAATCGTATTCTGTACGTTGCAGGCTTTGGAGCCAATTTCATATGGGATACAGTCTGATATAGGTTGAAGACTGAACATGAAAGTTGTATCCCATGAAAATACCTTTCCATCGAGGGGTTACCCGCACTCCCCGGATTCCTGTATTCACGGGAATCTTTGGTTGAAGTTGCTATCCAGATTTATTCTACACTCAAATTCTTGGTAGTGTATGACATGGGTTTAGATTCGGTGGAATTAATGTTGTAATCTAACTCGAGGTTCGGGTGAAATATTTTATGTTAACCATCATTGGGCTATGAAGGTTAAAGTCTATTAATTAGAATTCATATAATGAGTTGTGAAGCATGCTTAATGATTTGATGGAAAGTGGTAGACTATCACTTATGCACATCGTATTTATATTATGTTGAGATGAGTAAAGTTGGATGGTTGGGCTTGGTCCTCAGTGTTCATGTTTCGGGGCTCCTTCTATGCCAGATGGAATTATATGCGGTGTGATTCGACACGCAGTGTCGTAATCCAGGGTTAAGGATAGTGTGACAGGTCTACGTGCTCGCTAATCGTCACACCGATGGGAGTTGACAGACAGACTTTCAGCGGTTGGGCTTGGTCCTCGGTGTTAACGTCCCGGGGCTCCTTCCGGGCCAGGTGAATGATTGGGCTTGGTCCTCATGCTTACTTCCGAGGCTCCTTCCGGGTCACATCATAGGCCAGTTCGGGGCTAGGATCTTGGTGCACATCTACCCGAGACACCAGCTGGGCCGTAGTACACAAGTGAGCTCCACTGTTGTGTTCCTAGCATTGAGGCGTACGGAGGCCTAAGTGAGGTAGTGTGGATACCCACTTAGTAGTAGAAGTGCCCGTTCTACTGTCACTGTCTGGCCACGACGGATGACGCCTGAGAGGTTAGCTACCTGCTCGAAAAGTGGGAACTACAAGTCTGTGTCGACATAACAACTGCATGTGGGTGATCATGGGTGTGTCATTGCATTGCATACATGCCATTGTACTTAATTACATACGCAAGATCCTCATCGTATAAGTTTTTATGGGCACTCCTATACGATGAGTTACTTATTGCTGAACGATCCTCAACTTATAAGTTTGTATGGGCATTCATATAAGTTGAGTTACCTTCTATTATATCATTACTCATATGCTGTTGTAGATGGTAGAAATGCTAGAACTACATGTTACTTGTTTATACACTGCTTTATATATATAATGTCAATACCACTTGCCTCTACTTTTGCATAACTTATATATATTGTACCCTGTCCCTTTCTCCGTCCGGTGCCAAGGAGTCGTCGGGGGAGCGGATGTGAAGCCATTTAGTCTTTATGACTAACGGTTGCTACGTCTTCCTTTTAGGAGGAAACCCCATAGGTGGAGCAACAACAGATTATGGAGCCGGACAGCTAGGCCAGGATGATAGGGCCTGAAGGGATGGTGCCGCTGCTACCATCTGTCACAGATATGAGTGTGTGAGAGTCTTGTTGTAGCCCCTTTGGGGCAACTTTGTAGTTGTACTCTGATTCAGCAGAAGCATGTTTTAGCTTCTCTATTATTGTACTTTTGGACTTACAGCCTTATCTGGATTTGACTTCTTCAAATTATTCTGGTTGGGTTGGCATATATGTATTGATATTGGTCGTAGCCGACAGAATAAGCGTCTTGTGGTATAGGCTGGCCCGAGTGTTAGTGCAACCCCAAGGCAGCTGTTCTGGGCATAAGACCCCTCTCGTGCCGTGTTTTGTGTTCCGGGAGGGGGGGGGGGGGGGTCATACATATATAAAAAATATTTTTGTACTTTTAAATCATTTCTAATTATATAAATAAAAAAATACTAGTGTTGTTTTTTTAAAACATGTATGCTCAAAGAGATATATGATGCAAACACAAGATAGCATGTTAGAATATTATGCATGAATATAACGTACATGATAAGTGAAATGATGTTCATGTAGTGGATATGATAATCTTAAGTATGCTTAATAATCCAATACCTAAGCTATATGTCTACACCCTAGCCCCGTACTAAGTGATAGATGTGCATGAGGATCTGCATAAATGTCATAGGGTGGGGTGTTAATCCTATGTGCACACAAAAGAACTTACTCAACCTAACACTCTTTCCCCCTAGTGCCACACAAGGACCTACTAGAATCCTCCCTGATTAAGGACAAGACGTGGTTTAGAGGTTAGCATTTCTAAAGCACACACACCTACGCCCCCGCTATTGTGAGATATACATATGGGTGAATGATCACAGACATACTAAGATAGCGTGATAGATTTATGATAAAGGTAAATTATGGCCACTTTGAAATGATATGACTTATATTCCAATTTGTTCCGTTAAATTAATTTATCGTTAATTTTAATATAAGAAAGTCATATAGAAAAAATATATGTAAGTGTTCAGGGCATGTTGGCTTAAGAAAAAAAAATACAAAAACAAAAATAAACAAATGCAAAAACAGAATACAAAAAATGGAAAGAACATTTAGCATATCGTGAAGTAGATTATCGAGTAATTTTGGTTTGATTAATTTCTACTTCAAGCAATTGGTGGATACTAATGGATAAGAGATTTAGGTATCCAAAAGGAGCCAGGGGTGATAGTTACTTTGGGTAGCCAAACATAGCGTGGTACACCTTGCGGAGATGATAGTGAATGTTCCCTTTTGAGTGGAATGGGTAAGCTATTTTGAATGATGGGACTCCATTCATACTTTGGTTTAATGATATTTTTATGTTGCAAATTTCCTTTTAGATTTCTATGAGTCCTTATGTGATTAGCTTTAGTTGAACAATCTTGCATTTGAGGTTTAGATATGTTGAAATTATTCTCTGAGTTAAGATTATGTTGCTTAACGTAAAGACTCATATTATATTGATTCTTTGAAGGAAATTTACATTAATTTGATTTTAAATTTGGAGTGACTTGAGGTTGCAAATGAAGATGATTTTTCTATTTTGGAATTTCATTTACACGCACTTGAAATTTTCTACTCCCGTTGATTGATTTAGTTATTATATGACAATTCATATTCAACATGCTTTCGGGTTTTACTTGAAATTTAGAAGTTATATTTTGTGAATGTTTAATCATAATTTCCTTAAGCATGTTGATCTTTGTAACTAATTCTTTATTTTTAATTTTAAGATTATGTCTAGCTTTGTTGTACGCGATTGTGCTATTTTTAAGAGTGGAGACTACCGATTCAATATGAGATTCATACTTATTTTTGTATTCCTCAAAAGTCTCATCCATCTCTTTAATATCATTTTTATAGTTCTTGCACCCTAAACAATCACTTTTCAACGATGAATTTTCTAAACATAATTTATCATTCCATTCTTTTGCAAAATGAAGCTCTTATTCAAGAACCTAATATTTTCTTTTAATTTATTATAATCTATATAAGGTGTAGAAATGTTATCTAAAGAGAAAACAGACAAAGTAGACACAACAATGTTGGGTTCTACATTACGACATGCTTTTAAGTGGTTATTTTCTGAACATAGTTTTGAATTGATACTAGTCAATTTCTTAATTCTACGTTTTGCCCTATCTAGCACAATCAATGTAGAAATGGAATAGTATACACGGAGGGAATTCGATTTTCTTACAGTGCTCTTGGATGAAGCAAGATTTGAGCTTTGAGTGTCTTTGACTTCTCCATGTGTTGCCTCATCCATAATTGAGATTTCAACTTCCCTTTCATATGACGTGATTTCCATGTCCTTCTCCAAGAGCAAGTCTCTATTTGGTTCTTCACTTGGATCCATGAGAAATTTCTCTAACTCATCATCTACAGAAAGAGAACTATAAGTTAACTCAAGAAAATTCCATATATCATATGCAGTAGGAAGCGTATAGATTAGTTTAAAAATATCTTGAACAAACCCACAAAATAGACTATTCATAGCTTTGGCTTTTAAATTATATTCGTGCTTATTAAAATTATTTGGGGGCTTGATACAGGTCATGTTCAATACTTCTATATCTAATAATATAAGAAATTTACTCATTAGTGTTCTCCATTCGTTATAGTTCACTCCTGTAAATAGAGGGTGTGCAAATGAATTTTTAGTGTACAATTTTTCATCCCCACTGTTCGATTCAAGATCAGGGTTGGCCATTATTCCTGGTGGTGAAACCGTTTTTGGATAACCTGCCCCTAATACCACTTATTGGATCTAGTGGCCAACCTTAGAGGAGGGGGGGGGGGTGAATAAGGTTTTACGAGTTAATTGAAAATTCGAATTATTTTGTCCTGAAAAACTAGTTCTGGAAGCTACCGTTGGGGCGTTAGGTTGCTAACAAATGGCGGTAGGTCACAGACCTTATTTTCCTGGGCAAATTCCTCCTTGGAGATCTACGCACACTCGAGAGAATCACAGGCTAACAATCACAATGTTATAGTAAATGTAATTTCAATCAAACTGGATCAAAACCTATTTTAACAATTACAATAACATGATCTCCATGATGCCAGAGATCGGAGGCGGTGAAAATAAAGTATCATTTTGTTTTCTATACCGACCAACTACAAAGACTGGTTAGTTCCCTCCCTTTCCCTCCAAGAACGGTCTTAGAGCCAGCTCTTCACCTCCACACAAGGAATGGTGTTAGAGCCCCACTAAATCCACCGATCTAGACGTTCCTATCCCAAGGACGATTTTCTACGGAATTATACCCCAAATTCCGATGAACCTCCAAGTAAATTTTTCAATAAAATCCTTCCCGAATTTTGATAACCCTACGGTCGATTTCCCTCACCCAAACAACTAGATAAAAAGAGTAAAATGTAAAATACAGGAATACGAGAAAACTTCCCTCGAACTAGAACCCTTGATGTTGATGACAATTCGCTTGCAAAGGTTCGATCTTTGTGTCTTGAGAGTCTTCCTCTTTGATTTTCTTTAGATACGGGAAAGGTGTGCACTTGATGAGATTTTTTCGTAGCGAGGATCATTCACGTGAAACTTTGGATGAAGGCTTCTTGATCATCATGTAGGTAGCCTTCAATCCTTATACATGGATTCCTTTTGATCTCCTCTGAAGAAATCTCCTCCCCAATGAGTTGGGATGACCCCTTCCTTCCATTTAGACGATTAGGGCAAACTCCCCTTTAAAATTTCGTAAAAAATGTCGCCAGAAACTCATGTTCGGGCTGTTTTAAATAGAGAGAGCTGTACAGGAAGTTACAGCGGGGCAGTAACTAGTTACAGTGCGACGGTAACTTCCAGAGAACAAAATCCCTCCTTTTCTTCATGTGCTTGCAACCGAACAACTCCTCATAGTCGTTGTAGTTCTTGGCTCACCAGAGATCTTTGTGCTTGCAACCAATCGACTCTCCATAGTCGTTGTCATTCTTGGCTCGTCGGAGTTCTTCATGCGCGAATGGGTGGGAGATGAATTTCTTTTCCTTTGACAGAGACGATTGGGACATACCATAGAGAGAGCGTCCGAACCCTAGAAGTGCAAGAATTCTGTCTCTTTTTATCTTGGGTATAAAGGCATAGAAACCGAGGCGGCCTTTTATATGCTTTCATGAAAATAGGATACTGCAGGCGGTAAGGCTGGAGCCCGACGGTAGTTTCGCACGCTTGTTGTGCCAGTTGTCCTTCAATTAGAAAAAATATTCAAAACAAATATTTTCCTTTATCCAATACTAATGCGGCGCGGTAGATAGATAGTGCCGATGGTAGGCCTGTCTCAATGCACTCAATGCCTTGGAGCGTTGAGAAAGTTACTGCGGCGCGGTACCAAGCTAGTGCCCGGCGGTAGGTTGTTTCTCGAGAAATCCTGCTTGACGTTCGTCGAGAGAAATTTGTCGACATCTAACGTGGAGCGGGAACTTCATTCTACTGGTGGTAGGGTGTTTCAACGCACTCAATGCCTTGGAGCATTAAGTGCGTTACCGCAGAGCGGTAGAGTTAGCGCTTTGCAGTAGGTTCCCATGCGCCATGTTGAATTAATCTTTAAGTTAGTGCCAGCGGTAGGACTATCCTGGCGCAATAGAATCTCGAGCACTCTTTCCATTTAATTCCATCTACCGCCCGACGATAATGGCTACCGCGCGGATGTATGTGCAAGAGCTTGATTCTTTAATTCTTCATACCTGTAAACCTGCACACTATAAACAAACAACAAATGTGATTAAATACAAGCTGAGATTTGTTATTCTCAAACTAAGAGATGCGGAACACATGTTCCAACAATCATTCCCATGTTGCGATATTGGCAATCCATGCACAAAATCCATCAATATATCGTCAAACTTCCATTCCGGAATCGACAAAGACTTTAAAAATCCACTAGGTTTCTGACATTTAGCCTTCACGTGTGCGCAAGTATGACACATTGCCATATAGTGTGATATGTCCTTCTTCAAACTCGGTCACCAGAAAAACATCTTCATGTCATTATACATCTTTGTGCTCCCCGGGTGGATCGGGTACTTGGTAAAATGAGGCTCGTACATCAACTCCTCTTGTAAAGTGCCAAAATTTGGGATGCACAAACGATCATCTTTTTGCAAAAGACTACCTTCATAAGAAAACTTAGCATTAAATCCATCCACGGTCTCCACTACACATCGCTTCATACTTTCATCAAGCTCCAATGCTTGTTGAATTTTGCTCGCAAGGTTTCATTGCACCTCTATCCAGTTAAAGCATGCATTCGTAGTTGTACCCCTCTCGATATAAGAGACTTCCAAAGGTTCCAAATCACTGATTAGATGCTCGACATGCATAAAAATCCAGTGTGCATATGTAGAAGTCCTTCGACTCATTGAATCCGCAACAACATTTCCCTTGCCGAAAACATAGTATATCTTGAAGGTTTAACCCCAAGTAACTCTATCCACCTCCATTGTCGCATGTTCAAGTCCTTATGATCTATCCGATACTTTAGAATCTTATGGTCGATAAAGATATCGATCTTCACACCATACAAGTAGTGTCGCCAAAGCTTGAGAGCGAATATCACGGTCTCCAACTCCAAATTGTGGACCGAATAATTCCCCTCATGCACTTTAAATTGGCGAGAGCCATACATAATAACCTTCCCATGCTGAATAAGAACACAACCTAAGCCACTCCCTAAGGTGTCACTGTAGATTTCGTAGCCTTCACTACCATATGGAGAGCACAAAATAGGCGTCGTGGTCAACCGATTCTTCAATTACTCAAAAGCTTTTGCGCACGCCGACGACCAAATAAACTTTTGATCTTTCCTCATCAAGGTAGTGAGAGGTAGAGCTATCCGCGTGAAGTTCTCTACGAAGCGCCTATAGTAGCCTACAAGTTCTAGAAAACTTCGGACTTCCGCCACTATAGTCAACACAGGACACTCTCGTATCGCAAATATCTTTGATGGATCTGCCACAACTCCCTCTCCACTGACCACATGATCGAGGAATGCTACTGATGATAGTCAAAACTCACACTTCTAGAACTTGGCGTACAACTGACTCCTCTTAGTTTACAAAATGGTGCGTAAGTGATTCACATGATCTTCTTCCGACTGAGAGTACACTAGAATGTTGTCAATGAAGACTATTACGAACTGGTCCAAATGGTCCCTGAATGTTCTGTTCATTAAATCCATAAACCGAAGGCACATTCATTTGGATGAACGGCATAACCGTGAACTCGTAATGCCAGTAACGCGTGCTGAGCGCCATTTTGGGAATGTCACTTTCCCTAATTCTCAACTAGTAATAACCGGACTTTAACTCCAGCTTAGAATACATAGTCAACTAAACTAGATGATCGAACAGATCATCGATATTCAGAATCGGATACCTATTCTTCTCCGTCAGCTTATTCAGTTCATGGTAATCGATATACAACCACAAGATTCCATCATTTTTCTTCACAAAAAGGATTGGTGCACTCCAGGGTGATGAACATGGGCACACGTAGCCTTGGTCTAACATTTCTTGCAACTGAACTTCTATTTATGCCATATCCTGTGGCGCTAAATGGTACGGGGAGCATGATACATGCTTGACACCTAACACTAGCTCAATAATGAAATCGATCTCTCGCTGAGGTGGAGCTCTAGGGATATCTTTGGGGAATACGTCAGCAAACTCCGACACTACTGAAATGCCACTTAAACCGGGCATGGGCTTTGTAACGCCCATGATTTTCAAGGTTTATTTAAAATCCATTTAATGACGTATTTTGACGTTAGGGCGTTACGTTGACGCGTAGTTCGTGGGTACCGCTGTTAGAGTGTGGCTTTTACTTGTTGGTATCCGAGGTCTTGGCTAGGGAGAATTATCCTGGCTAATTTCTCCTTTGTTTTGGTATTCCCTTGCGAGCTGGGGTTCGTTTTGGACCATGACAGAGCGTTTTTAGGATATTTGGTATTTTGACTTCGGGGAGTATTTAACCGAGCTTGGTTTGCTAGATTTCTTTTTGGACTTTGCTATTGGATTTGTAGCATCGATATTTAGCTACAGTGCGATTTTTGTAGAAATTCGAGTAAGTGCGAGTTTTAGTCATTTGGACGTTTTAATTATAATAATAACATATTATATTATTTATCCCCTATAAATAGCCTTGTGATAAGATGGAAACCCTATTCATCTTCTTCCTTAAAACTGTCGGCCTGTATTGCGGAAGACGAGAGCGACGTACCTTGTGAAGCTTTGGGCCGTTGATTGTCAGAGCTCCGGTGCACGAAATCGTTGTCGGAGAGTAGATCCGGTTAGCCCTCAACGAGATCTACATTTGTGCGGTGAGTTTTTTCCGTTTCTTAGATTTTTAAAGATTAAGGTATGTGGTTTTGACCTTCTCTCCTCTCGAGAAGTTTCATGCTTCTTAGGTATTTTGCGGCCAGATCTGTGAGGAGGAGCGCTGGTGTTGCCGGAGTTTTGCGAAGATTTCAGGCAAGTGGAAGTATTCCCCATTGAACATTCTTGTTTCCAATTATCTTATTTCCTTCACTATACAGAAATTGGGATTAGGATAGGGTTTGGCCATTTAGACCTGCTGCTTAGTGCGAAATTTCCGATCAAGGGCCATTCGTCGTATTTGATTGTTAGTATGAGTTAGATTTGCCGTCTCTCGGCTGATAGTGTTTAAAACTGTCGATTTTGACCTATTAGCCTAAATAAATTCATCTTATATGACTGTCAGCCTAGGCAAAAATCAGTTGAGTGTCGGGTTGTCTGTTAATATGTCTAGATTCAGCTTATGCCGCTATTAGTCTAAGTCAGGATTAGTAGTATTAGGCATGTTAGAATTCATCGAATATAGTTGGAGTTTTTGTCTAAGTAAAATTCAGTGAGTATTAATAGGAGCAGAGTCAAATTCTTCAAGTATCCGATGTAATTTCGTCGGGTAATGCTTGGCATTGAGTTAAGTCTAATTCGTCGAGTATTAGGAGTTGAGTTCGTCGAGTATAAGACTTGGCATTGAGTGTTGCTGTATTTGTCGAGTATTAGGTGTTGAGTTTGTCGAGTATAAGACTTGGCATTTAGTGTTGCTATATTCATTGAGTATTAGGAGTTGAGTCGAAGAATATCCGGCATGGCGTTGAGTGAGGTTTTAGACTAAGTTAAATTTGTCAAGTAATCTCAACGAATTCGTCGAGTAATGCCAGTTTGGCGTTTAGTGCATTAGGTGATAATTTGGCGCTAAGTCAAAAGCATTGAGTGTGCTGAATGCACTCAATGCGACGTTGAGTGAAGGTCACTTAGTGTTGAGTGAAGCTTTGGCGTTGAGTGGTTTTTGAGGCTAAGGCAAAAGCGTTGAGTGCACTGAATGCACTCAACACGACGTTGAGTGAATAAACATTGAGTAGCTTCGAGACTAATTAAAAAGCATGTAGTGGAGTCAACACGGCATTGAGTGGAGTCAACGCGGCATTGTGTGAAGATAATTTTGCTGAGTAATCACAGCTCGTGTTTTCTCTTACTCTGATATACATTTAACTTTGGAGAAAATGTGGGTTGTGATAGTTGGTATAAGAGGGATAGGTTATTTGACAATTGGTCGAATGACTATCTCTAGTTAGTGCTAATTATCCAGTTCAATTGCATACGCACACTGATGTGTCATCAGTAAGTCTTGGTCGAAGCATGAACACTACACTCATAAGCATGACTCGATGTATACGGGGCATATTATACAGAATGGGATGAATAATATGTGTTTGTATATGGATCCTCATAGGAGGCAACATATGACTGTTATGTAGTATGAGATGCATAACAATCATCACATGAATGCACATTAGATATTGATTTTAATTTCATGCAATATTATGTAGTATAGGATGCATAATATTTCATGTGTACGCTACTCATAACATGTGAAAGTGAGGGGATAGATAGTATTTACTCTAGAGGGGGGTGAATAGAGTATTAAAATTTTTTTACTTAGTTTTATTGCGGAATTAAAATACTGATACTTATAAGTAAGAGAGAAAATAAAACAAACTAAGATAACACAACACAACACAACACATCATACAAAGAAAACACAAAGCAAACCAGACAACACAAGAAGATTTATAGTGGTTCCCCAAATCTGGGTACATCCACTCTTCTACAACTTAGGTAGGAATCCACTGCATGTTTTTGATCAGGTGCCCTGCCACCACAAGATCTCTTTCAGGTAGATCTAGAGACCCTTTGAGCTTTTTATCAGGAGTCCAAAATCCATTAGGTTTTTTATCAGGTGCCCTATCACCAAGAGTTCACTTTTGAAGTGAGAGATAATCCTATACAGATGGTGGTAAAAGAAAAGTGTAAGGAAGTCTTCTCTTTCTCTAGCAAATGAGAAGACTATGTGGATTGCTGTAGAAAGCCCATGCTCCCCCTGAGATGTTGTATAGATTCAGGATAAAGGAACTTGGTCCTGGATATAGGTCTTCAAAGAATTACTGTAGAGCCTTTTTGGATCTATAGACTGATATTGATTAGAGGTCTCTGTAGATCTTTGAAGGCTGAAGAAAGAATAAGACTTGAGAAAATTGTTTTGAATATATTCTTCTTCTTCCTTTTGAAAGCAATGTAAAAATTCCTTTGAGGAAACAATGAATACTACAGAAGAAAAACTTTCTGTCGATTGTATCTTTTTCTCTAACAATCTGATTGACTATATTGCTCTCACTTTTCTATCTCTGTTATGATCATCAGAAAGAAAATGACATTTTATTTAAATTTTCTAAGGCAATACTTAATTCTCTATAGGAATCTAGGAGCTCAAACGACTAGAATGGCTGGCAACATAAATGCACTTCCTTAACTGTCTTCTTAAAATATTCTATGAATACCATAATTAATGCTTGTGAAATATGACTATTAGCCTTGAGAATATAACACATTAATTATCAGAATATAATTGCCATAAAATAATTGATCATAAAAAGAATAAATACTTCAGATAATATCTGTAAACTGATATCTGCAAGCAGCGTAAAATCGTCGACCTGATTTCAGAGATCGTCAAACTCAGTTAAGAGATCGTCGACCCGAGAACGACTATCATAGATCTTAGATAATTGCTGAGAAACAAGAGATCGTCGATTTGAGATCGACGATTGTCGAGCTGAGTTCGACTATAGTTTAACTGATATAAATACTTCACAAAATTCTTTTGAGTCTAAATCTTGAGTCCATTGTAATGCTGGTCTGATGAAACCTTACCTAAATGGAACTAGCTTAGAATAGACAAAGACCCTGGCTATATAGGTGGGTCAAAACATCCTAAGAGTAGACCTAGCACAGATCCAAACAAGGGTTCCAACAATCTCCCCCTATTTGTGTGAGGTCACACAAGAATAAAATAAAATAAACTGAAATGAAATAAGAATACAAAGACCATAAATATCTGATAGGATGAAATAACATCAACAGATATACTATAACAATGCATTATACATAGTTAAGCTAATCATTTAAGAATTAAAGAACAAAAACTAAAAATTATTAGAAGGAGGACCAGATGAGGGTTTAGAGAAAATTATCTTTCCTTTAGGATCTGCTGCTTCCTTCTTAGGTTCCTTCAAGTACTTCTCACCAAGAATTTTTTGAGATCCTGTTCTGGGGCACAACTGCTACAGGGTGCAGTGCCATATACTTAGCTGGATAAAAAACTTTCTTGCTTACTTGTAGCTTGTCAAGTTCCTTTTCTCTGAATGATGACATAGTAGTGAACTTGGATGGGTCTTCACCTTTTTCTCTAGCTTTCCTTATCTGAGATAGGTTTATCAGCTCTTAGAACCTGGCCATCCTAAAGTTTGGATCAACTTCCTGATCAACAGGTGGCTGATCATCTTGAGGAGGTAACTGGGTAACAGATTTGAACTGAGTAGAGTGAGCTTGAAAGTTTGGCACACTTTGATTTTCATCATCTTGAGAATAGAGAGATCTGGGAGGAGCAGCTTCACTGTACTTTCCTTTAGGCTTGTGAGATTCATCATGCCTTCTGGATTGATATTGAGCTGTCTTTTGAGCTTTAGGTGGAGCTTGCTGTTGAGGAGGAGAGAATGTTGGCTTTAGATAAATAACTTCCTTTACATGCTCAACTGAACTTAGATTTCTTTGCTGCTGACTACCTCCTTGGGATTGAGGTCTAGATGATCTGTCCTGCCTTTGATAATTTCTTGCAAATGAAGTAGGCTTTGAAGATACATTAGAACTTTGAGAAACATTTCCTGAGGCTCCAGCAGTAGGGGGAGGAGGAGGACCTCTCTGAAACTTTTAAGGTGGAGGAGAATACCTCCTTCTCTTCATCCTAGCCTTTTGCTCATTCTTTGACAACCACTTTCAGCTTTCCATGCCTTGATATGGTGTACTCCCTTTCAGAATGTAATAAGGGGTTTCATTTCTGTTTCCTAGCTTAGGAGCAGCTTTTAGAACAACCTTCCTTTTCCTTGACACTTTCTTATTATTAGGACTTGAATCCTCTAAGTCATAATCCTCATCATCATCAGACGAATCAGGAGGATTGTCATATAAATCATTAATTTCTTTTAAATGCTTATCAGAAATCTTCTTGGCAGCTAATTCTTTAACTTCTTCTTGAATATCAAGATCTGAGAGTTCATCTAAAGAAATAAAGGGGCTTTCATCTATGGGATACGATGGTCCAGAGGGACTTGAAACTGGATCAACAACTAAATCAACATGTTCTGTTATAACAACAACAGTATCAATATCCATAGAGGGTGGAGTCAATTCAACAAAAGGAGCTTTTGGCTCACAGAGGTTTATTAATTCTGTCTTTAGAGCTGAATCAAGATTTTTAGAGGCCACTAGACAAATCAGTTCTTCAACAATCAAAAGAGCATCTAGCTCAACCTTATCTGCTATAACAGATGTAGGTTCAATAGCCATAGGAGATGGCACTTCTGCACAAACTGAAATGACATAACAACTAATTCTGCTGCATCTTCTGATACTGAAACACTAGGCTCAATAGAATTTTGCATAAGCTGTTCCACAACTTGAGGGCTCATGGGTCTGGTATAACGGACCATGGCCTTGGAGAAGCTTAACTCAACTAGAGAAAAAACTGATCTAAACAAAGAAAAAGAATGCAAATGAAACTGCAAATCAATAGTGGGATTTATAAAGCAATCACCACTAGATATATTAGGAATTGACACATCACTGTCCTCTTCTAAATTCAGAAAAGCAAATAGATCTTAATATGGAACTATATCTGAACATGACATTTCAGAGTCTTCTACTTCTTGAGCTGTTTCTTGAACTGCTTCTTGAACTGCTGAAGGAGACAGGGCTAGAAGATCTGTTGAGGCTTGACCTACTGCATCTTAATAGAATATCTCCCCCTGCCTGGTTTCAGTAGGAACTGGAACCGGGCCCCTAGATTTAGAAGGGACAAAAAAGGCAGTAATGGAAGCTGTAAGAGTTGAGATAGATTGAGCAAGAGGGGAAATAGCCTCTGTTATCAAATATTTGAGAGATAGAGTGATGAGCTCCAAAAGATGAGCAATGAAAGGGGAATCAAAGTGCAGAAACTCAAGGGGGGGCCTGAGATGATACAGAATGATGAGAGGATGGAGGAATGAAATCAGTCATGATTTCATCCTGGGAAGGTGAATTATGTGGAGAGTTTTTGTTGAGACATCAATGTGGATGGGGAATCATGATGATTGATAGGTGATGAATGAGGTGAGAGAAGGTCAAAATTTTGAAGGGACATAATGTTGAAGGTTTGAGTTTCAACAAGATGTTGGGGAATTGGTGACTTTGGAGGAGAAAGAGGTATAACTGGGGATGATAGAGGAGTTTGAACAACATTTGAAGGTTGAGAACCAACAAGAAGGATGGCAGGAGGAATAACTTCTTCACTAGGGTGAGAAGTTGTTGTTACAGCCCTTGTGTCCTCCGATATGTTGGAAGAAGATCCAGCCTTGGAGGGATTTTGGACTAAGTTAAATTCATCGAGTAATCTCAACGAATTCGTTGAGTAACGCCAGTTTGGCGCTTAGTGCATCAGGTGATAATTTGGCGCTAAGTCAAAAGCATTGAGTGTGCTGAATGCACTCAATGCGACGTTGAGTAAAGGTCACTTAGTGTTGAGTGAAGATTTGGCGTTGAGTGGTTTGTGAGGCTAAGGCAAAAGCGTTGAGTACACTGAATGCACTCAATGCGACGTTGAGTGAATAAACATTGAATAGCTTCGAGACTAATTAAAAAGCATGTAGTGGAGTCAACACGGCATTGAGTGGAGTCAACGCGACATTGAGTGAAGATAATTTTGTTGAGTAATCACAGCTCGTGTTTTCTCTTACTTTGATATACATTTAACTTTGGAGAAATTGTGGGTTATGATAGTTGGTATAAGAGGGATAGGTTATTTGACAATTGGTCGAATGACTATCTCTAGTTAGTGCTAATTATCCAGTTCTATTGCATACGCACACTGATGTGTCATCAGTAAGTCTTGGACGAAGCATGAACACTACACTCATAAGCATGACAAGATGTATACGGGGCATATTATGTAGTATGGGATGAATAATATGTGTTTGTATATGGATTCTCATAGGAGGCAACATATGACTGTTATGAAGTATGAGATGCATAACAATCATCACATGAATGCACATTAGATATTGATTTTAATTACATGCAATATTATGTAGTATAGGATGCATTATATTTCATGTGTATGTTGCTCATAACATGTGAAAGTGAGGGGATAGATAGTATTTACTCTAGAGGGGGTGAATAGAGTATTCAAATTTTTTTTACTTAATTTTATTGCGGAATTAGAATACTGATACTTATAAGTAAGAGAGAAAATAAAACAAACTAAGATAACACAGCACAACACAACACATCACACAAAGAAAACACAAAGCAAACCAGACAACACAAGAAGATTTATAGTGGTTCCCCAAATCTGGGTACATCCACTCTTCTACAACCAAGGTAGGAATCCACTGTGGGTTTTTGATCAGGTGCCCTGCCACTACAAGATCTCTTTCAGGTAGATCTAGAGACCCTTTGAGCTTTTTATCAGGAGTCCAAAATCCAATAGGTTTTTTATCAGGTGCCCTATCACCAAGAGTTCACTTTTGAAGTGAGAGATAATCCTGTACAGATGGTGGTAAAAGAAAAGTTTAAGGAAGTCTTCTCTTTCTCTAGCAAATGAGAAGACTATGTGGATTGCTGTAGAAAGCCCAAGCTCCCCCTGAGATGTTGTATAGATTCAGGATAAAGGAACTTGGTCCTGGATGTAGGTCTTCAAAGAATTACTGTAGAGCCTTTTTGGATCTGTAGACTGATATTGATTAGAGGTCTCTGTAGATCTTTGAAGGCTGAAGAAAGAATAAGACTTGAGAAAATTGTTTTGAATATATTCTTCTTCTTCCTTTTGAAAGCAATGTAAAAATTCCTTTGAGGAAACAATGAATACTACAGAAGAAAAACTTTCTGTCGATTGTATCTTTTCTCTAACAATCTGATTGACTATATTGCTCTCACTTTTCTATCTCTGTTATGATCATCAGAAAGAAAATGACATTCTATTTAAATTTTCCAAGGCAATACTTAATTCTCTATAGGAATCTAGGAGCTCAAACGACTGGAATGGCTGGCAACATAAATGCACTTCCTTAACTGTCTTCGTAAAATATTCTATGAATACCATAATTAATGCTTGTGAAATATGACTATTAGCCTTGAGAATATAACACATTAATTATCAGAATATAATTGCCATAAAATAATTGATAATAAAGAGAATAAATACTTCAGACAATTTCTGTAAACTGATATCTGCAAGCAGCGTAAAATCGTCGACCTGAGTTCAGAGATCGTCGAACTCAGTTAAGAGATCATCGACCCGAGTTTGACTATCGTAGATCTTAGATAATTGCTGAGAAACAAGAGATCGTCGATTAGAGATCGACGATTGTCGAGCTGAGTTCGACTATACTTTAACTGATATAAATACTTCACAAAATTCTTTTGAGTCTAAATCTTGAGTCCATTGTAATGCTGGTCTGATGAAACCTTACCTAAATGAAACTATCTTAGAATAGACAAAGACCCTGGCTATACAGGTGGGTCAAAACATCCTAAGAGTAGACCTAGCACAAATCCAAACAAGGGTTCCAACAATCTTCCCCTATTTGTGTGAGGTCACACAAGAATAAAATAAAATAAACTGAAATGAAATAAGAATACAAAGACCATAAATATCTGATAGGATGAAATAACATCAACAGATATACTACAGTAATGCATTATACATAGTTCAGCTAATCATTTAAGAATTAAAGAACAGAAACTAAAAATTATCAGAAGGAGGACCAGATGAGGGTTTAGAGAAAATTATCTTTCCTTTAGGATCTTGTGCTTCCTTCTTATGTTCCTTCAAGTAATGCTCACCAAGAATTTTTTGAGATCCTGTTCTGGGGCACAACTGCTTCAGGGTGCAGTGCCATATACTTAGCTGGATAAAAAACTTTCTTGCTTACTTGTAGCTTGTCAAGTTCCTTTTCTCTGAATGATGACATAGTAGTGAACTTGGATGGGTCTTCACCTTTTTCTCTAGCTTTCCTTATCTGAGATAGGTTTATCAGCTCTTAGAACCTGGCCATCCTAAAGTTTGGATCAACTTCCTGATCAACAGGTGGCTGATCATCTTGAGGAGGTAACTGGGTAACAGATTTGAACTGAGTAGACTGAGCTTGAAAGTTTGGCACACTTTGATTTTCATCATCTTGAGAATAGAGAGATCTGGGAGGAGCAGCTTCACTGTACGTTCCTTTAGGCTTGTGAGATTCATCATGCCTTCTGGATTGATATTGAGCTGTCTTTTGAGCTTTAGGTGGAGCTTGCCGTTGAGGAGGAGAGAATGTGTGCTTTAGATAAATAACTTGCTTTACATGCTCAACTGAACTTAGATTTCTTTGCTGCTGACTACCTCCTTGGTATTGAGGTCTAGATGATCTGTCCTACCTTTGATAATTTCTTGCAAATGAAGTAGGCTTTGAAGATATATTAGAACTTTGAGAAACATTTCCTGAGGCTCCAGCAGTAGGGGGAGGAGGAGGACCTCTCTGAAACTTTTAAGGTGGAGGAGAATACCTCCTTCTCTTCATCCTAGACTTTTGCTCATTCTCTGACAACCACTTCCAACTTTCCATGCCTTGATATGGTGTACTCCCTTTCAGAATGTAATAAGGGGTGTCATTTCTGTTTCCTGGCTTAGGAGCAGCTTTTGGAACAGCCTTCCTTTTCCTTGACACTTTCTTATTATTAGGACTTGAATCCTCTAAGTCATCATCCTCATCATCATCAGACGAATCAGGAGGATTGTCATATAAATCATTAATTTCTTTTAAATGCTTATCAGAAATCTTCTTGGTAGCTAATTCTTTAGCTTCTTCTAGAATATCAAGATCTGAGAGTTCATCTAAAGAAAGAAAGGGGCTTTCATCTATGGGATACGATGGTCCAGAGGGACTTGAAACAGGATCAACAACTAAATCAACAGGTTCTGTTATAACAACAACAGTATCAATATCCATAGAGGGTGGAGTCAATTCAACAAAAGGAGCTTTTGGCTCACAGAGGTTTATTAATTCTGTCTTTAGAGCTGAATCAAGATTTTTAGATGCCACTAGAAAAATCAGTTCTTCAACAATCAAAAGAGCATCTAGCTCAACCTTATCTGCTATAATAGATGTAGGTTCAATAGCCATAGGAGATGGCACTTCTGCACAAACTGAAATGACATAACAACTAATTCTGCTGCATCTTCTGATACTGAAACACTAGGCTCAATAGAATTTTGCATAAGCTGTTCCACAACTTGAGGGCTCATGGGTCTGGTAAAACGGACCATGGCCTTGGAGAAGCTTAACTCAACTAGAGAAAAAACTGATCTAAACAAAGAAAAAGAATGCAAAAGAAACTGCAAATCAATAGTGGGATTTATAAAGCAATCACCACTAGATATATTAGGAATTTACACATCAGTGTCCTCTTCTGAATTCAGAAAAGCAAACAGATCTTAATATGGAACTATATCTGAACATGACATTTCAGAGTCTTATACTTCTTGAACTATTTCTTGAACTACTTCTTGAACTGCTGGAGGAGACAGGGCTGGAAGATCTGTTGAGGCTTGACCTACTACATCTTCATAGGACATCTCCCCCTGCCTGGTTTCAGTAGGAACTGGAACCGGGCCCCTAGATTTAGAAGGGACAAAAAAGGCAGTAATGGAAGCTGTAAGAGTTGAGATAGATTGAGCAAGAGGGGAAATAGCCTCTGCTATCAAAGATTTGAGAGATAGAGTGATGAGCTCCAAAAGATGAGCAATGAAAGGGGAATCAAAGTGCAGAAACTCAAGGGGGGGAGCCCTGAGTTGATACAGAATGATGAGAGGATGGAGGAATGAAATCAGTCATGATTTCATCCTGGGAAGGTGAATTATGTGGAGAGTTTTTGTTGAGACATCAATGTGGATGGGGAATCATGATGATTGATAGGTGATGAATGAGGTGAGAGAAGGTCAAAATTTTGAAGGGACATAATGTTGAAGGTTTGAGTTTCAACAAGATGTTGGGGAATTGGTGACTTTGGAGGAGAAAGAGGTATAGCTGGGGATGATAGAGGAGTTTGAACAACATTTGAAGGTTGAGAACCAACAAGAAGGATGGCAGGAGGAATAACTTCTATACTAGGGTGAGAAGTGGTTGTTACAGCCCTTGTGTCCTCAGATATGTTGGAAGAAGATCCAGCCTTGGAGGGCTTTTGGATGATCCTCTCCCACTTAGCAAATAGGGAAGAATCCAATCTCTTGCTAGCATTTATAGCTATGGTTTAAGAAACCAGTAGCTCAGGAACTTTCTTTTGCAGGAAGATTCCCAGAATCCTTCCTAAACAAACTTCCTTCTTGTTGTTTTTCCTCTTTATCAAATCAAAGAACAAACCAGACCAATCTATGGACTTTTTGTTAGCCAGAGCAGACATGATAGCAAACTATTGCCTATTAATATTATCATGAGCAGAATGCTTGCCCAACAACACTTTGCCCACAATATCAGTAAGAAATTTAAACCAATAGATAAGTTCTTTTTCAAAAGCTTAGATGGGATGCCCTCAGCATGACCCATCTCAATTAACATCCTGCTGCTGTCCAGAAATAAATCCAATCATGGAGGGGTCATCGGTTGAGGAGGAAGAATACACCCATTCATTTATCTCTGAAACTGATAGCTTAATCCTTGTTGTCATAATTTTCTTCAGACCCTGATCTTCACACAGCTGCAACATCTTTTGGAATATTTGATAATAATGGCTGAGGGATTCAAAGTCGACGTCAAAGTCGGTGTCGAATTTCATTACAGATAGAATCTCTGCTGGAATTGCTATTGAAGTTCTATAGACTCAAGAGAGAAATGATCAAGTGCAAGGCAAATTCTGAAAGCGCGGGATAGAGATCGAAGAAAAACCTACATATAGGTTTTTGGAATATGAAAAGACGATCTCTGTCCGACGATAAAACCAAAGTCGTCGATCTTAGGTCAACAATTAATTTATAAATAAATAATATCGTTTGCCTCTGATTTCAGAAGTGAAAATTGATAGTCAATCTTAGGTCGACGATAAATTCTCTGAAGCATAGTCGTCGATCTTCGGTCAACGATTTTTGTCTTCACGTAGAGCTGTCGTCGAACTCAGGTCGACGATAGAGCTCAAGACGAGTTCGAAGATCATCGATCTCTGTTCAATGATTGTTGAACAAATCTTTACACTTAGACAAAATTCAATTTAATCTATGCCATTTATCATTTTAAGCTGATTTAAAAAGAATAGATGTTTTTGCTCATCAAAGGGCTTGGTGAAAATATCTCCTCTTTGAAAATCAGTGGAGATAAACTTGAGATTTTTTGTTTTTTTCTACACAATCTCTAAGGAAATGATGCCTTATTTCTATATGCTTGGTCCTAGAATGAAGGACTGGATTTTGTGCAATAGATATAACACTGGTACTGTCACAAAATATGGTGGTATTTTTGAGAGAGTATCCATAATCCAGTAGCTTGTTTTGAATCCATAAAATCTGTGAACAACAACTGCCAGCTGCTATATATTCAGCTTCTGCAGTTGAAGTAGACATAGATGATTGCTTCTTGCAAAACCAAGACACTAATCTTTCACCCAGGAACTGGCAAGTTCCTGAAGTGTTTTTTCTGTCAACTCTGCATCCAGCATAGTTAGCATCAGAATAACCAGTTAAGTCAAATTCTGACTCTGTAGGATACCAAAGTCCTAGATTAGGACAACCCATTAAATATCTTAAAATTCTCTTGCAAAGAATTAGATGAGATTCTTTAGGGTTGACTTGAAATCAAGAACAAAGACATGTTGTAAACATTTTATCAGGTCTACTTGCAGTAAGATATAATAGGGACCCAACAATGGCCCTATAATTTTTCTGATCAACAGGCTTACCCTTTTCATCAGAATCAATCACTACATTAGAAGCCATGGGTGTTTTCATAGCTAAGGCATCAGCCATCCCAAACCTTTTAACTAATTCCTTAGCATATTTGGATTGAGATATAAAGATGCCATCAGGTGCTTGCTTCACTTGGAGACCAAGTAAGAGAGTTCACCCATGCTACTCATTTCAAACTTAGAATGCATAAGGTCAGAAAACCTTTTGCATAGTTTAGAATCAGTAGATCCAAATATAATATCATCTATATATACTTGAACTAACAGAATCCTATCATGATGTCTTATAAATAAAGTACTATCTACAATGCCTCTAGAAAATTTATGCTCTACAAGAAAGCAAGCTAGAGTCTCATACCAAGCTCTTGGAGCTTACTTTAGACCATAGAGAGCCTTATGCTATTTGAAAACATAAGAGGGGTGAGTTGAAGAGATAAAACCTAGTGGCTGTTCCACATATACTTCTTTTTTGAGTTCCCCATTGAGAAAGACACTTTTGACATCCATTTGATATACTTTGAATTACTTGTATGCAGCATAAGCCAAGAATATTCAGATAGCTTCAAACCTTGCAACAGGTGCAAAGGTCTAATCATAGTCAATACCTTCTTCTTGCCTATAGCCTTGTGCTACTAGTCTTGCTTTGTTTCTAATAATTATGCCTTAAGCATCCAATTTGTTTCTGAAAACCCATTTAGTTCCAATGACTAGATGGCCATTGGGTCAAGGAACCAAATTCCAAACTCTGTATCTCTCAAACAGATTGAGCTCCTCTTGCATTGCAATAATACAGTGTGGATCTTGCTCAGCATCTTTGATGGATAGGGGCTCAATTCGAGATAAGAAGCAGGCATGAATCACATCTTGGTTGAGTTGATGCCTTGTCTTCACACCAACTAACATGTCTCCTATTACTTGAGATATAGGATGATCTCTAAGTGTAATATAGTCAGGGGGTGGAGTTTGTTCAGCAAAATCATTATGAATCAATTCTTCTTGTGGAATTATATTTGCTGTTGGAGGAATTTCTGCCACTTCCAAAGATTCTTCTTCACTATCTTCATCAACTTGTGGAGATGGATGTGAAATCACCTTTTGGGTGAGATTTAAGTCATCAAACTTCTCACATAAGTTAAGTACCTACAATGAGTTACTAGTAGAAGTTTCCTTCTCCTTGTAGAACATATTAGCTTCATCAAAGGTAATGTGCATAGATTCTACAATTTTCAAAGATGATTTATTGAAAGCCCTATATGCCTTGCTAATTTGGGAATATCCTAGAAAGATTCCCATTGTAGCTTTAGCTTCAAACTTTCTAATATAGTCTTTATTGTTATTATGTATATAACAAATGCAACCAAAAATTCTAAAGTAATCTATTTTAGGTTTCTTCCCTTTGAGTAATTCATAGAGAGTCTTGCCCTTAAGTTTGTGTATCAAACATCTATTCAGGACATAATTTGTTATGCTTACAGCAAATGCCCAATAGGATAGATGCATGTGAGCATCATCAAGCAATGTGCCTGCAGCTTCAATGTGTGTTCTATTTTTCCTTTCAACTACCCCATTTTATTGAGGAGTTCTAGGAGCAGAGAAGCAGTGCCTGATACCTTCCTTCTCACAGAATTCTTGCATAGGAATAGATTCAAACTCAATTCCATGATCACTTCTGATTAATGCAACTAGAGTAGAGTACTCAATCTTTATATATTTTAGAAAGTCTGTAAGAACTTTGAAATTATCAGATTTATTTCTCAAGAAGATAACCCAAGTGAACCTAGAGAAGTCATCTACAATAACTAAAGTATAGAACTTTCCTCCTAGGCTTTGTACAACAATAGGTCCAAAAAGGTCCAAAAGAAGCAAATACAAAATCAAAGGTGAATCACTCTTATTAACTGATTTATAACTATTTTTAGTTTTCTTGCCTTCTTGACAAGCCCTGCAAAGGCTTTCCTTCTTGTAGGGGTAAGAGGGAAATCCTCTAACAAGGTTGTCCCTAGATAACCTAGCAATGTTTCTAAGATTTACATGGCCTAGTCTTTTGTGCAACAGTGTATTGTTATTTCTAACCTTGTTAAACAAATAGATTTCTAAACTAGTAGAATTAAAATCAACTAAATAGATATTACCTAGTCTAAGACCTGATAACATAGTGTTGTTATTTAAAAAAAATATTGCATTTGGATTAGGTAAAACATACTTGATAACCTGCATCACATAGCTGACCTATGGATATCAAGTTATGTTTCAAGCCACTTACATATGCCACTTTTCTGAATGTGATAACTCCAAGTGTAAATTCTCCATAGCCTTCGTCTGACCAAAGATTGAGTCCCCAAATATAACCTTTGGACCTAGCTTTGCCTTGTAGTTACTTAGATTAGCCATGTTTCCTGTCATGTGCTTAGAGTACCCACTATCCAAATACAACTTATACTGTGTGGTAAGATAGGTCTTCACCTACAAAATAATAGCTTATATATTTTTGACCAAGGTAACCTTGGGTCCTTGCTTCTTTTCATATTTAAAACTTGAAATGTAAGAGCATTCAGGGTTGACTTTTATAATCTAAGGGATGAAATCTCCTAAGTGGAATTATCCAGTTAGTGAAGGGATTGATAGGTTTAGGGTTAGAGTTCTTATTGAAATTTCTGTTTAAGTTATAGTTTTGATGAAACTGATTTTGGTTCAATGAATTATGTTGGATCATCGATCTGCATTCGATGACCAGCATTGATATCGTCATCTTAGTTCTCAGAGTAATAGTGACTATTATCTGGGTTCCATGATCGTCGACCTCTGTTCGACGATACATAATAATATCGTTGATCCTGATTTGCTGAGTGTTTAAGCTCAAACTCTGGGTTCATAGATCGTTGATCGTCGTTCGACGAATAATGCTGAGATCGTCGATCTTGGTTTGATGATTTTTATTGAGACTTAGCATTTTTGTTTTTCCTTATTTATCTCAACTTGTTTGAAGACTTTGTTAACCTTTTTGATTTGTTCTGTGTTCTTCTTACCCTTATCTGATATGAAATTTACAGGTTGAGAGAGATAGTTTTTCCTAATGGTTGGTGGTTCACTAGATGATGCACCTAATCCTAATTTACTTCTATTAAGCCTAGCATTCAGTGTGCTGGTAATTTCTACTAGTTGTTTGCTTCTTCCATTCAGTGATTCTTCTAACTATTTTGCTTTACTTAACGCAACTTTTAGGAAAGTGATTTGTTCACTATACATGTTCATTTCATTATTCAAATTAATGTTTTCTGAAACAAAACTGTCATAATTAAGTTATCTATCTCTGAGAAGTTTGATTTCCTTCTCAAATCTTATTAGATCATTACATATAGATTTAAAATCATTTTTGAAATCTTCAGAAGTAAAATCAAAACCTTCCAATACCTGATAACAATCTGAAGATTCTTCAGATTCTTCTTCTTCTGAAATATGCCCTGAAGCATTGATGGCCATTAAGCAAATTGCTTTGGCCTTTGCTTCTTCTTCAACTTCACTAGAACTGGAGGAAGATGATTCTTCAGTATCACTCCATGTTTCTGCAACAAACCATCTCTCCTTCTTCTTGTGCTTGTGGGAGGATGATTTGTTGTAGTGCTTCTTAGAGTCTTTCTCCTTTCTTCTTTCCTTATACTTGTTCTCTGGACATTTTGGAAGAATGTGTCCAGGTTTCCTGCAACAAAAGCAAATAATCTCCTTAGAAGGAGTTTTGTCATACCTTGGTTTGTCATCACTTCTTGATGACTTCCTTTTGAATTCTTTTCTCCCCATCTTGAAGAATCTCTTTGCAAAGAGACTCATCAATTCTTCATTTGATGGAGAGGCTTCTGATTCTTCATATGCTTTGAAAGCTATATTCCGCTCCTTCCTAGTTGGTGTAGGAGTCTTTTATACTTCAGCTTCTCTTATCTTTAGGAGCTGTTCATAAGATTTGAGCTTTCCAAAGACAGATTCTGTTGTCGTCTCATTTGTGCTTCTAGTCTCTTTGATAGGCCAGATTCTAGAATCCCATAAGCTGGGGAAGCACATGAGATTCTTGTCATTTATTTCAGTTATTGAGATGTCTTTGTCAAGAGTTTTCAGCTCATTAACAATGATGCTGAGTCTATTGTACATCTCAGAAACTTGCTCAGTTTATTCCTTTATGAAGTTCTCATACTGGGAGAGGAGATGAGCTCTCCTATCCTTCCTTTCATCTACTGATCCTACAACCATCTGGTTTAAGGAATCCCAGATGGCCTTAGCTGATTCACATTCAACTACTTTTTGGAATATGTCATCAAACATTGTTTGAGCCAGTATGCTCATGGCTTTTGCATCAGCAACCTTTACTTTCTTTTGAGCATCATTGTAGTCTGGAGGAGGTACTGCATTCATGCTTGTAGAAGCAGTTGGAGGGGCAGCTGGTTGTGGTACTCCTGTTCAGATGAAAGCATAAATGTCTTCATCAATAGAATTCATATAAAGCTTGATTCTTGCCTTCCAGATTCCAAACTTTTGCAAGTTACAAACTGGAGGTCTGGTGCTTGCAAAGTCCTTGTACTATGCCATGGTTTGATAAAAAAATAGTAAAGTTAAATGGTATCTATCAAAGATCTTAGGTTCAGGTGTTAGCCTGTTCAACCTTAAAATGACCCTCTGATACCAATTAAATGTGAGGGGATAAATAGTATTTACTCTAGAGGGGGGGGGGTGAATAGAGTATTAAATTTTTTTTTACTTAGTTTTATTGTAGAATTAAAATACTGATACTTATAAGTAAGAGAGAAAATAAAACAAACTAAGATAACACAGCACAACACAACACAATACACAAAAAACACAAAGCAAACCAGACAACACAAGAAGATTTATAGTGGTGCCCTAAATCTGGGTACATCAACTATTCTACCATACAGGTAGGAACCCACTGCAGGTTTTTGATCAGGTGCCCTACCACCACAAGATCTTTTTCAGGTAGATCTAGAGACACTTTGAGCTTTTGATCAGGAGCCCAAAATCCAATACGTTTTTTATCAGGTGCCCTATCACCAAGAGTTCACTTTTGAAGGGAGAGATAACCCTGTACAGATGGTGGTAAAAGAAAAGTTTAAGGAAGTCTTCTCTTTCTCAAGCAAATGAGAAGACTATGTGTATTGCTGTAGAAAGCCCAAGCTCCTCCTGAGATGTTGTAAAGATTCAGGATGAAGGAACTTGGTCCTGGATGTAGGTCTTCAAAGAATTGCTGCAGAGCCTTTTTAGATCTGTAGACTGATATTGATTAGAGGTCTCTGTAGATCTTTGAAGGCTGAAGAATGAATAAGACTTGAGAAAATTGTTTTCAATATATTCTTCTTCTTCCTTTTGAAAGCAATGCAAAAATTCCTATGAGAAAACAATGAATACTACAGAAGAAAAACTTTATGCAGATTGTATCTTTTTCTCTAACTATCTGATTGACTGTATTTCTCTCACTTTTCTATCTCTGTTATGATCATCAAGAAGAAAACGACATTCTATTTGAATTTTCCAAGACAATACTTAATTCTCTGTAGGAATCTAGGAGCTCAAATGGCTAGAATGGCTGGCAACATAAATGCACTTCCTTAACTGTCTTCTTAAAATATTCTGTGAATACCATAATTAATGCTTGTGAAATACGGCTATTAGCCTTGAGAATATCAACATTTATAATCAGAATATAATTGCCATAAAATAATTGATCATAAAGAGAATAAATACTTCAAACAATTTCTGTAAACTGATATCTGCAAGCAGCGTAAAATCGTCGACCTGAGTTCAGAGATCGTCGAACTCAGTTAAGAGATCGTCGACTCGAGAACAACTATCATAGATCTGAGATAACTGCTGAGAAACAAGAGACTGTTGATGGGAGATCGACGATCGTCGAGCTGAGTTTGACTATAGTCGAACTGATATAAATACTTCATAGAATTCTTTTGATTCTAAATCTTGAGTCCACTGTAATGCTGGTTTGATGAAACCTGACCTAAATGGAACTAGCTTAGACTATACGAAAACCCTGGCTATACAGGTGGTTCAAAAAATCCTAAGAGTAGACCTAGCACAAATCTAAACAAGGGTTCCAACAACATGCACTAAGGCCTTTTATTAGAATGCATAACACAACATTGATGGCATAACATAGCATTAGCACACGTGCCAAGCTAAAGATTTACATGATGATATACGTACACACATGGTTTTGACTCAAAAAGAACAAGAATTTATGCATTCATGGTTTATGCACATGTGCCAGTAGGATGTTGGTATATCATCCTAAGTTTAAGCATGACATCATTAATGAAAATCCTAGAGCAAGTTAGCAGCATGAGTAAGTATTTAAGCATGTATTTGTCTAAGCTAAGTTGTTTGGTTCTTGCAGTTAAGCTAGGTTTTGATTAGTTGTTGTTATTTGATTAGTATGCTGCCCAAGCATATGATGTGGTCGACTCCCCAGTCTGAGGGCGTGTTGTCTAGAGCTCAGAGTGAGGCCGTGATAGAAGGATTGCGACAGAGCAATGAGGCTCTGTCGAGGCAAATGGTAGAGATGCAATTATAGATCCAAGCCTTGTTGACTGTTGTGTCAAGACAACCGCTTAGACTGCAGGACTATGGGTCAAGCCGTTCCTGTTCCTCCTTCTCCTATGGTGCCCCTAGCTGTGTTACCACTAGAGATGAACTTTATCTCACATTTCCAGCGATTAGGACCTCCTACCTACGAAAGTAGAGCAAATTTAATGGCCTTGGATGATTGGATCATTGCAATCGAGGAGATGTTCATATACTTAGGAATTTCTACTAATAAGAGAGTTATGGTTGTTGCTTACCAGCTGAAGGGTTTGGCAAAGAGCTGGTGGTTGAGAGCGAAGGAAAATCTTAAGGATGGATGCTCCTAGGAATCCTTCAAGGAGTTGCTACTGAAGAAGTTTCTACAGTCGGTCTAGCAAAATCGGTTGATGAATAATTTTCTGCTTCTGAAGCAGAGGCAAATCATAGTGAGTATGAAGTGGAGTTCAGTAAGTTAATCCGGTTTGACCCAGACTTGGTATCCTCGGAAGCTAGTAGAGTTAAGCGCTTTCTAGGTGGTCGTACGAGTGATGTCCAGCAACTGTCTTATGCTTATGGATCTGAGAGCTATGCTGAGATAGTAGAGCTACTCTTAAGGTTGAGGCTATTGATAATGCTAAGAATCGAGGCCATCAGATGAAGAAAGATAAGAGGAAGGATGATGAGAGTATCAGCTCTCGATATTCTGGTTCTTCTTCCAGGAAAAGAAGCAAAGAAGTGTGCAGTATCTGTGGCTGGTCAGGCCATCCGTTAGAGAGATGTTACAAGCAGATAGGAGCTCAGAAGCAGGAGCAAGTGCATGCAATCTAGGGCGCTCCTAAGGGAGATTTGGTTTGTTCTTCATGCAAATAGAAGGAGCACGATGCTGCCCACTATTGGGGAAGGGAAAGGTGCTGCTTTTAGTGCGGACAAAAAGGTCATTTCAAGTCGAAGTGCCTGTAGTCTCAGCCCACGCTGCAGCCAGTTCCACTTCAGGCCTTGCCTCCACCGCAACACTTGGATAAAGGGAAGGGCAAACTGAACGCGATGTCTTTGGAGGAAGCTCAGACGTCTACCTAAGTAATTTTAGGTTGGATCCTAACCTAGTTCTAGATTTTAGTTCATAGCAGTAGTTTTGACGTTCGTTCCCTTAGTTGCGTATGTGATTTTATAAGAAAGTTTAAGGTAAAAAACCGATGGGCGCACATTTTTTTTATTCCGGTGCTACCCACTCATTCGTGGATAGGAACTTTGTAGAGTGTCATGGATTGACCCTCAATCTTATTGGCGACCCATTTCATGTCAAGTTTCCCTCTAGCGATTCAGTGGTGTCGGACCAAGGCATTCAGAGTTGTCCGATTCTGTTAGGTGATTTTCTAGCCATTTCTTATCTGAATATGATAGACTTGGAAGATTTTGATGTTATCTTAGGCATGGACTGGTTGTCTAGGTATGATGCGGTCATCCAATACAAGGTCAAGCATTTGGACTTCAAGATGGACAACAGTCAACCCATGAGTGTTTATGTTTTTCCGTGTCAGGTTTCTCTGATCATTTTTGTGGTATGTGCTCGGAAGCTTTTAGATTTCTGATGTTTTGCCTATTTGGTTTTGGTGTTGGAGACCAGTGGTAGTTTACAGCGTGTTGAGGAGATTCCTGTAGTGCACGAGTTTCCTGATGTTTTTCCTGATAATCTTCCTGATCTTCCACCTAAGAGGAATGTGGAGTTTGTCATAGATTTGGAGTCGAGTACCGATCCTATTGCTAAGGCACCGTACTGTATGGCCTCACGTGAGCTGGAGGATTTACGTACCCAGTTGGATGAGTTGTTGTAGAATGGATTCATTAGACCATGTTCTTCACCATGGGGTGCTCCTATGCTGTTCGTGAAGAAAACAGATGGATCGATGAGGCTGTGCATTGATTATAGAGAATTGAATAAGGTAACTATCAAGAACAGGTATTCCTTATGGAGAATAGATGACTTGTTTGATCAGTTGCATTATAGCACTTGGTTTTCGAAGATTGACCTTCATTCAGGCTACCATCAGTTGAGGATTCATGAGACGGATATTCCACAGACTGCTTTTCATTCTCGGCATGAACATTTTGAGTTCTTGGTGATGTCTTTGGATTGACTAATGCACCCTCTGTCTTTATGAACTTGATTAATAGAGTGTTCAAGGATTTTCTAGACTGTTTTGTGGTCGTGTTTATAAATGATATTTTGGTTTATTCCAGCAGTGCAGAGGAGCATGCCCAACACTTGCGTTTGGTTTTGTCTGCTTTGAGAGAGCATAAGTTGTTTGCTAAGTTAAGTAAATGTGAATTTTGGTTACCTCAGGTTTCCTTTCTGGGTCATGTGGTTAATAAGGATGGAATTTCTGTGGGCCCCGAGAAGATAGCTACTGTGATGGATTGGAACAAACCTACAACACCCAAAGAGATAAGAAGTTTCCTAGGGTTGGTAGGATATTATAAGAGGCTTGTGGAAGGTTTCCCTACGTTGTCTGCATCACTGACTAAGCTTACGCAGAAGAACATAGCTTTTGTGTGGAGCGATAAGTGCGAAGAGGCTTTTTAGGAATTGAAAAGGAGATTTTTCACTGCTTCGGTGTTGACCTTTCCTACTGAAGGGATAGAGTATGCTGTGTATGTGGACGCTTTGCACATGGTACTTGGTTGCATGTTGATAAAAGAAGGAAAAGTGATTGCGTATTGGTCAAGATAGTTAAAGATACATGAGAGGAAGTACCCTATGCATGATTTGGAATTCGCGGCTATGATTTACGCCTTGAAGCTATGGAGACATCTATTGTATGACACTCTATGCAAAATTTACACCGATCATAAGAGTTTGAAATATGTCTTCACTCAAAAGAAGTTGAATTTGTACTAGTGGAGATGGTAAGAATATGTCGCGGATTATGATGTTGAGATTCAATATCATCCGAGCAAAGTTAATATAGTAGCTGATTCCCTGAGTAGAAAGTCTGCGCAAATCTTTGAACTTTCAGTGGAATCCTTGGTAGAAGAGTTTCTATTAATGGGTATCTTGGTCGGAAGTAGCAACTCGTCGAGCAGTTTGGAAGTAATAGAGCCTTCATGGATTACACTTACAAGGCTACATCAAAAGGATGATCCTGATTTGTTGCACCTTTATAATAGAATTGGGAAAGGGGAATTACTAGACTTTTCAATTAATGATGCAGGTACCTTGAAGTATCGTGGCAGATTTTGTATCCCCACTTTTGAGGACATTCGTCTTAAGTTGTCTAACCAGGCGCACGATTCTAGTGTTGCCTATCACCTGGGTTCTACTAAAATGTATAGGGATCTGAAGCAGATCGTTTTGTGGGTTGGTATGAAGGGCGATATAGCTAAGTTTGTATCCAAATGTTTTACTTGCAAGCGAGTTAAGGCTGATCATGGAAGGCTTGGAGGCAAGTTGACGCCTTTAGATATTCCATGTTTGAAGTGGGAGAGTATTTTGATGGATTTTATTACTGGATTACCGAGATCTCCCCGAGGACACGATTCTGTATGGGTTATAGTGGACAAATTGACGAAGTGTGCTCACTTTATGCCGTTTAAGATCGATTACTCCATGATGAAGATAACAAAGTTATATTTGGATGAGGTCATCGGATTACATGGAGTGCCAGTGAGCATTATGTCAGATCAAGACTCCAGGTTTACGTCTCGCTTTTGGAAAAGTTTACAGGAAGGGTTGGGTGCCGATTTGAGGTATTCCACCGCCTATCATCCACAAATGGTAAGACGGAGAGAGTAAATCAGATCGTGGAGGATATGATCAGATTTTATATTATGGACCACGGGGGAGCGTGGGATGAGCGTTTAAGATTAATGAAATTTGCTTTCAACAACAGTTATAAAGAGAGTTTGCAGATGGCCCCGTTTGAGGCTTTCTGTGGGAGGCATTGCAGAACTCCCTTATTTTAGGCCGAGATTGGTGAAAGGCCGTTGTTGGGTTTGGAAGCCTTAGAGGAAATGTATATTTCTGTGAAGCATGTTAGAGAGAAGCTTCATGTAGCCTAGGAGCGATATGAAAAGAACGCGAATCGATGATGGACAGATTTGGAATTTACTGACGGGGAATTGGTTTTTCTTAGGGTTTCCCCGATGTCTAGTGTTAAGTGGTTTGGTAAGAACCATAAGTTGGATCCTAGGTATGTGGGACCCTTCAAGATTATGGAGCGTATTGGAATGTATGCTTATAGACTGGATTTGCCAGCAAGTTTTCCTGGTGTGCACGATGTTTTTCACGTAAGCCAATTATGGAAGTATGTGCTTAGCGATCAACAGATTCTTGATGTTGTGCCCCAGTTGGAGCCTAACCTTTCCTATGTGGAAGTGCCTGTTCGTGTTATGGATACTCAAGATCGAGTATTGCAAAGGAAGACAAAACCCATGGTTAAAGTTTTGTGGAGGAACCAAGACGTGGAGAGTGCGACTTGGGAGTTAGAGTTAGCTATGAGGGAGGCTCATCCTCATCTGTTCTTCTGATGCTTTTGGTAAGTGTTTTCTTTGATAGCCTTTGGTTACTTTTCTTCTGTTTTGGATTTGATCCTTTTTATGTCAAGTTTTGGGACGAAACTTCTTTTTAAGGGGGGTGGCGGTAACGCCCCTGATTTTTCAGTGTTTATTTTGATTCCTGTAGTGATGTATTTTTGGCGTTAGGGCGTTACATTGACGCATAATAAATGGTTGTCGTTATTGGAGCGTGGTTTTGCTCAGTAAGTTTTCAGTGTGCTTGGTCTTTAGTACAGCTGTGTAATTTCCCTCGCGAGCCGGGCCTGTTTTGGTGACTCAGTGGATCTTTATCAGGGATGGTGGTATTTTAGCTTTGGGAGGTGTTTTACCCGAGTTTGGTTGTTGGATGTCGATTTCGACTTCGCAGTTGAATTCGTAGCGTCGATATTTAGCTACGGTGTGATTTTCATAAAATTCTGAGTTGGTTTGAGTTTCGGGTCGTTTGGATGTTTATTGAGTAATTAATAGATTAAAAATATTAAGATATCGATTAATATAAATAGATAGAACGTCACGTCAAAATCCTATTCGTCTTCTTCCCTACCCGAGCTGTCCTCTATTTTGCGAAAGAGGAGAAACGACTGTGTCGCCGCTTGCTTTCGGCCGGCAGTTGAGTGAGATCTGGTTGTCAGTTTTGTCAGTGGAATAGAGATTCAGAAAGCTCTTGCCAAGATCTACATGTGTGTGGTAAGTAATTCCCATTTCTTGGATTTCTAGGCTTTAGGGTTTTCAGTTTTGACCTCTTTTCCCTCGAAAAGTTTCAGGATTTATGGCTTAGAACTTCTTGCGGCCGATTCTTGTCGTGGAACGCTCGGAGAAGCGGATCTTTAGAGTTTTGAGGCAAGTGGTGATCTTCCTTTTACAACCATTTCTTGCTTTTAATTTTGTTCATTTCCTCTCCTTAGAAAGTAGTAATAGTGTAGGGTTTAGTCTTGAAAGAACCCTTAGAGTAGCATAAGTTTTAGGCTAGAATCCGTCGAGTATAGGTATAATAATCTAAGGAAATTTCGTCGGATATAGGTCGGATTAGCCTAAGGTAAATTCGGCGAGTATAGGTTATCCGAGTGGAATTCATCGAATATGGTGGTTTATAAACTATGTCAAAATCATCGAAAATCAGTCTTAGCCTAAGTTCAATTTTTCGAGTATTCGTTGAATTTCGGTGGGTAATGCTTGGCGTTGAGTGATGTTTTAGACCAAGTTCAATTCGTCGAGTTATCTCGACGAATTCGTCGAATATAAGTTTGGCATTGAGTGTCTCTATCTCCGCTAAGTAAAAGCGTTGAGTCCGTCAAGTATAAACCTTGTCATTCAGTGAGATTTGGGTCTAAGTCAAATTCGTCGAGTAATCTCGACGAATTCATCGAGTAATGCCAGTTTACCATTGAGTGGTCTGTGAGACAAAGTCAAAAGTGTTGAGTGTACTCAATGCGGCATTGAGTGAACTCAACACGGTAATAAGTGAAGGAAGAATCGTTGAGTTTAGTTGGTTGGCGTTGAGTGCGCTGAAAGCACTCAATGCGGCGTCGAGTTGACTCGCCGCTTTTTCTGTGAACTTGGTAAATTTCGCTGATTCGTCGTATATTGCTAGTAGCCTAGTTTGCTAAGTAAGAATCTTCGATTTTCTACAAAACTCGTCGAGTATACTCGATGAATCAGTGTAGACTTGGTTAATTTTCAATGAATTAAGTCCAATTCGTTGGGTATGGGCCTTAGGGTGATTTTTGGTTTCCTTTTTCTTCCTTATTTCATTGAAGTAAGCCAGCGTTGGTTTAGATTTTATCGGTTTTATGGATGTTTGGGCCTTTAGTGCTCTATTTTGTACAACTTTATCCTGTGTAGGTTCGTGACTATTGGTGTGTTGGGTACGTCCCTTCCACCGCAGGTGCCAGTTTTTCCCCGGTTTTGGGTGTGTCGAGGAATAAGACCACCTTTTCTTGGGCCCTTGTGAAGTTTTGTTATTGGTGTATTTGGTAGGTCCCTTCCACAGTAAGTGTCAGACTTTGCCTTTGTTTTTGTAAAGTTTTTGCTATTGGTGTGTTGGGTAGGTCCCTTCCACCTCTTGTGCCGGACTTGGTCGGTGTTTTGCTCTCCAAATGGTGAATTGACTAATTTTTTTTATGCACGTACTTATGCATATGTTATTAAAGCTTTGATCTTTATCACACTTGGTGCAGTTTGAGATATTCTACCCTTGTGAGTTCTTTCTCCCCATTTTCCTTGTGGTTAAGGGTTGATGGTTCCTTATAGTTATCTTGTCATGGGTTGGTAACCCTTTGACTATTTTTTTCATCTAGTGTTTAATTCTATTGCCACTTGTGTTTTCTTACTGAGGTATTCTATTTTGTGAATGCCTCAAGTTCGGAGCAGTAGCCGGTTGAGCAGCTAGGTTTGGTTGTAGCTCGTGGGTTGTATTGGTTGCAGTGGGTTTCCTCACCATCGTAAGGTAGTTGTTGCATTTCTGTTTAGTTCAGACATACGTTCTTTTAGTGGATTCGTATCAGGTTGTTGACGCCCACTGCTAGTTTTCTAGTGAATGTTAAGTACTTTGCTAACTGCTAAGTTTACCTTATTTTGTTGGTTATACTTGCTCTATGGGAAGGTTTTCTGCTAGGTTGCATATTAGATATTTTAAAATATAAAAGTAATATTATTATCAGCTCTTTCATGTCATATTTCAAAGCTAAAGTCACCATATTTTAACTAACGTAAAAGCAATTTGCATACTTATGATAAATTTAGAGTCTTACATACCATGAGCTGTCCTTTGAGGATGTTTATACTTATATAGGTTGTTAATCATGTGAGCAAAGTATTTTTTGCAGGGTATAATTATATTTTTTTTGGTGGATTAGTTGATCCATTGAGCCGAGAGATATGGCTAATCAATTAAACTTAAACTGGATTTTTCCTCTTAATAACTTATGAATTTCATATAAAATATAGTGTTGGAGTCTTGCCTGAGCGTTTGCAGTTATCCCCTGCATGGCGTGGTATCATGATGCGTGTTTTCTCTTACTCTGATATACATTTAAATTCCGAGAAAATGCGGGTTATGACAATCTTCTTCCTTAAAACCGCCGACCTGTATTGCAGAAGACGATAGCGACGGACCTTGTGAAGCTTTCGGCTATTGATTGTGGGAGCTCCGGTGCACGAAATCATTGTCGGAGAGTAGATTCGGTTAGCCCTCACTGAGATCTACATTTGTGCGGTGAGTTTTTCCTAATTCTTGGATTTTTAGAGATTAAGGTATGCGTTTTTGACCTTCTCTCCTCTCAAAATATTATAGGTTTTACTTCTTAGGTATTTTTGCAACCAGATCCGTGAGGAGGAGCATTTGTGTTGCCAGAGTTCGACGAAGATTTGAGACAAGTGGCGGTTTTCCCCCTTGCACATTCTTGTTTCCAATTATCTTATTTCCTTCACTATACAGAAATTGGGATTAGGATAGGGTTTGGCCATTTAGACCTGCTGCTTAGTGAGAAATTTTCGGTAAAGGGCCATTCGTTGTATTTGATTGTTAGTATGAGTTAGATTTGCCGTCTCTCGGATCATAGTGTTTAAACCCGTCGATTTTTACCTATTAGCCTAAGTAAATTCATCTTATACGACTGTTAGCCTAAGCAAAAATCCATTGAGTGTCGGGCAGTCTGTTAATTTGTCTAGATTCGGCTTATGCCGCTATTAGTCTAAGTCAGGATTAGTCATATTAGACTGGTTAGAATTCGTCGAATAGAGTTGGAGTTTGTGTTCTAAGTAAAATTCGGCGAGTATTAGTAGGAGCAGAGTCAAATTCATCAACTATCTGACATAATTTTGTCAGGTAATGCTTGGCGTTGAGTTAAGTACAATTCGTTGAGTATTAGGCGTTGAGTTCGTCGAGTAAAAGACTTGGCATTGAGTGTTGCTATATTCGTCGAGTATTAGGAGTTGAGTCGACGAATATCAGGCATGGCGTTGAGTGATGCTTTAGAATAAGTTAAATTTGTCGAGTAATCTCGATGAATTCATCAAGTAACACCAGTTTGGCGTTGAGTGCGTCGGGTGATAATTTGGCGCTAAGTCAAAAGCGTTGAGTGCGTTGAATGCACTCAACGTGGCGTTGAGTGAAGGTCACTTGGCGTTGAGTGGTCTGTGAGGCTATGACAAAAGCATTGAGTGTGCTGAATGCACTCAACGCGATGTTGAGTGAATCAGCATTGAGTGAAGCTTTGGCATTGAGTAACTTCGAGGCTAAGTCAACATCAATGAGTGAATTAAACGCTACTTTGAGTGAAGATAATTTCATTGGGTAATCTGGTTGGCATTTAGTGCGATGAATGCACTCAATGCGGCATCGAGTGTACTCGATGATTTTCCCATGGACTTAGAATTTTTTTCCGGATTAAGCTGAATTCGTCGAATATGACTTAGAATGGCCATCACTTGGGAATTTTCTTCCTTTATGTCAAGGAGAGTTTCTGTATTCTAGTTGAGGTTATAGGTGTTTATGTATGTTATGTATGGCCCTTGGTTGGTAGTGGATAAAGGACCCCCAACCTAGTGCTAAATTGTGAATCATTACACTACTGGCTTATTTTTGGCCTGTGTGTTATGTTGGAAAATGTTGCCACCACCACAACACCTTGTTTATATTTATGTTGATTGTTGGGTTGAGTTGGACAATGTTGCCACCACCCTAGTGTCTTGTTGAGAAAATTGGACTGTCGGGTTGTGTTGGATAATGTTGTCACCACCACAGTACCTTCTTGAAATTTGTTAGGTCTGTGAGTTCAGGTTGGACAATGTGGCCACCGACTCAGGACCATTTCTTAACAGTGTTAATATGAGTAGAGTTATTAAGTCTCTTTCCTCGTATTGTACAGGTATATGTTATTCTGCTTACTTTTGCAGATATTCTCGAAGCATGACTTCGTTTCGCACTCGGTGCAACTTTCTTACTTTTGAACTCAATAAGTAAATCTTTTACCATTGTCATATAATTAGTTGCTGAGATTTGACAGCTTCCTTATGTTTGGGTTGGTAACCCTTTATTCTTTTTTGGTTTATTGCTAACCTTTTGATCTTTGATCTCCACTTGTATTTTCATTCTTGCTGAGGTGTTCTTTCTTTGAATGCCTCAGGTTTGGAGAATTTGTCGGTTGAGCGGCTAGGGTTGGTTTTTGGATGGTACTCGATCTGCAGCTGTTGTTTCCTCACTGTCTGTGAGGTAGTTGTTGTTTGTTTTCTTTTAGTTTGAACATACATACCTTTTAGTGGGTTCGTGTCAGGTTGTTGACGCACACTGGATTTTTTTGTTTAATGTTAATTACTTACCTACTTCTAAGCTTTAGACTGCAATGGTTTGGATTTACTTTCTCTCTAGGAAGGTTTTATGCTTGGTTGCATGTTAGATATTTTAAAGTATAAACATATTACCTCTATTACTTCATGCATGACATCTTTTGAAGCTAAAGTCACTATATCTTATTGAACGTACAAACTAATTTCTATACTTATACTAAATCTAGAGTCATGCATAACATGGGTTGTCCTATGGGGACGTTTATGCTCATGTAGGATGTTAACCATTGTAAATAAACTATTTCCGCAGCATATACTTATATTTTCAATCATGAACTAGTATGTATGTTATAAATTGTATTAAGATTGTAGTTGTCTGAACGTCTGTAGTTATCCCCTGCACGACGTGGCATCACAACACGTGTTTTCTCTTACTCTGATATACATTTAAATTCAGAGAAAATGCGGGTTGTGACAGGCTTTAAAGCCTCCACTAGCGTGAATAATAACTCCACACCTTTGTGAACTGCCTTGACTACTTGAAGAGCATATGCAAGTATCTTGCTCGATCCCTTTATACCAGAGAAGGTAGTTTCACGACCAATTTTCTTCCCCAGCTTGACCTCCTTAAGATTTCAATTGATGCATGCACACTACTTCGAGAGCCAGTCTATGCCAAAGATAATATCATACTCCAAAATGGGTAATATCGACGCTTCCAATTCGAACTCTTAATTTCCTATCAACACCTTGACAAAACAACGCCTATCCACACGTATCAAGCACCCATTAGGCAACAACACATCTAATCTATCTCTTAACATGGAGGAAGGCACTCCGATATATAGAATGAAGTCCTCAGATAGAAATGAATGAGACGCTCTTGTGTCAAAAAGTGCTCTCGCCGGATAGTCAAGGATTAGCACAAAACCTAAGGTACATACCTAAGCCAAACAAATACATGCAATGTATATAGTATATAAACTACATAAGCTGCATAAAGATCATACCTGTCACCACGTCACTTTGTTTGATGGCCTCCTGCTGGCTTAGATTGTATACTCGGAGTTGCGTCAGGGTATAATGGGATACAGGAGACTCTGCTGCTTTCATTTTCTCGGCATATAACGCACCCGCCTTTTTTATCCATCTTCGGAGGACGACTCCAAATTTCTCGAGCATAGTGTCCCACCTTGCCTAATTGTAGAACGTAAGCGGACCATGCCCTGCAATAGCTCTAGAAATAGGAGAAGGAGCTGGCCCAAATAACCTAGACTTCTTCCACTTGCCTCGGAACCCAGACTTTGAGGAACTCGACACCTTAAAATCATGCTTCTTTTCACCAAGGTACCTCGTGATTTGGAGCATTTTCATATCTTATTCCATCAATGTGGCAGTATTGATAAAGGTGAGAAAACCTTGGATCATCAGGCCTACTAGAAGCAACTTTAAGTCATCGCGCAGACCTTCATAAAATCAATTAGTCTTCCACTCCTCATCTTCAAGTAGTCATCAACACAACTCTCACCCAGAGTTAACCTCTGGAATTGATTCTCCATAGCAATACTTTGTGAAGAAGGGAGATATCAAGCTAGAAACAACCTCGATAATTCGTCCATCGAGATATAAGTAAGATGTCTTCCACAAATTGTTGCAACTCCAACTCATCCCATTATAGCCCCGCCTCTCCATCCAATAGGAAAGTAGCCACGATGACTTTCTGCCACTCTTCCATCTCCATTGCCATCATGGTTCTCTTAATCTTAGAGAGCAAATCTTTGGCTTGCATTTGGGTTCCAGTACCCGCAAACACTGGAGGATTGAAGCTCATCACATGTTTTAGTTGCTTCTCCGTTGCTCGCCTTGCTACTAAGGGCTCTATAGCCACTTTCTCTACTTCCATAGGCTAAATAGCGCAAACCATCATATGGCCCACTACAAGGGCAGGAGGCTGCACTTGCCTCCCTGGTTGGGCATTGATCATGGTAAACACAGCTTCAACTACCAGCCATATCATTTCAACAGAAAGAGGGGTTTAAATAAAATGAAGCTCCGCACACGTTGGGTGATAATTTATAAGCGATCTAACGGCTGAACATGATCTTTAATTCCGCTAATGCCTAAAGATTCTTATATTAACCCCCTCTAGGTGATTTAGGTCGAGAACTAGATACTTTCACCTATTTGGCAAGTTGTTGTTGCATGAGATTCAGCTAGACTCTAGAAAGGCTGAAGAAGAATTTGCTAAGTCTTTCAGTAGAGTAAAGTCAGTGGCCTTCAAAGCTGAAACCTCTAAGAGGAGAAAAGAGAAGGCTCCTTCTCCCCTAAGAAGGGAAGATGAGTTAGAATGCTTTGCACCCATTTCATCAAAAGTTGAATTGTCTGATGGAGAGCTAACATTGTTCTCCAAGCAATTTAAGAAGATGCTAAGCAGAAGGAGACAGTGGAAGAACAAGGTCCCTGCAGGCTCCAAATCATGGAAGACCCAAACTAACTATGAAAAATCAAGAAAGGACCCCGCTAAGGTATGTTTCTAAATAGAAAAAACATTTTAAAACTAATGTGGTTTGTTACTATTACAATAGGTCAGGGCATATTATAATTGACTATCCTATTAAAAGAAAAGATAGCAAGAGGTCAAATGACAAGAAGAATCATAAGGAGAAAGAGACTGACAAGTGTTTCTTGGCTAATAAACGCTTAAGCCAATCTGAGAGTGATTCTGAGACTTCATAATCTGAAGAAGAAAACACATAAATTGGGCTGTTCTCTATGGATAAGTGCATGCTGTGACTTAAAGCGGAATAAAAATCTAGTAAAAATAAAGCACACAGAATAAGAGAATAAGCATAATACAGACACAAGGCTTACCTCAGATCTCCTACCTAAGATCTATATAAGACCCTACCTCAGGCACAAGCCTTATCTTAGATCCTAAACAGGATTCTACAAATCAAAAACTCAGCTCTTACACTTAGCCTTTATAACACAGGCTTACAGTTCAGATCAAACAATGATCCTATAAATTAAGTAATGATTTTGTGATGTTTGACTCCCGAAAAATGGTCCTCTGAGTCACCTTCCTTAATTGAGTAAACCCAGTCCTAACTCTTCACAACTACAAGATTATAAATCTTCAGAGTAGTTCTTCTTATGCTGAGAAGAACTGATGCAGATCTCTATTTATTTAAGCTTTAATATATCAGTATTGAAAGTAGTAGCCTTGAAGATGAATAACAAATTACTTGAGTGCTATGCTACTCAACCTTTTATAGAAAATTAGTTTTTTTATTATTGTTGAAGCGACTTAGAGTTTTTTGACTCTTATCACTTCAATCAACAAGTAACCTTCTGTATTCTATAACTCTTCTGTAAATCTGAGAGTGATGGATTGAGGAGCCTTGTTTTAATTTCTCTATAAGGTCTTTTTATATCCCATCGTACAAAAGCTCTTTGATCTGTATGGAGAAACCAAAATAGCAGCTGTAAAGTTACTTTAGCTTTAATTGTTATTCAGAAAGTATTTGACACCATTTGGCTTCTAGTGCACAAATCCCACTTAAATTGAATTTGGATGATGTCAGCATGACTCAACACTTGTGGACTTAGCAGTTTTCACAGTCAATCTGCACAGGCGTTTAGTGAAGCTTTATGACTCAGCGCAAAAATACTTAGTAGAAAATCTGCTTCTTGAGGTATTGAGTAAGCCTTCATCTCTAAACGCTTTTGTCTCAGACAGCTAAACTGATAATGCGTTGAGCAAACCTTTATCACTCAATACATTTATACTTGGCAGAATTCTTCTGGTTGAAGGCATTGAGTGAAGCTACTTTTCTCAACACTTATGTATTTGGCAGTTATCCTGACTGAAGGCATTGAGTGAGCCTTCTACACTCAACGCTTCTGGACTTTTAGTGAATTTCTGAATGAAGGAGTTGAGTGAACCTTTGTGATTCAACGCATCTGGACTTTGCTGAATTATTGATAAGGCATGGAGTGATCCTTCTTCACTCAACACTTTTGTACTTAGACAGATTTCCTTCTGAGTAGGCATTGTGTGAACATCATTCACTCAACACTTCTAGACTTAACCAGATTTGAGTCCAACACATCTGAGGCTTTGAATGCATGATCTTCTGTCAATGTTTTTAGTCCTTCTGGCATTGAGTGAAGTGTACTCACTCAACGCTTCTGGAATTAGATAGAATTCTATTTTTCTAGCATCATGTATTGATTCCAAATGGCATTTTGACCCTAACAACCTGTCTAATCATGGAACAGTAGACAACCTATATATATTGATCTTGAACATATATCAAATAAAATTATGTGCATATTATTGACTCGTATGCCTTCTTCAATCTTGGACATTGTGATCAAGTGGCTCAACAACTATGAAAACCCCAAATCCCTTAAATATTTCTTCCTTGTATCATGATTAACATCTTGAGTTTTTACACAAAATTTCAGCTTATTTAGATCTTTACGATAACCATTTACGACCCAATAAATCTACAACAAAATATCATCAGTTCACATCAAGTATATATACAAATTATGAATCAAAATAGGGGAGTCCATATTGTCATCAAGCAATTATCTACAAGTTTTTCCAAAGCTTCCAATAAATAATTTTAGAGATTCACGAGTCATTAAAATTTGAACATTACAACACTGCTTACAAAAACTGGATTTTCCAGAGCTACAAACCACCAAAAGTTAGGTTTAACCCTATTACGGAAAGGTATTTCCAAGACCTACAACTTTCCTGTAAAGTCCTTGGTCCAGATCTAAGTCTTTCATACCTAAAATGAGGTTTGAACCCGCCTGCGCTGATCTGGCCAGAATCTACCCAGCACTTGTAACTTAATTATTTTCAGGGAAGTAATTTCGAATTTACTTTTAGGGAGTTACAAAGCTCCACAAAAAATGTACAACAACTCATTGAAAAGGTCTTTTAGTGGCTACAACTTTCATGCTCAGCCCAAGACTTGAACCTGACTGGATCATGCCTAAAAATCAGCTTGAAGTCCGTCACACATACATGATAGATTTCTGTCTAAGTAGTATAAGTATTTTCCTACACTGATCTTAAAGACAAATGAGAACTAACTGTTCATATTCTTCCTCCAACCAATGTACAAGATGCATTTAGACTCTTAACTCCTTTCTCCCTCAATAGACCACTGTTCGTCATTAAATCAAGTCTGTCTCCTTCGTATTGAAGAGAGGAAGTGATAGAGGAAATTTTTGTGGCAATCGACGCCTTAGAACGAAAGTTCTAGTGCGGTCTTCTTACTAGGAAACTCCATCAAACTCCTAAAGTCAAACTCTTTTGAGTCGACGTCTCTCCTAATTTCGGATCTAAAGATCTAGCATCAAGGGAGAGTGGAGGGAGCTCACATGATTTTTGGCCATGGATCGGGTTTTTCTATGCAGCAGCATGACAACGCTCGGCTTTGAGCGACTTTCTTCGTGTTTCGTTCTTCCACGAGCACTCGGTCTTAGTTTTGAAGTAGTGAGAAAATTCTGAAAGCTTACTTGGTTTGTTAATAGTGATGGGAAAAAGTTCCTCTATACCATTGAAGGACATGTGCCACATGTCGCTTCCTAATTAGACCAAAACGACCTCCCAACTTTTCGAAGAGCAAGGATTTGTCATAGGTACTTGAATAAGCATGAGCAAGGTCATGTCATGTGTCTTATCAAAAGAAAATAAAAGGAGGAACTGGATGTTGGGTTCATTGATCCCAATGGCCCTGATTTGAAGATGTCAAACAAGTCAATGATATACACATAGTTGTATTTGATGTGTGTGTAAGTTATTGCATACAGGTTAGTCCTTCTCACATTAAATGGACAGGTGGACACAATATTGTGGGCTAGTTAGACATAACAATGCCTAAGTCCAAAGGCATTGAGTGAAGACAATTTACTCAATTGCATAGCACAAAAGGAGCTGAATACAGCAGGATATGTCAAAGTCTCAATAATGGAAGTGTTAATTCTTCTACTTTTTAGAACGGACTATTATTTTATCGAACGAACAGAGTGGAGTTTATAATTAAAAACTAAAGATAGAAAAATATATATTCGTGATTTTATTAAGATAGGGACTTAGAAGGTAGTCCTCGATTTCAGAATTACTTTGAGCGAATATTAATTCACCTATTAAAGAACAACTTTATTTCTTAATTATCTAACTTCACGAGAGGGTCCCTTTGGTAGCATCACTGACTCGAAAGTACGATCGGGAAGGCTTGCGTTTAAACGGGTTAACGTAAACGTAGTGTCTCGTCACCTGGTATATGATCAATTAACAGAAAACCCTAGTTAGAATAACTAGAAAGTAGAGTTGAAATAGTTGAAAATAGTATCCAGCCCAGAGCTCATCTTGACCAAGTGCTAAGGGTTCTTATCCTCTTCTCAGGATGGGGGCGGTATAAAGTACAGAAAATAATATCTACCTATCTATCTCAATCCAGGATTTAAGCTTTCGCTTCACCTTTGTTTTTGGGATAGGGTAGTAAAATTTTGCAGTGCTTCCGCACTATCTTAATCCAGGACTTAGGCTTTCGCCTCGCCTTTCATTCGGGATAGTATGAAAGAATAGGGTTTTGAAAATAGATTTGAAAGCAGTTTTATACTATCTTAATCCAGGACATAAGCAGAGCTTCGCCTTTCATTCGGGATAGTATAAAAAAATAAAGTAAAAGAAAACAGTAAAGTACTCAGAATTGAAATTGAAAGAGTCTATTTTATAAAGTCCAAAAATATTACAACTTTCTAAAAAGCTGAAAATAAAGCTGAAAAATTACAACTTACAGAACTTTAGATTACTTGAAAGCTACTACCAGTTCCTTGTCAGAGAGCTGGGGAGTCCTAACAGTTCTTAAGGAATCTGCTGGAGTTCAATTGATTTTACAAATCCCTGCCGGCCTATTTATAGAAAAAATTTTCAGGTGACACGCCCCCTGACACGGGCGTGTCGGGTAGGGCATGACAGTGTCACGGGCATGACTTCCAGCCTGTTGGGACAGGTGTCAAGCGGGTTGGAAATTTGGATAGAATTTGGGTCGGTCACGGGCGTGTCTGAATAGGTCACGGGCGTGTCATGCATGTGATTCATCAGGCGGCACGGGGCGTGGCGACAGCACGGCAGCTTGCTGGACTTCTGGATAGAATTTCATTGGGTCACGGGCGTGTCGCCTTTAGCACGGGCGTGTTCAGCAGGCGTGTCCATCGATCTCCCGAGTTTTATCTGTCCAGCAAAACAGAAGAAAAAAGAAATTTAAAAGAGCTGTCACGCCCTAGGTCACGGGCATGACCTAGGGGCGTGACCTAAGAAAAAAATACAAAATTTCCGAAAAACTTAAAATTTAATTTTAAAACAAAAAAATTACAATATAATAAAAATAGTTAGTTTTATATATCGAAACTAAGGTTTTTATTTATAAAAATGTATATTTAATATGAAATAAAATTGTATATTTTTATACTCATCAAATACCCCCATACTTAGATTTTGCTATTCCAGAGCAATAATAGAGTTGAGTATATTTACAAGGTTAATAAATTTCCAATTTACTATCAATTTGATTCGTCAAGATAAAATAGGTATAAACATCCGGTGAATAAAGATTTGAATGTTATCGTACATATCATTGATACCAGAGTTAGAATTTATAGCCATAAAAGTTTTTGAAAACAAATAGTAAGCATATATTAAAATCAGATATAACAAGGATAGATTGGCTTTATGATTACTATATCTTTATACGAGATATATTGGAAAATGTGCATTCTATTATTTATGCTCTCTCAAAATTTTAAACAAAAATAGAATATCAACTTTGGAAGGGTGGAATTTTTTTACCTATACAATAGGCTTTTGTAGAAGTGATAGATTTTTGTATTCTATCATCTTTTTATCTAAGTTATGCGTTGTTATAACTACTAAGGAATGCAATTCCAAAGTGGCAAAAAAATTTAAAAAGCATACTTGAGTTTTTATTTGAATCCAATGTATATTTAGAGGAGCACATACTCCTTTCCATATAATCTTTTCATATTTATTGGATGCCTATGTGTACGGAATGAAATCTTATTCTCATTGACATAAGATCTTTTCTTTTACTAGGAGCACATACTCCTAGATACTTGCTTGCGTAAGAAAACATGCCGAGTAGAAATAAATAAATATTCAAGAGTTGGATAAAAAATTTTGAGAGCAACTATAATAGTTTGTATTTCTTATATTTCGTTAAGAATGGAGTAAGGATAATTACAGTCTACAATTGTTTGGTGAACATAATATGTTTGCTTCTATCGTATATATATGTATTTCTTTTGATATTGAAAGCAGGCTTGCTAAAATAATAACTCTGATTGTAATGAAATTTATAAGATAGGATTTTACATATTTATTCCGGATATTTATATCTATCTAGTTATGAGAAGGAGTAGTAAATTTGAAATTTCAATAAATTGCATTTTTGATCAACTCAGAATTTTGGAATATAGTTACATAGTATGGTTTTGAAAATTTTGACTTGTTTTGGTGAGTACTAAAATAAACAATGCTTTTATTTAAAACATAAGAGATATCATAAAAGTGAAAATAACTTGCAGCTAAAAGCACCCCCATACTTATGTTAGGCATATGTACAAAATATACAAAAGCATAAAAGATGGAAATATACAAAGGAATTTATATTTCGAGGTTATGGAGTAGTGTTAGGGTTTCAGGTTCTTTTTGAAAAGGGTCCCTAGTAAAATATAGTTTTAAACGGTGCCCGTTTACTTTGAAAGTTCCTAGTTCAGGGTGAGAAATAAGAACGGTCCCATATGGCCAAATTTGTTTAACAGTATAGGGTCCGGTCCATCGGGATTTTAATTTTCCTGGAAATAATTTAAGGCGTGAGTTATATAGTAGGACAAGATCACCTGGTGAAAAAGATTTTGGAAATTTAATTTTCCTATCATGATAAAACTTAGATCGCTCTTTATAAAATTTATTATTTTCATAGGCGTTTGCACGCCATTCCTCAAGTTCATTGAGTTGAAATTTACGTTGTTCGGCGGCTAAGTTTGTATCTAAGTTAAGAAATTTGAGCGCCCAGTATGCGCGATGTTCTAATTCTACAGGTAGGTGACATGCTTTTCCATATACTAAACGATAAGGTGTACAACCGATTGCAGTTTTGAATGCTGTACGGTAGGCCCAAAGTGCATCATCTAATTTGAGGGACCAATCTTTTCGATTGGTATCTACAGTCTTTTCTAATATGCGCTTTAGTTCTCTATTGACTACCTCCACTTGACCGCTTGTTTGGGGGTGATAAGCGGTAGCGAGTTTATGAGTAACTCCATATTTGGCTAACACTTTAGCCATCTGGGTGTTACAAAAATGAGTACCTCGGTCGCTAACTATAGCCCTAGGCGTGCCAAAACGTGAAAATAAGGTTTTCAGAAATTTAACGACGACTCTCGAGTCAGCGGTGGGTAAAGCTTGCGCTTCAGCCCATCGTGAAACGTAATCGACCGCTACTAAGATATAACGATTTTTAAAAGAAGGAGGTAAAGGGCCTACAAAATCTATGCCCCACAGATCAAAAATTTCACATTCTAAGTAAAAGTTTTGGGGCATTTCGTCCCGACGGGAAATGTTACCTGACCGTTGGCAGCGGTTGCAAACGCTTACCAATTTTTGAGCATCCTTGAATAAAGTAGGCCAAAAGAATCCTGCTTCAAGGGCTTTACGTGCAGTCCGGTTGGATTGATAATGTCCGCCGGTTGGTCCTTCGTGGCAGTGCCGTAGTATTTTTAGTCCTTCCTCGTTCGAAATACATCTTCGAATTACTTGGTCGGCACAGACTCGGAATAAATACGGGTCTTCCCAAAAGTAGTTTTTCAAGTCAGAAAAGAATTTCTTCTTTTCTTGAAATGAAAAAGCTTTTGGAAGGACTCGGGCTACTAAATAGTTAGCCAAGTCTGCGAACCAAGGAGTAGAAGAGTTTGTTACCTTTTCGAGGGCGAGGAGACTTTCTTCAGGGAATTTATCTTCGATGTCGGCTTCCACGAGTGTATCTGTTGCAGCATTTTCTAGTCGAGAAAGATGATCGGCTGCCAAATTCTCTGTGCCTTTCTTATCTCGGATCTCTAAATCAAATTCTTGTAATAAGAGAATCCAACGTAATAAACGTGGTTTTGCGTCTGCCTTTGTTAGTAAATATTTTAAAGCAGAATGATCCGTAAAAACTATAACTTTTGATAGTGTAATATAAGATCTAAACTTATCAAATGCAAAAACAATCGCTAGTAGTTCCTTTTCCGTGGTCGTGTAATTGGTTTGTGTAGATGTGAGAGTTTTACTTGCATAATAGATAGGATGAAAATATTTGTCTATTCGTTGTCCTAAGACAGCTCCTACCGCATAATCACTCGCATCACACATGATCTCAAAAGGGAAGGACCAGTCTGGGGATAATAAAATAGGAGAGTTGATAAGTTTGTCTTTAATAAAATTGAATGCTACTAAGCATTCATTATCGAATATAAATGGGGCTTCTTTTTCTAATAAATGAGTTAACGGTTTTGTTATTTTGGAGAAATTTTGAATGAACCGTCTATAGAAACCTGCATGGCCTAAGAAACTTCGAATAGATTTTACATTTGTTGGAGGAGGAAGTTTTTCAATTATTTCTATTTTGGCCTTATCGACCTCAATTCCCTGGGAAGAAATTTTATGACCGAGAACTAAACCTTCGCGGACCATAAAATGGCATTTCTCCCAGTTTAACACTAAATTCGTGTCTTCACAGCGTTGAAGAACACGAGCGAGGTTATCTAAACACATATGGAATGAGTCTCCAAATACGGAGAAATCATCCATAAACACTTCCATAACGTCCTCTACTAACTTGCCAAAAATAGCTAGCATACATCTTTGAAATATAGCTGGCGCATTACAAAGTCCAAATGACATTCGCCTATAGGCGAAAGTACCAAAGGGGCAAGTGAACGTAGTTTTCTCTTGATCTTCAGGGGCTATAGGAATTTGTAAATACCCTGAATAACCATCGAGAAAACAATAATATGAGTGACCCGAGAGTCGCTCTAATATTTGATCTATAAACGGTAGTGGAAAGTGATCTTTACGGGTGGCATCATTTAATTTTCGATAATCGATGCACATCCTCCAACCCGTAACAGTACGTGTTGGAATTAGTTCATTAATAGCGTTTGGCACTACCATTATACCGCCCTTCTTAGGGACGACTTGTACGGGACTAACCCATGTGCTATTTGAGATTGGATAGATAATTCCTGCGTCTAATAATTTCATTACTTTAGCTTTTACGACATCCTTCATATTAGGATGTAAACGTCATTGGGGCTGGATAGATTTACGAGGGTTATCTTCCAAAAATATTTTATGCGTACAAGAAGATGGGTTGAGTCCTTGGATATCAGAAATTTGCCATGCTAATGCACGGCGATGTTGTTTTAACACTTCTATTAATTCATACGTTTTCTTATCATTTAATTCGGCAGAAATGATAACAGGGAGTTTAGATTCGGCTTCAAGGAAAACGTATTTTAAATGTGCAGGAAGTGTTTTCAGCTCGAGGGTTGGTGGTTTTTCATATGAAGTTGGAGTTTTTAAAGTTGTAGAAGTTAAAGATATAAAAGGTTCTAAAGGGTCATCGGTAGGCATTTCATTTGAAATGGGTAAGTCTGCCAAGTCCGATTCTTCTACAGTTATTGAAAATAAATCAGAATAGGGAAAACCATTTTCCTCAGAAGAGGCTTCCGCAAGGTAGCAGGACTCGTCATTTATTAAAGAATTTTTCATAGAGGGATCTATATCGATAGTAACCTCGTCATCTCCTACTCGTAAGAGAAGTCTACCATTACTTACGTCTATTATCGTGCGAGAGGTTGCGAGAAAAGGACGACCGAGAATTATGGGAACATCGGCGTCTTCCTCTATGTCAAGTATAACAAAGTCTACCGGGAAGATAAACTTGTCTATTTTGACCAGAACATCCTCTACTATCCCTACTGGATATTTAATAGAACGATCTGCTAATTGGATGCTCATTTTAGTTGGGCTGGGGTTACCTAATCCTAGTTTTTGAAAGAGCGAGTAGGGCATTAAATTTATGCTAGCACCTAAATCTGCTAACGCATTTTTTATTAATAGATTACCGAAAAGACACGGGATGGAAAATCGTCCTGGATCGTTTAATTTTGGGGGTAATTTATGTAATAAAACGACTGAACATTCGGCGTTAAGAAAAACTCTCGAAATATCTTCGAGTTTCTTTTTATTTGAAAATAACGCTTTTAAATATTTTGCGTATTTAGGCATTTGTGCAATTGCCTCGCAGAAAGGTATATTGATTTGAATTTGTTTTAGCATTTTTAGAAAATTTTTATATTGTTCATCTTCTCACTCATCTTTTAATTTAGATGGATAAGGTAAAACAACATGTGTGGAAGAAATTCACGGGGGTTGAGGAGGCAAAGTCGTAACGGGAAGTGGTGTAGGAAGGCTAACCTTAGCTTCTTTTTCTACCCTAACGGGTGGTGGTAGCTCCCTGCCACTTCGTAGTTGGACGGCTTGTCAACTTAGGTTACTAGAATGGCCAGTATCCTGCGTATTTGGTTCCGTATTTCCTGGCAAATTACCAGGTTGGCGTTCCGATAGCATTTTTGATATTTGTCCAATTTGTGTTTCTAAGTTTTTAATTGATCCGGTCAGGTTCCGGATGTTGGACTCATTAATACTAACATATTTCGTAAATATGTCTTCTATCGGGGTTGGCCTAAATTGGTTCGGTGGTGGTGGTGGTTGTGGTTTGTGGGGGTTGCGGTGCAAATCCAATTGGATTTGTAGTCGGAGGGCGTTGAGCATTATTGGGGTTGCTCCATGAAAAATTAGGATGGTTCCTATATCTTGGATTATAAGAATTATTATTTAAGTTAATATTAGGATTATAGGAAGGTCTATAAGAGTTCCCCATATAATCGATTTCTTCAATTATATTATTATTCGGATTCCAAGTAGTGGCGGAGGAAGCAGATATTCCTGCCAATTGTTTAGTTAAATTTTCTACTTGGAGTGCTAAAGTAGAAGAAGTGTCGAGCTCATAAATTCCAGCTTGTTTAGGGTGTGACCTTGGCATGTTCCACTGGTACGCGTTCATGGCCTTTTCCTCAAAGAGGGTTTGAGCGGCCTCGGGGGTTTTGTTATTGAGCGTGCCCCCAGCGGCAGCATCAATAGCTTGTCTGGTTTGAATATTCAAACCATTATAAAATATTTGTATCTGGAGCCAAGTTGGCAGTGCATGATGTGGACACCGACGTAGATATTCCTTAAAACGTTCCCAAGTCTCATAAAGAGACTCGGACTCGCCTTGCACAAAGGAAGAAATGTCCGCACGCAGACATGCGATTTTTGCAGGTGGAAAATACTTTGTTAGGAATTTTTCGGTCATTTCAGCCCAAGTGGTGATAGATCCTCTGGGGAGAGAACCTAGCCACTGTTTGGCTTTCGTTCGTAATGAAAAAGGAAATAAGCGAAGACGGATGGCATCATAAGTGACGCCATTTATCTTAAATGTGTCGCATATTTCTAAGAAGTTTGACAAGTGCGTGTTTGGATCTTCGTCGGGCAATCCATCGAATTGAACAGAATTTTGAATCATTTGGATTATACTCGATTTAATCTCAAAGTTATTATTAGCAATTGGTGGACGAACGATACTAGACCCGGTGTCATCTAAATTAGGTCGTGCATAATAAGACATGGTCCTTTGGGGGACCACCTCTGGCATTTGTTGTTGCTCTGCTGCCATTTCTTGAACGTGTGCGGTGCCTACAGACTCTTCCCGATTTAATACGAGCTCTTGATTCAGAGATCGGAGGCGCCTGCGAAAGGTGCGTTCGATTTCAGGATCAAGTCCAAGAGTTAAATCAGATGGAGTTCCGCGGGTCATACACTAAAAAAGACTTTTGTATAAAATAAAAAAAAACTAAGTAAAAAAAAACTAAGTTAAAAAAAACACAAATACAAACACACAAAAAGACTTTAAAACGGAAAATAACTAAAAACAGGTTATTTTTATTTTATATAAAACAAGTTTTTTATAAAAGAAGTTTTATAATAAAAGCAGGTTTTTTATTATAAACTACTTTTTATTTTTTATTTTCAAGTTTTATATAAAATACGTTAAATAGTAGGTTAGGTTTTTTTGTTAGAATTCGTTAGTGGTTAATAAACTTGTTAATAAAAAATTAGGTTTTATAAAAACAAAGTTTTAAATTCAGGGAATTTTATTTTTGTTTTATTTTTATAAAAACTAAGGTTTTTAAATAACAAGAAAAAGAAAAGATAAAATTAATAGCGTTCTTTTATTTTCAAATATTAACACAAATAAACTAGTCCCCGGCAACGGCGCCAAAAAGCTTGATAAGTAAAGTTTGTTTTAAAGAAGATAGATTTGGTTTTATATAATCTTTTACGTATATAAGTCTATCTCTTTGTTTACTTATATCCTGTGGATTAAGGCAAGAGTACCTATCGCATAGGAGTACAGTATTTTGTAGAAAATATCAAGGTCGTATTTTTCCTGGGATCGGTGTTAATTATTCTACTTTTTAGAACGGACTATTATTTTATCGAACGAACAGAGTGGAGTTTATAATTAAAAACTAAAGATGGAAAAATATATATTCGTGATTTTATTAAGATAGGGACTTAGAAGGTAGTCCTCGATTTCAGAATTACTTTGAGCGAATATTAATTCACCTATTAAAGAACAACTTTATTTCTTAATTATCTAACTTCACGAGAGGGTCCCTTTGGTAGCATCACTGACTCGAAAGTACGACCGGGAAGGCTTGCGTTTAAACGGGTTAACGTAAACGTAGTGTCTCGTCACCTGGTATATGATCAATTAACAGAAAACCCTAGTTAGAATAACTAGAAAGTAGAGTTGAAATAGTTGAAAATAGTATCCAGCCCAGAGCTCATCTTGACCAAGTGCTAAGGGTTCTTAGCCTCTTCTCAGGATGGGGGCGGTATAAAGTACAGAAAATAATATCTACCTATCTATCTCAATCCAGGATTTAAGCTTTCGCTTCACCTTTGTTTTTGGGATAGGGTAGTAAAATTTTGCAGCGCTTCCGCACTATCTTAATCCAGGACTTAGGCTTTCGCCTCGCCTTTCATTCGGGATAGTATGAAAGAATAGGGTTTTGAAAATAGATTTGAAAGCAGTTTTACACTATCTTAATCCAGGACATAAGCAGAGCTTCGCCTTTCATTCGGGATAGTATAAAAAAAATAAAGTAAAAGAAAGCAGTAAAGTACTCAGAATTGAAATTGAAAGAGTCTATTTTATAAAGTCCGAAAATATTACAACTTTCTAAAAAGCTGAAAATAAAGCTGAAAAATTACAACTTACAGAACTTTAGATTACTTGAAAGCTACTACCAGTTCCTTGTCAGAGAGCTGGGGAGTCCTAACAGTTCTTAAGGAATCTGCTGGAGTTCAATTGATTTTACAAATCCCTGCCGGCCTATTTATAGAAAAAATTTTCAGGTGACACGCCCCCTGACACGGGCGTGTCGGGTAGGGCGTGACAGTGTCACGGGCGTGACTTTCAGCCTGTCGGGACAGGTGTCAAGCGGGTTGTAAATTTGGATAGAATTTGGGCCGGTCACGGGCGTGTCTGAATAGGTCACGGGCGTGTCATGCATGTGATTCATCAGGTGGCACGGGGCGTGGCGACAGCGCGACAGCTTGCTGGACTTCTGGATAGAATTTCATTGGGTCACGGGCGTGTCGCCTTTGGCACGGGCGTGTTCAGCAGGCGTGTCCATCGATCTCCCGAGTTTTATCTGTCCAGCAAAACAGCAGAAAAAAGAAATTAAAAAGAGCTGTCACGCCCTAGGTCACGGGCGTGACCTAGGGGCGTGACCTAAGAAAAAAATAAAAAATTTCAGAAAAACTTAAAAATTAATTTTAAAACAAAAAATTACAATATAATAAAAATAGTTAGTTTTATATATCGAAACTAAGGTTTTTATTTATAAAAATGTATATTTAATATGAAATAAAATTGTATATTTTTATACTCATCAGGAAGAAATAAAAGTGGCCAAGTCCAAAGGCATTGAGTGATGTCAACTCACTCAATAACCGATAGCAAATTCGTCGAGTAAAGCTTCCTCAGTCAAAGCTCCGAAGTATCTGGCAAAGAAAAATCAACTAAGTCCAGAAGTGTTGAGTGAAGCCAGTTCACTCAACGCCTTGCCGGTTCACTCAACGCCAGACAACAGATAACATTGAGACAAGCTCAAAAGGTCAAAGCCTAGAGATGAGGATATAATTTGACTAAGTATAGAAGCATTGAGTAAAGCCAGATCACTCAACGCCAAGTCAAAAGATATGCCAGAGGCAGAAAGTGTTGAGTGAAGCCAGTTCACTCAATGCCTCAGCAAGATGGAAAGCTTTAGAGACATGGTTAAGGCAAAAAGCGTTGAGCTAAGGCCATTCACTCAACGCCTATGAAAGCAGCTGTTTTACTAAGTCCAGAATCGTTGAGTGATGGCCTTTCACTCAACGCCACTCAACGCCTGAGCTGATTCTGAAAATTTGGCTAAGTCCACAAGTGGTAACTTCAGCAAAGTCAATAAGTTAACAAAATTTAAATTCTTTGCGGGATGTATACAGTGAACGACAAATAGCGCCAACAGCCAGCCGTTTGGCTCGTTTTGTAAAAGGAAGGCAGTAAAGTAGCCATTAATGGTGGGCCCACTGGTCTAATGAGTCGTTGGATTGCACCTAATAAAAAGGATTGATTGACTATGAGGAAGATATCTTTTAGGGTTTTCTGTTAACGCATTGCGACCGAACTCCATCCTCTTCCTCTCCATTCTTGCCGAGCCTGAAGATGTTGTTCAACACAGAGAACCTGAAAGAAAAAGAGATAGCTAGAGCAATGTACATCTGCGATAACAGGTTCAGAAGCAATTTTTGAGCAGGAAGAAGAGGCAGATCAATCGAGTTATGCAGGAAAAGGTAGCTGATTGAAGAAGAATAGAATTGTTGGAACATCACCTTTTTTAGGGTTGATTTGGGCTAGGTTCGCTATTAGGATTGCATAGATTGACCCACAATGTATAGTCTAGGATCATAGGTCTTTATTAGATCTTAGGGTAGGTCAACAAGTCAGTTTTATTGGACCAATCTCTCAGAAGACTTAGAAGACAGTAGATTTCAGAACAAGACAGATTTTTTTATGTTGGAGAAGTCATTCGACGAAATCTGAATGGATTTCGACAATCTTCGTTCTCAGTTCGACGATCTCAAAGTTTCTTCTCTGAAGTTGAGATCGAAGAAAGTTTTAACTGAGTTCGACGAACTCTGATATCCTATCAGTTGTTGAGTTTGATGAACAACTATCTCAGTTCGACGAACTTGGAGCCCAGAATGGACAACATTAACTTAGTTCAAAGTTCTTGGGGCTCAGCTCGACGAAAGATAGGATTGAGTTAGACGATCTTGGATCTCTGATCGATGAAATCTGTCAGTTCATTATTTCTATTCTCTATAGTTTATTTCTGGATTTACCAAGGCTTATATAATATATTATTGCCTATATTACTCTGAGTAATTAAATGCATATATTCTTATGAATATAGCCGTTCATTGGCATCATTAATTACTGGATTTCATAGAGTCAATATTCGGCTTAATAACTGGGACAGTTAAGGAATCAATTTATTTCCCTTCTAGCTGTTTGTCTGAGTTCCAAGATTTCAGCAGTCAATCAAGGAGTAGAATACAAATTCACAGACAGAATTTCTGCAGGAAATATAAAAGAGTTCTTAAGAAGATTGAAGATAAGAAGTTGCAGAATTGACAAAGGAACGCAAGCAGATAGAGAAAGATATTCAGTCTGCATACTCATACAGTCTTCATCATCTGCAACTCTTCTCAAAGCTTTCTAGAGACATCAAAACACAATCAGTCTAAAAGCTTATGGAGATCATCAAAGAAGACTTACACCTTGCAAAGCTTCCAAGATTTGACAACATCAAGCAATCCACTAAAGTCTTCTCAGTAGTTTGAGAAAGAGAAGACAATATCACATTTTTCACCCTACTGTACACAGGGTTTCAACTCCCTTCAAAAGTTAACCACCTGGTTCTTAAGTCTCCTTATCAAAAGAGTTATCTTGGTTTTTGGGCACCTGATCAAAAGCCTAAAGGGTTGTGAGATCTCCCTTCAAATAGATCTTGTGGTGATAGGACACCTGAGCAAAAACCTATTGGTGACAGGGCACCTGATCAAAAACTTGTAGTGGATTCCTACCAGGGTGGTAGAAGAGTGGATTTACCCAAGTTTAGGGGAACCACTATAAATTTCTTGTGTCGTCTGATTGCATGCTGTTTTCTTATTGTTATGTGCTGTGTGCTGTGTTAGTTATCTTTTTATTCCTGCACTTTCTTAAGATATATATATATATCACTATTTTTAATTCCACTATAAAAACCAAATAAGTTTTTAAAATACTCTATTCACCCCCCTCTAGAGTTAAATAGATCTATCCCCTTAAGTGGTAATGCTTTTACCATCCTTCAATTGGTATTAGAGGGCTGTTTCTTTGGTTTCATAGACTCACATCTGAACCAAGATCCTTTGATAGATCTTTTTCTCTCTAGCCTCTTGTTTACAACATGACACATAATAAGGAATATTCTAGCACTAGACGTCCAGTGTGTAACTTGAATAAATTTGCCATCTAGAATGTAAGAATCAAACTCTACATGAACTCTATTGATGAGGACATTTTCAACTCTATTTTGGCAGGTCCCCCTCAACCTACAGATGCTACTATAACTACAAATACACATGAAGTTCCACCACCTGAGTGGACAGATGCTCAAAAGAAAGCCAAGTTGGCTGATGCTAAAGCAATGAATATTCTGGCACAGACAATGTCAGATGACATCTTTCAGAAGGTGGCTGAGTGCACCTCTACAAAGGCCATTTGGGACTCACTGAACCAAATAGTTGCTAGCTCAGCAGATGAAAGAAAAGACAGGAGATCCCTCCTCAAATCACAGTATGAGAATTTCAAGAAGGAGGAATCAGAGACTGTTGCTGAGATGTATAACAAACTCAGTGTCATCATAAAGTAATTGAGAACCCTGGATAAGGACATCTTATTAACTGAGATAAATGACAAAATTCTAATGTGCTTCCCCAATACATGGGATTCCAGGGTATGGCTAATTAAGGAGGCTAGAAGTTTAAATGAGATTTCTACAGAATCTCTCCTTGGCAAGCTAAAGTTTTATGAGCAATTGATCAAGGCAAGGGAGGCTGCTGAACAGAAGGCTTCTACATCTTCAAGGAAGGAGCACAACATTTCTTTCAAAGCAACAGAAGAATCAGAAGCCCTTCCAGCTAATGAAGAACTACTGAGCTTGTTGGCTAAAAGATTCTATAAAATTGCCAAGAAAGACTCTAGAAGAAGGTCATCCAAGAATGATGACAAGCAAAGATATGACAAGACTCCTACCAAGGAGATTGTTTGTTTTGGATGCAGAAAACCTGGGCACATTCTACCTGAATGCCCAGAGGCACAGAAGAAATACAGAAGAAAAGGAGAATAAGAGGCAATCAAGCAAGCACTCTAGCAAGCACTTCTCGAGCAAAAACAAGAGAAAGGAGAAAGGCTTCGTTGCTGAGACCGGCCTGGAGTGACACAGATGAAGAATCCTCATCTTCCAGCTCTAGTGAAGATGAAGAGGAGGCAAAGGCAAGGGAAGTTTTCCTTATGGCTATTAATGCCTCCAGCAGCAAATCTGATGCTGAGGAACAAGCTGAAGAATCAGAAGAGGAATCTGAATATGAAGAAGATCAGGTAATATCTAAATTTGATTTCAATTCAGAAGATTTTAAAATTGAATTTAAATCCATGTGCAATGATTTAATCCAATCAGAGAAGGAAATAAAAATTCTTATTGATAGACAACTTGAATTTGATAACCTATTTGATGAAAATATCAAACTAAAAAATGATTTAGACTTAGTGTTGCGCGCTAGGGTTCGAAGAAAATAAACGCAACCGAACTAGCAACCCGATGAGGCAAGTATACCTATCGAATTGTAGTTAGGGGGCACAAGTGTCGTATTGAAATCCGGGAACTGTTGGCTATGCTTACTCACATGAACGCTATTATCTTATCGACGTAAAAACTAGGGTTTTAGAAAATCTAAGTGCAAGGGAGGAATTAAAGCTATACTAGAAAGAGAACCACTGCAATTAAGTAAAGCTATTAAGTAAAGAGCTATGCTATAAAGGAAACTACTGCAGTTAATTAAAGAGCACAAGATAGGTGATTACTACGAAAGGTAGAAAATATGAAATGGAAATGCACTCGATCAAGAATCACCTCGGCTAAAGACGATTAAGAAAATGCGATAAAAATCTAAACTTAATAGGATAAAGGTCCTTGACCGTGGAGGTTCCTAAAGCTTGAACACGCTTCTCTCGAAGTCGTGCCCAACTGAGTTTAGGAAGGTCCAACCGACTCTCGTCTAAATCGGAGGCCTAAAACTCGCTTTACGCGGTGAACCCCACTATTGGATTTTACTCCAATCCGGGAGATTTGGACGTTTGCCTCTCTCGAGGGGTGAGTACAACTCCCTTTACTCTTGAATGCTCACTTCATTCATTCGGCCTCTTGGCTAGCCCAGAATGAAAGCAAAGGCGGAGAGTATATATCGATAATATACCTCCAACCCGTGATTAATCAAGAGTAATTCAAGGCCCTAACCTAAAAAGAAAAGATTAATTAAAACATCATAACTTAATCTCTCTAACCTCGGATCATCAAGATCGTGTACAAGGAGGATTAGTTAATCATAGCGAAGTGGAGGAGGGGGGATGAGTAGTGAAGCATAAAAAGAAGACAAGCTAAACAAGAACGCTTTTATTAATGAAGAAGGGCAAGTTACACTATTGAAATTGAAATTACAAGTGCATGAATTTAAAAATCCTATTCTAGCCCTACAATTAGCACTAAGCAAGAGCAAAGATTACAAAGAAAGAATAAACAAGCTAAGATTAAACTAGGGTTAAACAAAAATTACAAGGAGAGGGAGAGAGAGAGAGAGAGAAAGCATGAAAAAAACTCAAGAACCAAAGGGGCAGCACCTCCCCCTCTCAACCAAAGCTTGCTTAAATGAAGAGGGGGGGGTCTCAATTTATAGATTTTTTTCACGGGTTGGTCACGCCCTCTGACACGCCCTAGGGGGGCGTGTCAGGGGGCGTGACAGTACTATGTTGACCTCGGGCTCTGGACTCTGGCGGGAAGGATCATTGCTTGTGTATGTCGGTGGTCACGCCCTAGGTCACGCCCGTATAGGGGGGCGTGACAGGCACGTCATGTCCAAATCATTGGTCGGAAATCCATCAGTCACCGAAAAAGGAGGGTGTCACGCCCATGTCACGGGCATGACATGGGGCGTGACAGTACTGTTTGCGTGCTGTGGAGAAACAACATTTAATGCGGCGGTAAGCTTTGCGGCAGAGGGCGACACGCCCACGGTCACGCCTTGTGACACGCCCTGGTAGGGCGTGTCAGGGGGCATAGCAGCGGTTTTGATCGTTTTTCTGTCCCTTCTGTTGGGTTTCTCAAGAGGTTGGCACAACACTTGTGCACACAGCGGAAGTAATAAAATCTAGAACAACCCAAAGAGATTGGATCGGGCCATGCATTTTGAATCAAGAAGTTAATACAATAAGGCAAAAATTACCTCTTGGGTGTTGAGTCACAACTCAACAAAGATGCTCCAAATGTGATTCCTCGTCGGTGGCGAGTTCCACGTAGAATAATATCTACGTCTCTGTAGAAATCCACACGAGCGGGAGAACACCGACCTTTCCGTCACACGGATAATCGGGAAGGAGATTGACCGCACCTTGCTCTTCCACGGACTGCTAGGTCCGTGCCAGGAATAGTAGTACCAGCAACACTCGCCGGAGAAGAGGAGGTCGACGGAGCGAGTACGGCGGCGGAACACTTCCGTCGGCAGGATCCGGGAATCGGCGGAGCGAACGAAGAACAGCGGAACCCTTCCGTCGGTTTCGTTTCGGTCAAAAGGAAAAAGCCGAAGTTCACCACATTCCCCAAAACCCTAAGTATCTATTATACTCAAAGCATAAACAAACCTAGGTATAATCGCTATCCGCAGACCACAGAAAAATAGGGTTTCAGAATCGGCGAGAATCATCTCTCAGAATCGGCGAGAATCACTCGGCAAGAATCATACAGGATCGGCAAGAATCAGTCAACGAGAATCAGCTGCTGGAATCATCGAGAGTCAGTCGGCGAGAATCAGCTGCTGGAATCACGTCAAACTTGGTTGACGATAATCGTCGATCTGCGGTCGACGATCGTTGACCTTGCGGTCGACGATGGCCGACCCGCAGTCGACGACACATAGTCGACTAAACAATCGACGAGAATCAAAGTACGATACTCGACGATTCACGTCGAACGTGGGTTGAAGATAATCATCGACCTGCGGTCGACGATGGTCAACCCGCAGTCGACGATACTCGTCAACCCGCGGTCGACTATCTTCAACAACCCGCGGTCGACGATCGTTGACCTTCGCTCGACTATCGTCGACCCTCGGTCGACTTTCTGGTCAAACTTTCACGGCAACATTTGCCCAATCCCGACGATCCTCTAAGGCAACACATTGCTCATAACCCCATTCAAGGTCGGTGATTGGTAACCTTTACCAACACAGTCAATCATCCAACTTCTCCACATCTCTTATGTGCGACCCTGCAGGCTCATATCGCGTTGGCAGTGAGATTACATGTTTGACCACTTCTAGATCACCATGGTAACTCCAACAGTCTCCCACTTGATCTTGAAAGTATCAAAACAAAAACCTCACAAACAATGAGCGGCATCTAACAATGCATCATTGCTCCCCAAGCAATAAGAGTTCATAACTCATAAGTCTTCATGACCAATGTATCAGCGTTGTCTTTGTCCCTTTGTCCCTTACATCCGGAAAGAACTAGAGGCATGGACCGTGTCACCCTCGTAATAGCTCAATCCAAGTTTCTTGATTCAGGACGGACTTCCAGAGAATGGTGAGTCCAATATCACATATTGACTCAACCAAGCATGGTCATGCATTTCTCAGTCCAGTTCCATCAAGGGGCCCATGGATGCAACTCCTATCATACAGGAGGACAAATTCCATATCTGCTCACACACAAACACCCAAATGATTCGTAACATGCCCAACAACCACCCTTATCATCAACCTTTCTCAAGGAAGACTTTAGATGGCATCAAATCACGCTCTTCCTCACTTGATGAATGCTGTGACTTCAGGTCAAAGGACCACAACACTATTGTCAATTGAGACCTACTCGTGATACGATTGAATGACAATCCACAGAGTAGTCTCAGGTGGGGTCTGTCCAGTACAACTTGTTCACTAATAAGTACCCACGTGATGACTTGATATCACAATATCATGACCTGTGAGAACTGGTCATCAATCAACACACGTGCTAGTCTTAAGGTATCATCATCACCCTTAGTTTCTATGATGATACAACGACCAGGGACCTTTTAAGAATGAAGCTTCAAATAAATCATAGGCTCTCACATTCAAGTCACGTACTTGATGTCCTATGGAAGCGAACACTCTAAGGGTATTTATTATGTTATAATTTAACTATCACATAGAAAAATCACAATAAAAGAACTTGCCATTAATTGTAAAAAGAAACATTTAGGTACAAAATTCATCAAATGAATAAACAATGAACAGCCAACAGAATATATGTTTACATGCAACCCACAAGACTCTCACTAGAGTTTATCATTCAGGTATCGCATACCCATTAATCTAGTATGACCATCATGCTTTCTCTGTGCGAGAGGCTTTGTCAGTGGATCCGCAATATTCTCCTCAGTCGGCACTCTGCAAATGTTCACATCTCCTCGTTCGACAATCTCACGAATAAGATGGAACCGCCGAAGTATGTGCTTGGAGCGCTGATGGGATCTAGGTTCCTTAGATTGTGCAATTGCACCATTGTTATCACAGTAGAGAACTACGGGACCAACAATGCTAGGAACTACATCAAGCTCGCCGATGAATTTCCTAATCCATACAGCCTCCTTCGCTACGTTAGTCGCAGCGATATACTCGGCCTATGTTGTAGAATCAGCAACTGTCTCTTGCTTGGAACTCTTCCAGCTCACAGCTCCTCCATTAAGGCAAAACACAAAACCTGACTGAGACTTAGAGTCGTCCCTATCAGTTTGGAAGCTAGCATCCATATAACCACTTACAACGAGCTCTTCCTCTCCACCATACACCAAGAACACATCCTTAGTCCTTCTCAAGTACTTCAGGATATTCTTGACTGCAATCCAGTGACACTCACCGGGGTCTGACTGATACCTGCTAGTCATGCTCAAAGCAAAGGAGACATCGGGTCGAGTACACAACATCGCATACATGATTGATCCAATTGTCGAAGCATATGGAATCAACTTCATGCGGTCCTTATCTTCACAAGATTTTGGACACTGGTCCTTAGAGAGATTCACACCATGAGACATGGGCAAAAATCCTTTCTTGGACTCAAGCATGTTGAACCGCTTCAACACCTTTTCGATGTACGTACTCTGGGTCAAACCCAACAACTTCTTCGACCTATCTCTATAGATCTTAATACCGAGTATGTAAGTCGCTTCACCCAAGTCCTTCATAGAAAAGCAGTTCCTTAGGTTGTTCTTAATAACTTTCAGGGTAGGAATGTCATTCCCAATCAAAAGTATATCATCTACATACAATATCAGGAAGACAACAATGCTCCCACTGATTCGCTTGTAAACACAAGGCTCATCTTCATTCTTGATGAAACCAAACTCTTTGATTTTCTCATCAAAACGAAGATTCCAACTTCGAGAGGCCTATTTGAGTCCATAGATGGACCTATTCAGCTTGCATATTTTAGTGGCTTCATTTGGGGATACAAAACCCTCGAGTTGTGTCATATACACTTCCTCAAGGAGGTTTCCATTAAGGAAAGCCGTCTTGACATCCATCTGCCAGATCTCGTAGTCATAATAATCAGCAACAGCAAGCAATATCCTTATGGACTTTACCATGGCAATAGGGGAAAAAGTCTCATCATAGTCAATACCATGAATTTGCTTGAAACCCTTAGCCACCAGTCGCCCTTTGAATGTCTGTACATTCCCATCCATGTCGGTCTTCTTCTTGAAGACCCATTTGCACCCTATGGGTCATACCCCTTCAGGTAGTTCCACCAAGTTCCAAACTTGGTTTGCATACATGGAGTCCATTTCGGATTTCATAGCCTCAGCCATTTGTCGGAGTCCGATCCATTTATAGCCTCTTGGTAGGTTGCTGGCTCATCATCATGATCCATAAGCAACACATTACCTATTTGAGACACGAGAAATCCATATCTCTTAGGCTCAAATCTTGGTCTACCAGATCTACGTAGGACTTGTGCTTCTTGAGTAGGTTCTCTAGCTACAACATCTTGTAGTCCTATCTCAGAATCCAATTCCGGTTCATTCACTACCTGTGGTTCTTGAACTTCTTCAATTTCTACCTTTTCAGTCTTTCTTGATAAGAACTCTTTCTCCAAGAAGACGCCAGTCCTTGCGACAAACACTTTGCCCTTGGACGGTAGGTAAAAGTAATACCCTTTCGTTTCCTTAGGATATCCCACCAGATAACATTTATTCGATTTGGGTTCCAGCTTGTCAGGCATTTGACGTCGCACGTATGCCTCACAACCCCAAATTTTAATGAACGACAAACTAGGACGCTTCCCAGTCCATATCTCATATGGTGTCTTCAGAACCGTTTTCGTTGGAGCGCGATTCAGTGGCATTGCAGCAGTCTCTAAAGCAAAACCCCAAAAGGAAACAGGCAAGTCTGCATGACTCATCATCGAACGTACCATGTCTAACAGAGTACGATTTCTCCTCTCAGATACACCATTATGCAGTGGTGTCCTAGGTGGAGTGAGCTGTGATACAATACCACACTCTTTCAGATGATCACGGAACTCATGACTCAGGTATTCGCCACATCGATCAGATCAGAGTGCTTTAACCCTTTTACCCAACTGGTTCTTTGCTTCACTCTTGAACTCTTTGAACTTTTCAAAGGTCTCGGATTTGCACTTCATAAGATACACATATCCGTATCTACTGAAATCATCAGTAAATGTAACGAAGTAGAAATACCCACCTCTAGCCATGGAACTCATGGGTCCGCATACATCACTATGTACAACACCCAAAAGATCCTCAGACCTCTCAGTATAGCCCGTGAAAGGAGCTTTAGTCATCTTGCCTAACAAACAAGATTCGCATCGCTCAAATGATTCATAATCAAATGAGTCCAAAAGTCCATCTCTATGGAGCTTGGATATGCGCTTCTCATTTATATGGCCCAAACGACAATGCCAGAGATATGTAGGTTTTGAGTCATTTGTTCTTAGTCTTTTATTATTTGCTACATTATAGATCAGATGGTCCAAGTTCAAAACATAAAGACCATTAAACAAATGGGCTACAACATAACAAACATCATTCTTAAATATCGAACAACAGTTGTTCTTGATTATAAAAGAAAAACCAATCATGTCCAAACATGAAATGGATATAATGTTTCTAGTTATGGCCGGAACAAAATAACAATTATCAAGTTCTATTACAAGCCCACTGGGCAAGGAAAGACGGTAAACCCCTACGGCTACAGCAACAACTCTTGCTCCATTGCCGACGCGGAGGTCTACCTCCCCTTTACTCAGCAATCTTCTCCTTCCCAGTTCCTGCACATTTGTACAAATGTGAGAACCACATCCGGTATCCAATACCCAAGATGAAGGAGCAGAAAGGTTTATCTCTATAACGTAAATATTTGAAGCGGAAGTCATACCTCCCTTCATTTTCTGCAGACCCTCAATGTACGAAGGACAGTTCCTCCTCCAATGACCAGCCTTGCCACAGTTGTGGCATTTCCCCTCCTTCACCGTGCTCTTCCTCTTCATCAGTGCAGAAGACTTGGGCTCAAGATGTGACTTAGGTCCCACCTTCGTCTTCTTGAAGCCCTTGGCCTTGCCCTTGCCCTTATGCACCATCAGTATGGGGCTGGCAGGCTTGGCCTTCTTCATATTGATCTCGGCAGTTCTCAACATGCCTAGGAGCTCGGGCAGTGTCTTGTCTATTTCATTCATGTTATAGTTCAAGACAAACTACTCGTAACTGTCCGGCAACGATTGCAGGATCAGATCTGTGGCCAACTCTTGACCCAGAGGAAAACCCAGCCTTTCAAGGTTCTCTATATACCCAATCATCTTGAGTACGTGAGTCCCTACTGAGTCTCGAGCTCCCATCTTGCACTGAAATAACGCTTTTGTGACATCAAACCTCTCTTGATGAGCTTGCCCTTGAAACATTTTCTTGAGATGCTCGTCAATCTCCTTGCACCCCATGTTCTCATGTTGCTTCTGAAGCTCAGAGTTCATGGTGGCAAGCATAAGGCACTCGACGTCTAAAGCGTCATCAGTATACTTCTTATAATTATCCTTATCAGCACGGGAAGAATTCCCGGTCGACACCTCGGGGGCTTCCTCTTCCAAGACATAGAGCTTTCGCTCTTGCCTGAGAACAATTCTCAGGTTCCTGTACCAGTCCATATAATTATTCCCACTGAGCTTATCCTTCTCAAGGATGGATCTCAGAGACAACGTGGAGTGCGAACCACTTGCCATGGAATTCTACAAAAATTCATGTAGAATAAATCAGTACCAAAATTTCAAAATACAATTATTTTTCTTAATTTGGACTTCAACTAAAACTCCCACTATTTTATTCGAAATAATAGCCCTCACTATCAATTCGGAGAGTTCATGCGAGCTACTCTCTTAATGGACAAGATCCGTATTTCACCAACATAATGAGTCAGCTTTGGCTTTCCTCTCACGATATGGTTATTTAGGTAGGCAACGCTTGCCAATTGCATCCTCATGCAATTCTTGTATGGTTAGTGAATAACTCCTTATTCGCATCCATCACATGGTGCATGCCAACCCCATGCCTCTAGGCACTCAACCTTTGAGGTCACCTAGTTAAGCTAGACCCGATGTCGACAGTGGGATATCATAATTATCCGCTCGCACCCTTACCAAGATAGATTAATGCACCTTGCTTTTGCAAGCCCACACTTCATCGATCGAGGTAGGAAGAGTGTCATCCATCGAAAGGCATCCGAACACTTAATATTTGATGAAGGGATTTTTGATAATAGGTTAACAATTAACCATGACCAACATTTGATCAATGTGCACATCCAAAAAAAAACACTTCACTAAAATCCTCATGCATCCCTTATGTGCACAACAGAACACTATCAACATTTGATAGAGTAAAAGGGATAAATCTGAACATCTGGACACTTCCAAATCTTCAGGTTTACATGCATTGGACAAGGCAAAGACAACTCAACTTAAAGTAGTAGACAAGCTCATCTCTCCTTGTTGGATTCAAAATCCAAAACAAAATCGAGGGATGGTTACTGCTAAGGAGACAATAATTTCTAACAATTAGAAATTTCCACGAAATCCCAGACGTTCCTGGCGGGGAACCAAGATTAAATCTAGACATTTAGAACACTTTTAAATCCCTAGGTTTACACGTACTGGAATAACCTAACTTCCAATACAACAAGCATGGCCGGAACCTGCCTCTGATACCACTGTTGGGTTTCTCAAGAGGTTGGCACAACACTTGTGCATGCAGCGAAAGTAATAAAATCTAGAACAACCCAAAGAGATTGGATCGGGCCATGCATGTTGAATCAAGAAGTTAATACAATAAGGCAAAAATTACCTCTTGGGTGTTGAGTCACAACTCAACAAAGATGCTCCAAATGTGATTCCACGTCGGTGGCGAGTTCCACGTAGAATAATATCTACGTCTCTGCAGAAATCCACACGAGCGGGAGAACACCGACCTTTCCATCACACGGATAATCGGGAAGGAGATCGACCGCACCTTACTCTTCCACGGACTGCTAGGTCCGCGCCAGGAATAGCAGTACCAGCGACATTTGCCGGAGAGGAGGAGGTCGATGGAGCGAGCACGGCAGCGGAACACTTCCGTCGGCGGGATCCGGGAATCGGCGGAGCGAACGAAGAATGGCGGAACCCTTCCGTCGGTTTTGTTTCAGTCAAAAGGAAAAAGCCGAAGTTCACCACATTCCTAAAAACCCTAAGTATCTATTTATACTCAAAGCATAAACAAACCTAGGTAAAATCGCTATCCGCAGACCACAGAAAAATAGGGTTTCAGAATCAGCGAGAATCATCTCTCAGAATCGGCGAGAATCACTCGGCGAGAATCATACAGGATCGGCGAGAATCAGTCGATGAGAATCAGCTGCTGGAATCGTCGAGAGTCAGTCGGCGAGAATCAGCTGCTGGAATCACGTCGAACTTGGTTGACAATAATCGTCGACCTGCGGTCGATGATCTTCGACCTTGCGGTCGACGATGGTCGACCCGCAGTCGACGACATATAGTCGACTGAACAGTCGGCGAGAATCAAAGTACGATACTCGATGATTCACGCCGAACGTGGGTTGAAGATAATCATCGACCTGCGGTCGACGATGGTCAACCCGCAGTCGACGATACTCATCGACCCGCGGTCGACTATCTTCAACAAACCGCGGTCGACTATCGTCGACCCTCGGTCGACTTTCTGGTCAAACCTTCAAGGCAACATTTGCCCAATCCCGACGATCCTCTAAGGCAACACTTTGCTCATAACCCCATTTAAGGTCGGTGATTGGTAACCTTTACCAACACAGTCAATCATCCAACTTCTCCACATCTCTTATGTGTGACCCTGAAGGCTCATATCGTGTTGGCAGTGAGATTACATATTTGACCACTTCTAGATCACCATGGTAACTCCAACACCTTCCAGCAAGAGTCCTCGGGATTGGGTGACACGCCCTAGGTCACGCCCAGGGAGGGCGTGACAGGGGGCGTGTCAGGTCATTTTGGCCAATTTTCTGGAAACCTGCAAAAAGACAAGATAATGTCAGTGGCAATAATATTTACATAAAAATGATAAAAAATAAACTAATAATAGATATGATTTGTACAATATAAAATAGAAAATACGATAATAGTTTAGGCTACAAAACGTATTATCACTTAGCTAATGAACAAATTATTTCATTAAAAACTGAATTATGTGAGGTAAAGACACTTGAGGATGAGGTGTTGAGCCACCCCACTGGAAAGCCATCTCCTGAAAACTTCTCCCCTGCCTCCAAGGAGTTAAAGCCCCATAAAAGTGAGGGGTTATGGAGCCTCCATGGCCATGATGACCATTAAGCTCTTACTTTCTCTCTCCTCCAAATTGGGGTAACTTCCTCCCTCTCTCTCCTAGTCACCAAACTTTGAATTTGGTGGGCCCAAAATGTGTCTCTCCACCTCCTAGACCAATGGGACACACTAGTTTTGGCTTAGCCCACTTGGATTGGGCTTGAGCTAGCCATTTAGGCTAGTTTGACCACTTTGAGCCATGAGTTGACTTTGGTCAAATGACCATTTGGGTTGATTGCAAGGGGTCCTTGGTGACCCATTTTATTCCCCTAAGGTCTAGGAAGACTTGGGTAGGGTTATTTGGGCACATTAGAGGTCTATTGCCCTTAGTTTGGGCACCTTGCATAATTTAGGCCAATGGTGGTCTTAGATCAATTTGACCACTTTGGGTTGACCACAATGTATCATTTTGGCTCTAATGGTCCCTATAATGGTTTAGAGATGTTGTGGTGGAGTCATGGGGTCATGGTGAAGCCCTATGGTCATCCTAAACTAGTATTTAGAATTCTACTATTTGCAGACCCTGGTGATCTCCACCTTCATACCTAAGCTCACTTGGTCTTATTGGACTTCCTAGGGTTTTATCATGACCTAGTCATGACAAAACCACTCCTAGGGGTCTAGATGTAAATGGGATATTACAAGTGGCGTGCGTTGTGACGAGGTGTTTGCGACCCTTAATCCGCTGTTCCATTCACTCCCTACGCCTGCCTACTGTTCCATTCCACTAAGCGAAGCAACGCATAGCAAACTGCATAGGAGTAGATTTAATTAGCTTTTATTGTATTGTAACTAAAACCAAACCCCTTAGGAATTCAATCTCAAGTCCTCCTTGAAAGACCACTCCACCTTGCGGTGATCCTTGAGAGATTCGATACTTAGGAAAGCCTCCCCATTTTATATTACTTATGCGAGCAGTACACTTGTCGTAAGCACATAAAGTTTTTGGCATCGTTGTCGGGGAACACTGTCGTGTAAGTTTTCTGAAAGGGAGTCTTGTGATTGTTGTTTTTATATTATTATTTTTGTTGCTTACCATTTATTTTGTTTATTTCTTTTTGTCCCTTTTCTGATTTTTGGCTTAGCAAGCGGGTCCGTGTATTTTTTTTTCTATTCTAAGTTGTGTAGCACCCTTATAACAAGTATTTCTATTTGCTATGTATTCTGTACCTGAGTTCCATCTCTATGACACTTTGTGCCAATACGTAAACGTCTTAGCTGTTTTAAATGTCGAATATTATATTAGGTGTTTGCTATGCCAAGGTATAGGCCACATGTTGAAGGATTGCCCTCATTTGTGGAAGCCTTCTCCCTCTGAGGGATTGTGCACAGCAACCCCCCCGTTTATGGAGGACTACTGTGTACAGGCCTACCATGGTATTGTAGGGCCCGTACACTAACATCGCACATCTCTCTCGTTCTTTGCCTGTTGAAATTACCGAAGAATTTCTCGCCACATACAGATTTTTCATGGGTCCCTCGCTCCCTTTTTTACGAGCTTCCCTTAAGTGATGACAATCACTCTTGTGTTAGCCAGAAAAAAGAGGATCAGGAACACATGGGAACTCATGTATGGGATGAAGAGATTGTTCCCGTCGACGCGGAGGTGTCAGCGGATGATTTTGCGAGGGGGCCTGCTCATTCAATGCCTAGTTTCGAGAGCAGTTTTGCCTCTCGGTAATTTTTGATTAATCGTGCTACTCCTTTTTTGTGTGAGTTGGCACTTAATGCTGTATTCTTGGGTGATTCAGTGCCTTAGTATGCATCGAAGTGGGATGAGGACTCTACTATCTCTGACGGAGAATGCGGATCTTCAGAATGCTATGATGCACCCCAGTGGGATGAGGAATATCTCATTTCTCATGCGGAGGTTTGCACCTCCTTATTGGATGAGGCGGTCCCTCTTACAACCATGGACCTCGATTTATTAGTTTCCCCTAATACGACACATATGATATCGACGATGATGTGTGCTCGGATCCTGTAGAGTTATATAGGAATCACTCTCCCATATACTATGTATTTTAGTTTTTCCTCTCATTTATTACTTGACCCCCCTTCAATATCAAAGCGTGTGCAGGTCGAGTCTCCACAGGTACATTTGTATGACAATGGGCCATGTCCTCATGCCGACTGCGAGTGCATCTTCTTGTGCGCGAAGGTTCCTACCTCCTTTGCAGTGGAAGCCCCTGCTGTCGACATCGCCTCCTGCGGACGTACTGTGGACGACACCTTGCGAGGTAAGGATTTAGTTGGTGATGAGATGAGTAAGGATCTGTGCTCCTCCTCTTCTTGTTTCTTATTTCCTCTACTTGTGTTGGGCATGTATTATTATTTATGTAGAGGGGTAACTGTATTATCGCCGTATTGGAACTCGCTACCGCAACGGATATTTGCAAGTTACTTGCGCATCTCTTATTTTATAGGCGCATCAGCTAGGACTTTTCGTTAGTCGAATAAGTCGTGTTGGGAGGACAATAACCCCAATACTTATCTAGGAGTAGGTGTAGTTAGTTATTTTTACTGTTTTTTTAAAAAATGTTATTGCCATAGTGTATACACGTTTTGATGGAGCTATTTTGCAAGTTGTCCTTCCCTTTTGCGACAGAGTGAGTGAAATTTTTTCCGGTGTAGCCTCGAGCTTTCTCGTGTGCTCTAGTATGATCATTTGCCTAGCATGGGGTAACCCCTCTTCCCTAACATATATTTCATTTTTTTATTGCATATCTTTTATAGGTTGTTTAGATTAAGTCTGGTGGGGGAGAGTTATGCGGGTTACCTGTGAACATGGCCCGCTATCACTTGTATACCAAAAGCACATTTTGTTTTTTCTAGTTTAATGAAATCTCATCCGCATTGTGCACCTATACCCACATGAGCGCGATCTTAACTATGCGCTCGGCTTGAGTCAAATGTGTTTCTTTTGTGTAAACTTTAAAATAGCGATGCTGGCTTATGATTTTATGATAGAGTAGTACGAGACTTGTGAAGTGCTCCTAGTCGAGTACTCATGGTCTGTGTAGAAATAATATAGATTTAATTTTTCTCTGTGCTCGTAAATTTATACTTTTCTGCAGATGTAAATATTGTTTGTACTACTCAAAAATGTTGAATCTAGAGAAATTGAACGATAGTGTGGGTATGTGTGTAGCCGTCACTAGCCGCATATTGTTCGAGTCGGTAGGAAGGCTCATCTTTCTCGGTGGCTAAGAACTTGCCCCAAGCTACTCTCGAAGCATTGGTGCATGGTTAGTCAAGCGTGAGCCTTGTACCCCGTCCTAACGTTAATCCTTGTATGTCTATGTTGTGCCTATCCCACCTGTTGATTTAGCCCTACTTCGTGATCACCAATGCCTTAAAGCCTTTCCCAATAGCAGCCCCAATCTCGAGCTATTAGTATGTTACTTCTTGCATTTGGGATGTTGCTGTGGTGCCGTTATATATTTGTGTGGTGGAGTTTTCATGAAAATTTATGCTTAATGTGTTGTTATATCAAAATTTATAAAAAAAAGGGAAGAAAAGAAAAGAGTGTAAAAAAAATGTTGTTGTTTTGAAATAAGAAGTGAAATTGGAAATTCCATTCGTGTTATTATTGAGGATGTAGGCAGTGCAAACACCCTTATCGTCAATTTTAAGTCTGTTGATGTGGTGCACCTGCAATTTTTGTTTGTTTGAGGATACTCTTTTGTATGAGCTCATTTGGATTGTACGTATCCATCATTTTTACTCGTGTGCATCCTTACCTATGTATACACGCAAGCCCCATTATTATCCTATAGCCCTACAGATTCCAGCTTGAGTCAAGCTAGCATCGTGGAGAGAGTGTGAACGGGAAAGCGTATGGTCCCCGACATTGATGGATTTCTTTGGAGGTGATCCCAAGCCCTGGTCTTTGGTAATGCTCACCTGAGTGGCCAGCCTATTTTCTTCCTACGTATGACTGTACGATTCTCCAACATTCAATTTTTGAATGGATACAATATCTATTTACGCCTATCGAAATTTATAAACTCCTTAGTATAATTAAAAAGTTTATCTATTATATTTTCTATGCCCATGATGTATTTGATTTCTCGCAATACTTTATTTAGAAATTACTGAGCCAGCTAACTGTTTTCTAGTCCATAGAGTGATGATTTGCTCGGGATGAGCAAATTTTTAAGTCTGGTGGTGTGATAAGTTTGATATTTATAGGGTTTTTCAGACTCATCTAGGTCTATTTTCACACTTGTGCACTTCATTTCAACCGGTAATCGGTTATATTTGCTTCGATTGGTCAATGACCACGATGTGCACCACTTTGGACTGAGGGTGTGCAATTGAGCATTCTATTATCGGGGGTTAGCACATGGTTCTCCCCATGTCCCTTTCCGGTTGTTTTATACGTTTGTTTGGAGCCTTTGGGGGCTATGCCTCAGTGGAATTTATTGCGATGCCGGTTGTTGGGATGTCCATAATTCCATTTCCATCTCCTGTGTAAAATGCACGGTCGTGCGAATTTCTTTGCACACTATTTCAGTGTAATCTTGCGTTATACACAACATTCCTGGGTCATCTATCGCTACCCATGCGTTTTGTTCACGCATGGTTTTGGCAAACTGTGCGAGAAGGAATCGTACAGTATGTATATCATTCTCTGAGTTCCAGCGCTCTGTGGTTAATCGTGAATTTTCCTTCACGCACGGGCATACGCGCCCGTGCTGAGTAAAACACATGGTTCCTCTTTGTTATCCTGCTTTTCGGCGCTCTGTCAATACCCGTGTGTTTTCCTTCACGCAAGGGCGGAAGCGTCCGTGCGCGAGTAAAATGCACGGGTCAACGCATCTTCCTTGTTGGCCATTTTCTACGCGTTATTAATGCACGGTAAATGCACGGTCATGCGCCTAACCGTGCATGACCATTTTTTTGCCTGCTTCTATTTAAAGCACAGTTTTCTATCCAATAAAAAAATGTTTTTCAGCCATACCTGCGCCGTATTAGGGCAAAGTTCCGTTGTTCCACCTCCTCCCTTTATCTTCCACTAAGGAGAGAAGCTCCGGCCTTGCTCGAGTAGCTTACCTCTCGCCGGTGCTTGCACTCGGCCTTCTCCTTCATCTATTAACTACATTGCAAGTTTTGTCATCACAACCAACAAGCAAAGGGAAGCTTGCAACCTTCTTCCGTATCGTTACACAAAGAAGACGGGTCCATTGGAGGGTCGTGATAGCCTTCTCTACCCCGGACATAGTTGAGGACCGAGCTTTGGTAACAACTCCATCCGTTACATGACATATAATAGAAGGTCCCGCCGTGGTCCCACACTATATGCCACAAACAGGCGGCGAGGTTACAGCTCAATATCAAAACTAGTATACACATCGTAACTCAGAGTATTCTAATGGAAGCATTAGGAGGTAAACATGAACTCATCAACCATGAATGTTCACTATATATAAACTAAGACATTTATATATCTCAAGGAATGTATAACAAATACACAAAAGTATGGCCTTAAGGCCTTATATGTTCTCTTCACGTGTGAGGATTACATACATCGGCACGCAGACTGGCCACACATGAAAACATTTCTTTAATTGGCCTTCGAGAGACAGCATAATAGCAGTAGCAGCAGCAACATGGGCTTCAACCCACTTTTTCCCGCTCGGATCTCTAGCACCTATACAAGGACAATCCACTGCACGGTGGCAAACAAGGCAACAGTCAGCATTCACCTGACCAATTTATAACGATCCTACACCTTTCCCGGGGTAGTGGCATTCCTTCCCTCCAGGCATGGCATTTCACAAGCAGATATATCACAAGATGTGCACTCACGAACCATCAATAGATCACAAATGACGACAATATGGTCTGACGCTCTGTGCACTCAGGGCACTTTATTGGTGTACTGGAAAACCAGGGTCCCACCATCGTTCAAAGTTCCAAAACCCAATGGTAAACTTTGAGCATTGCAGTCCACAACCTACAGCCGGTGATATTAGTCTTGATGGCAAAAAACCCAAGACTCTCATTATGTGATCCTAACAAAGCCACCAACTTAGGTTCTCAAGTTACAAAACCATAACACGGATACGGTTCAGTGCTTGCCTATTGATCAAATCGCTAGTTCAATTTCTAGATTGACGCGGGTCGGCATCCCCTTGTCTGTTTGGCACAAAGCCTTTTAAGAGCTCGTAGCTCATAATAGCCACATATTCCCTGTAGGACTTGCTTCACAATCACAGGTTAGCTAGGAGCTATCGCCAGCGACAACCACTATCGCCTGACGTTAAAAATAGAACTCTCTTTTTGTACCCATCCCTAACCTTAACTGAACCAACCATCCAGAAATCCCTGCAGCCACCTGCAGTGACAGAAACACAGGACTTACATAGCATACAAATCATAAATTTTGAGGGTGTTTTCCTGAAATTCCAATCCAGTACTTCATGTTACTCCACTTCACAAGCACAACCAACCGACCCCACAAAATACTCGTTTATACGCTGAGTCTTCTCCGGTGCGAAAAATAAAGCATCACCAATCAAGACTAGCCTGTACAGATGGGCTTCACACAACATGCCTATTCTGTACTACACATTTCTGGATCTATATGCAAGAATTTATTGGGGATTTCAAGAATCAACTCAAGGGAAATCCCTCAACATTCCACCTTTTGGTGGGGTAAATACATGCACATGCCAAAATAAGGACTTCACATGTAAGAGGTGAAAGATCGTTACTCTTGACGCTCTTTTTGGAACCATAACATAGCTTTTCTATACGGATGGAATTGATCACCTCACTTTCCTGTTCGCGATTATAACTTCAGATCTTGTTTTTGGCCACAAACTCTTGTTTAGCAACCTCAGCAACCCTAGCTCCGACCAAGAGTCTTCCGCTCTAGAACTCAGGAAGTGAGAGAAAGAAAAAGAAAATAATTATTTCCTTCTTTCTATCTGTCTGCATAAGAGGCCTCGGAGTACATCCCAGCCACACAATTAAATCATCAAAATCATGCAACGACTCGGATTGAAATAAACTCACCACTTAGTGGCCGCAAAACATCCTCCTGACACGAATAATTTCAAAATCGTCGAGCTCCGCTCGACGATCTCCCCTCGACGGCCTTCGTCGAGCTCTGATCGATGATCTTTGTCAAGCTCAAGTCGACGATCTTAATCGAGCTCAGCTCGATGATCTTTTATCGAACTTAGGTCGATGATCTTCATCGATCTCAGCTCGACGATCTTCATCGAGCTTAGGTCGACGATCTTCGTTGACCTCCGCTAGATCAACTCGACGATCTTCGTCCAGCTCAGCTCGACGATTTTCGTCGATCTTAGGTCGACGAATTCCTGTACATTTTGGGGTGTTACAATCCTTCCCCCCTTACCAAAAATTTTGTCCCGAAATTTGTATAGAGCACCAGAATGCAGCAACAAAGTTATTATAACATATTTTTCCTGCAACAAAGAAATGTTACAACATATTATACAAATAATTTGTGAAATTCAACATGCATGGTTTGCTCCCGCTCCCATGTTGGCTCCTCACGACCACAGTTGTCCCAACGGACTTTGATCCTCCCGATTGTCTTGTTATGTAGTTGCCTAACTACCGTATCCTCAATTCGGATGCGCCTAACCTTCGTTGTTAGCCCATACTCGACCGGTAAGCAATCATTAGCAATTACCTGAGCTAGATCTTTCACGTCTTTCTGAAGCACGGATATATGGAACACATCATGCAATCCACTCAATTCTGCCGAAAGAGTTAGCTGATAGGTAGCTTATCCAACTCGCTCCACCATTTCAAATGGACCAAGATAACTCAGACTTAACTTTTTCAAGCGTTGAATCCTAGATACGCTTTTGAATAGCTTGATTTTTAAATATACCCAATCGCCCACCGCGAATTCCACGTTCTGATTCTTGGCATTGTAGTACTTTGCTTGCCTAACTTGGGCTATCAGTAGCCTTTCCTGGATAGAGCATATCGTCGAGTTAGCTTCTTCAACTTATTTTCGCTTATATAATTTTTACTCGCCTGTTTCTGCCCAAGCTAATGGTGTACAATATTTCCAACCATATAAAGCTTCAAACGGTGCCATATTTATGCTAGCATGAAAACTATTATTGTAAGCAAACTCTACCATATAGATATAATCTTCCCATCACTTCCAAAAATCCAAGGCGCACATTTAGAGCATGTCCTCCATCGTTATGTTGGTTCTCTTAGTCTGTCCATCTGTTTGTGGATGAAAGGCCATACTGAAGGTTAACTTTGTCCCCAACAACTGATGGATTAGCCTCCAATCATTCAAAGTGAAGCGTCCATCTCGATCACTCACGATGCTACGGGGAACACTGCGCAATCGTATGATTTGCTCAACATAAAGCTTAGCCTAGACTTCCACTGAATCATACCTCTTGTTCGGAATGAAGTGAGTCACTTTAGTCAACCCGTCTACGATCACCCAAATTGAGTCGTTACCACATTGAGATCTCGGCAAACCATGCACGAAATCTATTGAAATATCATCAAACTTCCATTTCGGAATCGGTGGTGACTTCAGGAAACCTCCATGCTTCTGACATTCTGCTTTACTAAGGCACATGTCTGACATTTAGCCACATAGTGTGCGATGTATTTATTTAAACCCGGCCATCGGAATAGCTTTTTCATGTCTTTGTACATTTTTGTGCTCCCTGGGTGAATTGAGTATTTCGTGAAGTGCGCTTCATACATCAATTCATCTCTTAGCTTACCCATATTCGGGATGCACAAACGACCATTATTTTGCAAAAGGCCATCATCCCAGGAGAATTGGCCATTTGACCTATCCACTGCATAGAGTTGGAAACTTGCATTAAGTTTTGTTGCTCGTCGAACTCTGTCCGCAATGTCGTATTGTACCTCTATCCAGTTCAAGCATGCATTTGCTGTGGAATTCTTGTCAACACAATAAATCTCTAAAGCTTCCAACTCCTGGATCAAAAGCTCATCATGTATGTGCAACCAATTTGCCCTTGTCGGAGTCCTACGACTCAAGGCATCTGCGATAACATTTCCCTTCCCAGGAGTATAATGAATATCAAATGTGTAGTCCCCGAGGAATTCCATCCACCTTCGTTGTCATATATTGAGATCCTTCTGATCCAATAGGTACTTTAGACTCTTATAGTCCGTGAATTTATGTGCAAAAATAACCGCCGCCAACTCCAATTCATGGACGGGATAGTTTCGCTCATGCACTTTCAACTATCACGAAACATATGCTATCACTTTTCCAAATTGAATAAGAACGAAGCCTAATCCGCCCCCTGATGTATCACTATAAATCTCATATCCGTCTGTACCACATGATGACGTCAAAACAAGGGACGTGGTCAAATGACTCTTCCACTCTTCAAAAGCTCGCATGTACTCTGGCGTCTAAATAAACTTTTGATCCTTCCTCGTTAATGTGGTAAGAGGCAAAGCGATCAATGAAAAGTTTTCTACAAAACGTGTGTAGTAGCCCGCCAATCCAAGGAAACTCCTGATTTCGGCCACAGAAGACAACACCGGCCACTCCCATATAGCTCTTATCTTCAACGGATCCACCACAATGCCCTCTTAATTCACCACATGGCCAAGAAAAGCCATTGACAATAGACAAAACTCACACTTTGAGAACTTGGCATAGAGCTTGTTTTGCCCCAGGGTATGGAACACCATCCATAAATGGTTTGCATGGTCTACTTCAGACTGAGAGTACACTAATATGCCATTAATAAAGACGATCACAAACAAGTCCAATTACTCTCAGAACGTTCGGTGAATTAGATCAATGAATACAGATGGCGCATTATATTTCCTAAACGACATTACAGTGAACTCATAATGACCGTAGCGTGTTCCAAACGCTGTCTTGGGAATGTCACCTTCCCGAATCTTCAACTGGTAGTTACCATATTTTAAGTCCAGTTTAGAATAGACGGTTGATCCCACTAGCTGATCAAACAAGTAACCTATCAGTGGAATCAGATACTTATTTTTCTCCATCAGCTTATTAAAATCACGATAGTCGATACACAACTGCAGACTACTGTCCTTCTTTTTCAGAAAGAAAATAGGTGCGCTCTAAGGTGACATACTTGGGTGTATGTATCACTGTTCCAGCAACTCTTATAGTTGAACGTTCAGTTCTGCGATTTCCTTTCGCGCAATACGATATGGTGAGCGGGCCACAGGTTTTGCACCTGACACTAACCAATAGTGAAGTCAATATCTCACTAGTGGGGTAACCTAGGAAGATCTTAAGGAAACACATCAGTAAACTATGATACTATCTGAACGTCACACACACTGGCCTTTGGCTCAATAGCTTGAATAAGCATGAAGAATACCTCCGTGCCTTTCCGAACATCATTGACGACTTGGAGAGCAGACATCAAGATCCTGCTTATTCCTCACATACCAGTGAATTTAGTCTCAAGCTCGGTATTCTGTCCCAGTGTGATCTCCTTTGAATTGCAATCAATAAAGGCATGCTGCTAGTAAAGCTAGTCCATACCAAAGATCGTATCAAATTCCAATATCGGCAACATAAATGCATCAAATCCGAAATCCCGACTTCCTATCTGTACCTCGACATAGTAAGTCTTATCCGCATGCATTACACACCCATTTGGTAACAACACCTTTACACTATCTGCTATCACACGAATCGGCACTTCGATCCATGACACAAAGTTCACAAATATAAATGAATGTGAAGCACCTGTATCAAATAGTGCTCTCGCCGGACAGTCCCGAATCAGGACAATGCCTAAGACAAACATATCATACACAATCTATAAAAGGTATGAAGTATCAAAAGCAATATAAAAGTATCTTAACTCGTACATGTAACGACGTCACTTTGTTTATGTCCTCCTATTGGCTAAAATTATAAACTCGGGGTTGCACCTGGGATGCAGAGGACTCTACCACTGCCTTTCCATTTTCTGCATATGAAGCTCATGTCTTCTTTTCAACCTTTGGCAGAACAATCCGACAGTCAAGGGATAGATGCCCTACCCTTCCACAAGTATAGCAAGTACGATACTCTTGCCTCGAAATTGCTCCAGATGCAACTGTAGTAGTAGCTTGTCCAGAATACTTGGATCTCTTGCACCATTTCATTCGATAGTTTGATTTCTCAGGACACGATGCTTTGAACTCGGACTTTGTCATAGCAAGGTCCCTTTTGCTATGTACCCGCTTCATATACTTCTCTAACGCACGAGCCATATCAAATAACACTTAAAATCCTTGGTTCACCTAACTCGAGAGCAGGAATCTTAGCTCATCCCGTAACCCTTCATATAACTTATTGGTTTTACGCTCCTCGTCAGCAAAGATAGTTCCTGCATAACGTCCCAACCTGGTAAACTAATGTAAGTAGGTGTCAACACCACTTTCTCCCTGAGTTAGACGCTGGAATTCATTTTCCATGGCTATCCGCTGAGCCGATGGAAAGTACTTTGCAAAAAATAGTCTCGAAAACTCCTCTATCGAGACTTTGATTAGTTGTCTTCTCGCTAAGTGGTGCAACTCTATCTCATCTTACCATAGCCGAGCCTCTCTTTCCAGCAAGAAAGTGGGTAGGGTGACTTTGTGTTCTTCCTCCGTCCCTATCGCCATCAATATTCGCTTGACACGTGACAACCAATCCTCCGTCTGCGTTGGGGATCCCACACCCGTAAACATAGGTGGATTGAAGCTCATAAAATGCTTCAACTTCCATTCAGCTGCTCGAGGATCAGCACCAGCCTCTACAGGTTCTGGCCTCACACAACCCTATTCTAGCACCATTGCAGGTTGCGCCTGCCTAGTTGGCTGTGCATGAATCATTGCAAACAACACCTTAGTAATTAGACGTACTGTCTCTGTAAAAGGAGGAGGTGGAGGCACCTCAACTGGTGTTGCACTCTCATCAGAATGCTGGGGCTCAGACGTCCCATCACCACTTTGAGTCACCTATTAGTGGACAAGACACACTTTAGCGATTGCACAAGCAACAACAACATTATAGGAATGCGAAGTTTCCACAAACAGGTGTATTTGCATTCCTTAGCTGACATTCTTGAGTTCATTTATAGTTAAATCGGATCGCACTTACACTTGATCGCCACCCCACAAAAGAATTCGACCACGAATTCGAAAGAGGAAGACCATGACAAGCTGATACAAAATTGTAATGACTCGATCTATTACATGACATATGATAGAAGGTCCAGACAGGGCTTCACACTATATGCCACAAACAGGCAGCGAGGTTACAGGTTAATATCAAAACTAGTACACGCATCCTAACTCAGAGCATTCTAGCGGAAGCATTACGAGTTAAACATGAACTCATCAACCATGAATGTCCACTATATATAAACCAAGAAATTTATAAATCTCAAGGAATGTATACCAAATACACAAAAGTTTGGCCTTAAGGCCTTACAGGTTCTCTTCATGAGTGTGGATGACATACATCGGCATGCGGGCCGGCCACACATGAAAACAGAAAAACATTTCTTTAATTAGCCTTCGAGGGCCAGCATAACAGCAGCAACAACAACATGGGCTTCATCCCACTATTTCCTGCTCGGCTCTCTAACACCTGTATAAGGAGAGTCCACTGCACGGTGGCAAACAAGGCAACGGTCAGCATTCAGCTGAACAATTTATAAAGATCCTACCCCTTTTTCAGGGCAGTGGTATAACTTCCCTGCAGGAATGGCATTTCACAAGCAAATATATCACAAGATATACACTCATGCACCATCAATAGATCATAAAAGTCGACCACACAGTCCGACGCTCCATGCACTTAGGACATATTATTGGTGTACCAGAAAACCAGGGTCCCACTACCGTTCAAAGGTCAAAAACCCAACGGTAAACTTTGAGCATTTCGCTCCACGACCTATAGTCGGAGGCTTTAGTTTTGATGGAGAACAGCCCAAGACTCTCATTATGTGATCCTAACGAAGCCAACAGCTTAGGCTCTCAAGTTAGACAACCATAACACAGATACAGTTCATCCCTTGCCTGATAATCAAATCGCCAGTTCAATGTCTAGAATGACGCGGGTTGGCATCCCCTTGTCCATTCGACACAAAGCCTTTTAAGAGCTTGTAGCTCACAATATCTACACTGTCCCCAAAGGACTGGCTTCACAATCAACGTTTAGCTAGTAGCTATTGCCAGCGACAACAACAATCGCCTGGCGTTAGCAACAGAACTCTCTTTTTGTACCCAACCCTAACCTTAACTGGACCTACATTCGAAAATCCCTACAGCCACCTGCAGTGCTAGAAACCCTGGACTTATATAGTATACAACTCATAAATTTCGAGGGTGTTTTCCTAGAATTCCACTCAAGTACTTCCTGTTACTCTGCTTCATAATCACAACCCACCGACCTCACAAAATACTCGTTTATACGTGGAGTCTTCTCCGGTGCGCAAAATAAAGCATCGCCAATCCAGACTATTGGGATTTGTCTCAGCAATACCTCAGATTTGTAGGAGGTCAGACCTTGAACTAAGATGAATTAAGGTGTATTTGATATTGTGTTCAAGTTGTATGTGTGCAGGTTTTTATTGCTAAGTGTAGACCAATGTCAGTCTATAATGGGTCACCAAACACAGGACCATACAATGTAATCCCTCATTGTGTGATCCAAAGTGTTGGCCCATGTATATCCTCTCTATTGGGATACACTTCCTACATGCACTTGGATTGGTGGACTGAAGTATTGAAGTTTATTTTCTCAGAAGAAATTTTTCTAAGTCCACATACTCGAGTAGCCTTCTTCATATACTCGAGTAAGTGACTTAGTACTCGAGTAGATCCTCAGACATACTCGTGTAGACTCTGTATACTCGTGTAGATAAGTTTACTTGAGTAGATAGTTAGTCAATCGAGTAAGTCATATATTATACTCGAGTAGATCCTTCTGTTCTTAGATCCAAAAATTTCTCTAAGTCCACATACTCGAGTACCTCCTTTTTCACTCGAGTAAGTGAGTCTGCTCTCGAGTAAGTTAGGTTACATACTCGAGTAGACTGCATTATACTCGAGTAGATGATAACTTGCACTCGAGTAGTTGGTTAGTTACTCGAGTAAATGTTCTATTCATACTCGAGTAGATCTGTGCTTCTCATCTCAGAAAAATTCTAAGTCTACATACTCGAGTAGTTCCCTATATACTCGAGTAAGTGATTCTGTACTCAAGTAGTTGTTATTCATACTCGAGTAGCTTAGTGATTACCCGAGTAATCTTCCCCAGATACTCGAGTAGTTCTTTTTCCCCTCACTCGAGTATCTCCAACCCTTTCACTCGATTAGCTTTTCCTATCTTATCTCAGAAATTTTCTCTAAGTGTTTTTACTCTAGTATATACTCTCATACTCGAGTAGTTCTAAATTCACTCGAGTGCTGATCTTTGAATCACTCGAGTAGCTTCTCTTTTTATACTCGAGTATACTCCTTCTATCCACTCGAGTATATACCATCTGATACTCGAGTATGTTTCTTCTATGACTCAAGTATATCTGTTCAAATTTTCGTGACATTCTCTAAGTCAATTTCGCAGTGTATTTCAATTAATCATTTCTGATTGGTCCACGTGTCATCCCTAATTAATTTTCTGACCGTTGGAGTCCACCTATAAATAGGTCCTCTCAGATTTGACTAATAACAAGTTTACAGAGATTTTATTTTAAGAAAGAGAAAAAGTTCCGTGAACCCTAATTTCTCACGCCGCCGCCATTGACGTTCACGGAAGAAGCTCTGGATCGACGATCTTTGATCGCTGTTTTTCAACTCTGATTCTCCAGCGATCCAGACGAAAGTTAATCACTCGATCTCGCCAAGCCTCAAAGATTTCAGATCTATTTTCTCGATCGAGGTGATTCCGTTTTTCAGATTTGTGGATCTCTCTCAAGTCGTCTTCAACATATTCTGATCTAGCCAAAGTTCTTAAGGAAGAAGACTTTCAAGATCCAGATCTGAGAATATTACTGTTTGTATTTTATTTTCAAACCAAATTTCTTTGTAGGAGTTTTTCTCCGAGATTTGTAGGAAGGCTTTATCTTCCGAGTGTAGATCCGATTTGGATCGAGTTTGTAGGAACGTGGTTCCGAGGTGTAGGATTGTTTTCAATCTGAGATAGTGGAGTAGCCGAGTCTAGTGATTTGCTAGATCGGTGAGTAAAGTGGACGTACCCAAGATTGGGGAACCACTATAAATCTCTTGTCGTCTGTGATTGCTTGATGTGTGCTGTGTTATTTTTTAATTCCGCATTTGACACGCAATTCACCTATTCACCCCCCTCTAGGTGATTTAGGCTAACAACTTAGTACTCTCAATTGGTATCAGAGGGAGGTTCATCGTTACAAGGTTAACACCTTGATCTTATCCTTCTAAGTTGTTTCTTGAATAGTATCAAGCATGAGTAAGACCAAGGATTTTGCTAAACTCCCTATCTGCACCAAGAACAATTTTCCTATGTAGAAGGAAAGAGTAAAGTTCTTCATGGAAGCAGTAGATCCCCGAATCTTCATGATTGTTGAAGAAGGTCCCCACATTCGTATGACTACTTCCACCATAGATCCCACCAAACAAGTTCCCAAGAAATTGATGAATCTAGATAAGGATGAGATTGCACTTGTCTCGTTGGACAAGAAAGCCAAAAATATTATCGCAAGCGCAGTCGATGACTCAATGCTGCAGAATCTGATTCATTGCCAATCTGCCAAGGAGATGTGGCAATCCCTAGTGACTCTAATGGAAGGTACAGAAGAAGTAAGGGATGATTGAAGGTCCCTACTGAACCAGAAATATGAAGCCTTCAGGCAGGGTCATAAGGAAGCCATAGCTGACACTTTTGAGAACTTCTTCAAGATAGTAAATGGCCTCAGAGTTTATGGACGTGTCTTCACCAATGGTGATAGTTTAACTTTCAAGACAGCCTAAACACCTAGAGGGGGGGGGTGAATAAGTTCTACTTATTTATAAAAACTTCTAGGCAGAATTCAATTTAATGGCTAACACAATAATCACAGCAATCACAGAAAATAAAACATCACAGATTGCACAATGTTTTATAGTGGTTCCCCAAGATCTGGGTACATCCACTTTCCCCCCTTCACCTATCTAGCAGTATGCTAGATTCGGCCAAACTTCCACTAATCTCAGATCAACAGATCCTATAACTCAGAACCCAACTGGTTCCTACAACTCAGGCACAACAGCCCTACCTCAGCCTTGCCCCAAGGCCTACAACTCAGAGAAGACCCTTCTCCTACACTCAGGCAAACAGCCCTACCACTCACAGTTCAACACTCCTACACTCAGCCTTTATATCACAGGCTTACAACTCAGATCTGTGTAAACAGATCCTACAGAAATATAGAAAAGATTATTTAACTGTCTTGCCTAAATTGAGAGAGAAAAGGCCAAGACAATTCTTGATCAGCTGATGAAATCAACTGTATCTGAGCTTTCTTCAAAGCTTCTTGAATATGAACTTAGCTGAGTTGATTTCCAAACAGCTTCTTGAGAATCCACTGGTGGTTTCTATCTTCTTCTTCAAATTCTGGCTTGATCTCTCTCTATCCAGCACTTTGAATGATTCTTCTGAATTCTGATTAGAACTCTTCTTTTATCTATCCTTAGATAGTCTTCTTAGATCTTCTGGAGAAGATCTTCTTAAGTGCCTAGCACTTTCTTGAAATGAATTGGATTGTAATCCTTCTCAACTTTTTGATTCTCATCAATGTTTTCAAAAGTTGTTTTTCTCCTTCTGAATCTGTCTATTTATAGACTTTCTTCATGGTAACCGGCTGATCCAGTTTCTAACCGTTTTCTGACAAGTCTGACAGCTTCAGTTAACCGGTGGCAACCCACAGCTGTCAAGTCTTCAAACAAGTCCTGTGCCTTAGTCTTGAACCACAAGTTGTCGAGACAGTCTGTCAGAAAGTGTCGAGACCATCTGTCTATCTGTGTCGACACAATTGACTTTGGTGTCGACACAATCTTCAGTGATGTCGACTAAGTTGCCTTTGAGTCGACACAGCTTCTTCTGAAAATAACTTGGTCTTGACTCTTCAGTGTGTCGACACAAGTCCTGTGTGTCGACACAGTTGTTGTAGAATCATAACTTAGTAAGTGTCGACTTAGCCTTCAGGTGTCGACACAGTCTTCTTTTAACTCTGCTATAATGTGTCGACTCAATCACAATGTGTCGACACATTCTACAGGTGTAGACAAACTTGAGGTCGACTATATTCTTCTGTGTCGACACATCCTACTGGTGTCGACAAACTTGAGGTCGACTATATTCTTCTGTGTCGACACATTTTCCCAATGTTGAGGTCGACGCTTTTCTTCTATGTCGACACAAATTCCCAGTGTTGTGTCGACTTACTTCTTCTGTGTCGACACACTTTCCCAGTATTATTGTAGACTAACTGCTATGTGTCGACACTGCTTCCCAGTGTTGTTGTAGACTAACTGCTATGTGTCGACATACTTCCTCTGTGTCGACACTTTTTCCCAGTGTAGTTGTAGACTAACTGCTATGTGTCGACACTGCTTCCCAGTGTTGTATCGACTAATTTCTTCTATGTGTCGACACATCCTTCTCTGTGTCGACACTTGGACTTAGAATTTTTCTGCATACTTTATAAATTCTTCACCTGCACATGTCAACTCAAAACAACATCAAATACACCTTGATGTATATCATTGAGCTAGGTTGGGCTTCTTCAAATCAGGTACACATTTTCCAATGTACCCAACAATCTCCCCCTATTTGGAGAAGTCATAACCCTTATAGCCAATGATATACACCATTTATAAACAGTACTAAATGATGATATATGACAAAAACACAGGGATACTTAATTATAAACAAAATAATAAAAACATCATAGATAAAACAATCTATCACAGATTTAAACAATATTTTGTTTATTACTGGGTAATGTTTGATTACATTGTTTTACATTTAATGATCACATCACAACATTACAAAACATTATGAAGGAACTAAAACACAATCAGGATTGATCAGGCTCTCTAATGATAATCCCTTTGCCAGATTGAATTTTAGCTGTCACAGGAGCTTCTGATTCTTCAGCTATCTTCTTTCCTTTTAGATCAGCTTTCTTCTGAGCTTTTTCCTTGAGCCTTTGCCTTTCAAAATAGTGAAAAGGCTTTGGGAAGTACTTGCTTGGCTCCATAGCATCTGGTGGCAGCCTCCCCAGCTTAGCTTTCCTTCTGAATTGTACTATAGCTTCCTGTCTTGCCTCATACTTCTGCCATTCTATCTCATTGTACCACTTCCCTCTCTTATGAACTTGGTCTTGTACAGCCTTCCATGCAGTGAGTATTATGTTCCTTGAAGTAGGACTCCACTGCTCATAATCTGGCTTAAGTGCAGCCTGCTCTCTAAATCTCTTCTTTGCTAATAGAGCATCTTGCTGTTCTTTCAGGAAGGCCTCTGGCATCTCAGCTTTCTCAATCACAACATTATTCACCTCCTTTGGAGGACTATACATATCCTGCACTTGCTTATCCAGAATATCAAAATCAGAAGGGGGGTAAATAACTTGGGCAACCTCAGGTTGGTTGCCTTCAAGTAGTCCTGCTTGAATGCCTGATTCAGCCATCATATCATCATCACACAAGGGTGGATATCCCAAGGTGGCTCTTATACTATTTGTCACCCATTTAGAGTGCTCTTGGCCTGCATGAATCAATAACCTCTCCCCCTTTATGACTTCTCTGGTCATATGATCTCTAAGATCATTCTTCTGAAACCTTATCTGTCCATCTAGATAATTTATACCATCTTTGAAAAATGGTTTCAACTTTTGCAGCTTGGTTGATATGTCCTGTTGGCAGGTGGAGATAGCAGTTTGTACTGAGGCAATGGCATCTTGAAATTTCTTATTAAACTCTTCCTTTTCTTTAGCTCTTGCCTCAGACATTTCAGTGTAATTCTTTTGTAATTCTAGAAGAATCTGATTGTGGGAGTCTTCCAGATTTGCATTCATATTGATCTGATTGGTAATGACATAGCCTTGCTTCAGGACAACATCATCTACCTTTTTAGTAATAGCCTCCTGTTGGTGAGCTAGATAAACCACAGCATGGCCACCCTTTTGGAAGCAATCTGTCATTTCTTTCTTATGCATGTTGACTTGAAACTGGATGGACTTTATATCCTGAGCTAAGTCAAACTGAAGTGACTTGCTATTTTCATCAACATACTTTTCCAGAGCCATTCTTTGTTCATCCAATTTCACCTGTAGATCTACCATAAACTTGTTATGATCAAAGGCAGGAGATACTTGTTGAGGTGTTGTCTGTAAAGCCTGCTTATAATTCTTGTTTCTTCTCTTAAATACAACAAGTTTTCTTTTCTTGGCCATCCTGGCTTCTTCAATTTCAGTATCAGACGAAGTATCTAGGTGAAATCTTTCTTGAGGAGGATGAAGTGTATCTGTCCCAGTGACCTGTTGCTCAGTCTCAACATCCACTGGCTCCCCCTCGACCTGTGGCTCAACTTCAGCTTCCTGATCAATTTCCATACCTATGGACTTCTCAATTTCTGGTCCTCCTCCTACTTTATCAGTAGTAGTATCAGCATCAGGGAATAACTCCTCCAGAGTAAATTCCAGTTGAGCTGTATCTTCTGCTGCAGTTAAATCTTGAGATAAGTCTAACTATGCTTCCTCTTGCACTTGTACTGACAACAGCTTCTCCTATACTCATTTAGTAATTGTAGTATCTAGAGTGGAAGTGGATACTAGCTCCCCCTGAACCTGTGCAGTAATAAGAAGATGAGCAATGTCTTTTATAGTAAAATACATTAGCTCCCCCTACACTTGTACCTGATCAGGAGTAGATACATTTTGAGCAGGAGAGTGAACTGGCTCCCCCTGCATCTGTGCAGGTGTTGACACTTGCTGGACTATAGTTGAGTCAGGCTGTTCTTCAACCTGTGTCCTGAGTGGGTATTCTTGTTGTTGTTCAGTTTCTTGAGTTTGAGAAGGGGATTTCACAGGGGTGTCTGGCCTGCTCTCTTCAGGCACATCCTTGGACAGCACCCTATCCCACCTAGAGAACAGTCTCATATCCATCCTTCTCATATGATTGATCTTAGTCCCTGGCAGTTGCTGCATCACTTCAGGAATCACTCCAGTGAGATATAAGCTCATGATTCTAGCCATGTTGGGCTTCTTGATTCCTTCTTTGATCTTGTCAAAGAGTACTCCTGACCAATCAGTAGGAATTGTAAAAACAATCCTGGTCATAAGGCTGAACATATAGGCAGAAATCCTATCATGTCCACCTGTCTTGCAGAGGATCACTTTCCCAACAATTTCAGACAAGAACTTCCCTTGCTGATTCATACCCTTCCTGTTGACTGCAGCTCCAATCTTCATGCTCGAGTCCAGTCCACACCATTGAAGGGCTTCCCTTGTCTTAGAACTAGGAACTTCCTCTTCATTCTCAACTACTTGTAATTGAAAGATCTTTCTTAAACTTCTTGGAGTAATCTTCACCTTAGTCCCTTGAACATTGGACTTAATCTTGAGGCCATTTGAGTGGACTGATGCAGAGATAAAGAACTCGTGCACCTCCTTCTTCCAGATTTTAGTCGGTTCTGAGATTAGAAATTCTAACCCTGACTCGGAGAGGAGGGTGATAACCTCTTGAACATCTGGCGGCGCATCTGCAAAGGCCTGGCGCACCAACTCATACCCTTCATTGACGTTGTCTTCAATCCTTGGCGCCATCGATTCGTCGAGAAAGCTTGAGAGAAGAGAGAAAGATAGACTGTCGACACAGGGTTTTAGTCTCGAAAACCTTGGAAGCGTGTCGACAGAAAGAGTTTTTGACCTATTTATACCTTCTGTTGAAAGAAGTTCAAAAGGCGCCAAAAACAGACTAAATGTGTCGACACAGACGGAATGTGTCGACACAAACTTCTATTGTCTCGACATTACTTCAGCCTACTATGTGTCGACACCAATTTGTAGTTATGTCGACACCTTGGATACATAGTAGATAGACAGAAATTCTGTGTCGACTCTAAGGATAAGTGTCGACACATATTCTGTAAGTGTCGACACCATTATCCTGGTTGAGTCGACATTACATTTCTGGTTAAGTCGACAATATAACTATTAAGTGTCGACACATATTCTCTGTGTTGACATAATATTTCTGACTTGTCGACATTATTTCTCTGAGTCGACACATTATTACTGAATGTGTCGACACATTCTTACTTAGCCAATTTCTGTTGGTTCACCACCACTTGTAAGTGTTACTTCAATGTGTCCTTTTTTAACACTTAATTATGTTGTTATTACTTTAACCTACTTAAATACCACTTCAATTGCATTGTTAATGATTTTGTTAATACATTAATCAATGGTTAACATACCTAATTCAATTTTGAATTTATTGAATTTGGTTTCATCTAAAGGCTTAGTAAATACATCTGCTATTTGATAATCTGTTTTCACAAATTCCAATGAGATGTCTTCTTTTTCTACATGTTCTCTAAGAAAATGGTATTTTATTTCTATATGCCTAGTTCTACTATGAGAAACAGGATTATTAGCAATAGAAATTGCACTCTTAGAATCACACAAAAGAGGTGTTCTACTTACTTGAATACCATAATCCTTTAGCTGATGCTGCATCCATAATAGCTGTGCACAGCAGCTTCCAGCAGCAACATACTCTGACTCAGCTGTGGAAATTGCCACACTAGTCTGCTTCTTACTACTCCATGATATTAGTCTTCCTCCCAGGAATTGACAAGTACCTGTAGTACTCTTTCTATCCTCTCTACATCCTGCAAAATCTGCATCTGAATAGCCTGTTAGTTGAAAATCTCTATTTCTAGGGTACCAAAGACCTAGATTAGGTGTGCCCTTAAGATATCTCAGAATCCTTTTGACTGTAGTAAAATGAGATTCTTTCGGACAGGCTTGGTACCTAGCACAGACACATGTAGCATACATAATATCTGGTCTACTAGCAGTGAGATATAGTAGTGAGCCAACTATTCCTCTATACAAAGTCTCATCAACAGGTTTACCTGCATCATCTTTGCATATAGGCATACTTGTTCCCATAGGAGTTCTCATGGTGGAGGATGACTCCATACCATATTTTTTAATCAATTCTTTGGTGAACTTAGACTGGGATATGGACAAGCCATCATCAGTCTGTCTTACTTGGAGTCCCAAGAAGAATTTCAGTTCCCCCATACTGCTCATCTCAAACTTCCCTTGCATAAGTTTGGCAAACTTTTTACAAAGGTTGTTTTCAGTAGATCCAAAGATTATGTCATCAACATAGATCTGAACTAAGATGATCTTGCCTTTGGATTCCCTAAGGAATAGATTTTTGTCAATTTTTCCTCTTGAGAATTTATTCTCAATAAGGAAAGTAGACAGGGTTTCATACCAAGCCCTTGGGGCTTTCTTTAACCCATACAAAGCTTTCCTAAGCTTATAAACAAAATCAGGTTTAAGAGGATCTACAAAACCTGATGGCTGCTCTACATATACTTCTTCTTTAAGATCACCATTCAGAAATGCTGACTTCACATCCATCTGGTATACTTTGAAGTCTTGATAGGCTGCATAGGCAAGGAATATTCTGATTGCCTCCAGCCTTGCTACTGGAGCAAAGGTTTGATCAAAGTCAATCCCTTCTTCCTGCCTGTATCCTTTTGCAACCAATCTTGCTTTATTCTTTACTATTATTCCACTTTCATCTAGCTTGTTCCTATAGATCCATTTTGTGCCAATTATGTTGTGGCCTCTTGGTTTAGGAACAAGCTCCCAGACATTGCACCTTCTGAATTGATTCAGCTCCTCTTGCATAGCATCAATCCAGTGCTGGTCTTGGATAGCTTCTTCAAACTTCTTAGGCTCCAATTGTGACAGGAAACTTGAATGTAGAACTGTGTTTTGATTTCTGCTTCTAGTTTGCACCCCTTGTCTTGGATCACCTATTATCTGATCAGCTGGATGATCTCTTAAATGTCTTGTAGCTGGAGGAAGATTTCCTTCTGGTTGAACATCTCCAGCTCCTTCATTTAACTGATTCTCTTGATTTTCATCAGCTTCTATAGTGTCTTGTTCTCCCCCTGGACTGAAGCCTTCATTTTCCAATGCCCCATCTTCCTTTGATACTTCAATAATGGAAAGCTTGTCCATACTTTTGCTTATACCTGTTGAGTCATTTGATCTACAAGACAACTCACAGTTGATTAATCTTGTTTCATCAAACACAACATGCACAGATTCTTCAACAACTTGAGTGGTCAAGTTGAAGACTCTATAGGCCTTACTATTTGTGTTGTACCCAACAAATATCCCATCCTGGGATTTGGCAGCAAACTTAGTCAAATATGACTTGCCATTGTTAAGTATATAACACTTGCAACCAAAGATCCTAAAGTAAGATAGATTTGGTTTTCTGCCTTTCACAATCTCATAGGGAGTCATTTTGTGGCTTTTGGTGATAGTAGCCCTATTGATTACATGACAAGCAGTGTTAACTGCCTCAGCCCAAAAATATTCTGGGAGAGAGGTGTCACTCAATAGAGTTCTACCAGCTTCAATTAATGTTCTATTCTTTCTTTCAGCAATTCCATTTTGCTGAGGTGTTCTAGGTGAGGAGAACTCTTGGAAAATCCCAAAGTCTTTACACAAGTTTGTTATGCTTTCAGATTGAAACTCAGTACCATGGTCACTTCTGATTTTGACCACTGTACTATTCAGTTCATTCTGAATTTGCTTTACAAAATTAAGTAATACACTTGGGGTTTCAGATTTTTGTCTCAGAAAGAACACCCATGTAAATCTAGAATAGTCATCTACAACCACAAAAGTGTAGACCTTCCTACCTAGACTATGAACTGGCATAGGACCAAAAAGATCCATATGCAAGAGGTATAAGCACCTCACAGAATCCTTGTTTTCAAGGCTTTGAAAGGAGGATTTTGTCTGCTTTCCCTTTTGACAAGCTGAGCATATCCCTTCCTTTATACACTTAATTTGAGGTCCATTCCTTACTAGCTCTTTGCTAAAGAGTTGGCAGATTGTCTTATAGTTTAGATGAGCCAATCTCTTGTGCCACTTAACACAATGAGAAGCATTGTCATCAGCTACAAGACAGATGGGAGAAGCCTTATTCTCACATTCAAAATTAAGACAATATACATTTCTCTTCCTATACCCAGTCAATATGATCTTTTGATCACTTGACCTCTTGATATGACATCCATCTTTAACAAATGAAATGTCATATCCTAAATCACTTAGCTGGCTTATGCTTATTAGATTATGTTTCAAACCTTTTACATAAGCCACTTGAGTGATAGTAATTAGGTTAGAAGAAATGTTACCAAACCCTTTGATGACTCCTTTTTCAGATCCACCAAAGATCACTTTAGGTCCATCTTTGACAGATGAATACTCCTTCAGCAGCCCCTTTGTTCCAGTCATGTGCCTGGAACAACCACTATCTAAGTACCATATAGGGGCATGGTCACTTGGACTATCCTACAACACAGAATTACTTACCCTTAGAACCCAAGTAAGTCTTGGGTCCTTGGTTCAGGTTAGCATTAATAAAGCTATCATAACCTCTTCTAACAGGTAGACTCTTATTCTTTATAACACTTGTGTTATACCAGCAGTCTAATGCAAAATGGCCTCTCTTGCCACAGCACCAACACTCAAACTTATTGTATCTATTTCAAGATACATTCTTGACAGAAAAATGTCTGTCCATTGCTTGTGCTACAACAGCCTTACCCATTGATTTCTTAAAACCATTGGGTCTATGACCATGGATAGGCCTGCTGGCATTTACACCCTTGTTATTCTGAACACTAGTCTTAATATGACCTTGAGTATTCTCATGATCATATTTGTTAGAAGGCACTTCCTCCTTTCTAAACTTTATAGGGACTGAAAAATTTAGTGGCTGAACAGGAGCTTTACCTTTCCTCTTGAAGTTGTCAGCCCTGGTGTTACCTTTAAATCCTAATCCAGCCTTACCCTTTTGAGTGACAAACTCATCTATCAAGGGTAAGGCAGATTTTGGCTTAGAGTAACTAGCCACTAAATCTTTTTCAATTTTAAGTCTGGCCTCCAGACTCTTTACTTGATCATTAGTATAATTAATTGTGCCCATCTGAATAATAGTTATATTCTTCAGCTTGGCAATTTCAGTCAACTTTTGATCAAGGACTTTTTCTAACTCAGTTGTTGCAACCCTTAGTTCAGCAATTTCCTGAGCCTGAGATTTAACCAGGTTCTTGCTTTTCTTAAGGGCCTGCAACAAGTCCCCATACTTATCTATCAATTGATAGACATCTCCTTCAGATTCAGATGCATCTTCATCACTTGATGCAGATGTAGCTGATTCTTCACTTGTACTACAAACAGATGTACTGGAAGGACATTTTACCTCATTAGGACCAGACTGATTCTGGCATATGTCCTCTTCTGATCTTGCCATCAACCCCATGCATTGATGTCCATTGATGGAGTCTAGCAATTGCATAAACTCCTCTTCCTCAGATGCAGCATATAGTCCAATATATGCTTCAGCTTCAGATCCTGATTCTGAAGTTGACTGGTCTGATAGACTCTTATCTTTCTTTGCTACAAAGGATTTCTCCTTCTTACCTTTCTGATAAGTATTCTTCTTTTCTGAAGATTCCTTTCTCTTGTCAGGACAATCAGCCACTACATGTCCAGGCCTATTGCAACAATAACAGACAATCTTTGAAGTAGTGGCTTTGCTGGGCTTTGATCTGCTCTTCTCTTTCCTTGATGACCTTTTCTTCTTATAATAGTCATCAACTTGCTGTGATGGGGAAGGCCTAGACTTCCACTGCTTCTTCTTCAAGAACCTCTGGAATTGTCTTGTGAATGCAGCAAAATCTGCATCTGAATCACAGCTTTCAGAACCCTTGTTTGAACTTTCAGAACTATCTTCTGTAACTTCCTTAGGAGGAGATGGTGATATACTCCTATTCTTTCTAGTGGCTTCTGCATTGAATGCCACAGTCTTTTCTCTATGCTCTCCTCTTGAGTTTCTTTCCTCCTCCTTCCTCACCATAAGTTGCATTTCATAGGATAGCAACTTTCCAAACAGGGTTGGAGGAGATATCTCTGCCAATTTAGCCACTTCTCTTATGGCACAGATCTTTGTATCCCAATCCTTTGATAAGGATCTTAAGAATTTGTCATTCAGTTCATAGGTACTGAAGACTCTTCCATAGGATATTAGCTCATTCACAATTCTATAGAATTTCTTATAGCACTCAGTTATGCTATCAGATTTTCCTTGTCTGAAGCTTTCATACTCCTGATTTAGCATAGACTTCCTGTCCAGCCTTACTTCTTCAGATCCCTCCATGTAGACAATCAATGTGTCCCACATCTCCTTGGAGGTCTTGCAGTGAATCAGATTCTGAAATGTTGAATCATCTATGGCACTAACAATGATGTTCTGTGCCCTTTTGTCCATGGTTGCCAAGATGATTTCATCCTTGGTCATTTCTGAATAAGTCTTTGGTATTTGGATATTTGCATCCACAGCTAAAATCTTCTTTGGGATAAAGGGCCCTTCCTGAACTATGATATAAATCCTTGGGTCAGATGCCTCCATAAACAATCTGACTCTTTCTTTCCAGATCCCAAAGATTTCCTTCCTGCATATGGGTAATTTCATAGACCCTAGCTCCTTATGATTCTCTCCAGATCCCATCTTCTTGAATCTGCCTTTCAGATCTACCTCAGACTGTTAAGTCCTTTTTGAGGAACCTCCCTCTGATACCACTTGATAGTTTAACTTTCAAGACAGCCTAAACACCTAGAGGGGGGGGGGTGAATAGGTTCTACTTATTTATAAAAACTTCTAGGCAGAATTCAATTTAATGGCTAACACAATAATCACAGCAATCACAGAAAATAAAACATCACAGATTGCACAATGTTTTATAGTGGTTCCCTAAGATCTGGGTACATCCACTTTCCCCCCTTCACCTATCTAGCAGTATGCTAGATTCGGCCAAACTTCCACTAATCTCATATCAACAGATCCTACAACTCAGAACCCAACTGGTTCCTACAACTCAGGCACAATAGCCCTACCTCAGCCTTGCCCCAAGGCCTACAACTCAGAGAAGACCCTTCTCCTACACTCAGGCAAATAGCCCTACCACTCAGAGTTCAACACTCCTACACTCAGCCTTTATATCACAGGCTTACAACTCAGATCTGTGTAAACAGATCCTACAGAAATATAGAAAAGATTATTTAACTGTCTTGCCTAAATTGAGAGAGAAAAGGCCAAGACAATTCTTGATCAGCTGATGAAATCAACTGTATCTGAGCTTTCTTCAAAGCTTCTTGAATATAAACTTAGCTGAGTTGATTTCCAAACAGCTTCTTGAGAATCCACTGGTGGTTTCTTTCTTCTTCTTCAAATTCTGTGTTGGTACCCTAGTTTGATTTGAGTTTAGTCCTCTCCTTTGTGCTCCTTGACCCAAGAATTATCTATGGTCAATGGTTAGTAGTCTAGCTGTAGAGTCCTCACTTTTCCAGATTGAGAATTTGGTTAAGTAGTTTTTCGTTCGACTATAGTCGAACGCCGCTCGACTATCATCTATCGGCTGATCGACGATCGTCTATCAGTTGGTCTACGCTCTGTCTGCGTTGATAGTTCGACTATCTGTTGATAGGTCGACTATCTGCTTGGCGTGGTAGTTCGACTATCTATTCTGATAGATCGACTATCTGATAGTTCGACTATCTGTTGATAGGTCGACTATCTGTTCCGCTTTGATAGGTCGACTATCTGTTGATAGGTCGACTATCTGTCGTCTTTGATAGTTCGACTATCTGTCCTGATAGTTCAACTATCTGATAGTTTGACTATCTGTTGATAGATCGACTATCTGGTCTGTTTTGATAGGTCGACTATCTGTTGATAGGTCGACTATCTGTTTTCTGAGGTAGGTCGACTATCTGCTTGATAGGTCGACTATCTGTTTGTTTCTGATAGTTCGACTATCTGTCGATAGGTCGACTATCTGATAGCTCGACTATCTGTTGATAGCTCGACTATCTGTTTTGCCCTGATAGTTTGACTATCTGTTGATAGGTCGACTATCTGATAGTTCGACTATCTTCTGGTAGTTCGACTATCTGCTGTGATAGTTCGACTATCTCCTTTGATAGTTCGACTATCTGGATCGTTCGACTATCTGCCTGATAGTTCGACGATCTCCGTGCGTCGGTCGATGATCTCCGAAGGTCGTTCGACGCTTTCTGTCTGCCTTTATATTTTGTATTTATTTATTATATTTAATTAATTAATACATTAATCTGGCATATCTTTTTAGCTGTATTATGATAATATTTCCAGGCATATCTGCTCTATTCTTTTTGCCTGAGTCAAATCTTTTTAGATAAAGTTGTTTGTCTTATTAGCTGACATTATAAATTACTTTATCTGCTGTCAGCCCTTTATAGCCGTTAGACTGAAAAGTCTTCTTTTTGCTATAAGGAGTTTGTTTCTGATATGACTTTATTTAGTACTTTATTATCAAATTGTTTCCTGCAGCTTCCTAGAAAAAGGGTTATTTTTTTTATAGAATGTTTCTGCTGCAGAGTTTGTTCTGTCTTCTTGATATTTACAGCTCAGGTCTCAAGTCTCAGAAGAAGACAAGTTATTCAAATTGAAGAGAGCCGTTGCTTGCTGATGTTATATAAAGGACCCTTTGAAGAAGGATTCAAGCTAGTGTTACACATATTTTCAAGCATTCAAGCCTTCATCAAGATCAAGCTTTCTGCTCTCAGCAATTTCCATCTAACTGAGAAGTGTTAAGATCTTCCACTCTTCTTCAACCTGAGTTCTCCTGCTTTCAGGAAGTTCAAACTCAGAGTTCCTTTGAAGAAGAAGAAGAAGATAGCTGCTTGAAGATCTTTATTTTATTATTTATTATCTTCTTGTAGTTTTTCCTTCAGAACTTTCTGAAGAGTTTTCTGCACTGAAGCAAGACTTCACCTGGACATCTTTGAGCCAGGGGGAGCCTTGATTCTTTAGAGCTTTCTAGCTCAGTGCAAGTTTTAGTGCTTCTCTAATCTATTGTAAAATAGAGAAGACATCTTAACCTTCTTCCCCCTCCTGTACAGGGTTATTACTCCCTTCAAAAGTATCCCTTGGTGGCAGGGCACCTGATCAAAAATCTGTGCTTGGTTTTTAGACACCTGATCAAAAGTCTAAAGGGTTTCTGGATCTACCTGAAGCAGATCCTGTTGGTGGCAGGGCACCTGATCAAAAACCTGAGTGGATTCCTACCGTGTGGGTAGAAGAGTGGACGTACCCAAGTTATTTGGGGAACCACTATAAATTTCCTTGTGTCGTCTGGATTCACTTGTTTAATTCCTGCATTGTGGTTGTGAATAGATATAACTAGGATTGCTAGTTGCTGATTAGGTTTTCCAAGCCTTAACTGTAATTACAGTTAGCTTGAGTGTGTGCACATCACTTGTGTTAGGCTTTAAGGTTAAATCAATATCTATAATCTTTTCATTCCGCACCTCACTCCAAGGGAGTTGGGTAGACCATTAAGTTTTGTCTAGTGCAAAATTTGATAACTCTATTCACCCCCCCTCTAGAGTAGTATCTATCCCTTCACTTTCAATTGGTATCAGAGGGAGGTTGACTGACTGAATAGGCTAACACCTAAGTCACAAGATCCTGATAGATACCAAAGCTTATAGATATTCACTATCATGGCCCAGTCCAAGGATTATTCCAGTACCAGACCTCCGGCATGCAACTTAGCTAAGTTTGGCATCTGGAAGGCAAGGATAAAATTATATATGAATTCTATTGATGAAAGCATCTTTGCTTCTATTTTGTCAGGTCCCCCAAGAGCACCTGCTGCTGCTTCTGCCTCATCATCTGATATGAGTGCAGTGCCTCCTCCAGATTACAATGATGAGTACAAGAAGGCCAAAATAGTAGATGCCAAGGCAATGAACATACTGGCTCAGACAATGTCTGATGAGGTATTCCAGAAGGTTGCTGACTGCTCCTCAGCAAAGGCCATGTGGGATACACTGAACCAGATTGTAGCTGGTTCAGCTGATGAAAGGAAGGACAGAAGGTCCAACCTGATCTTACAGTATGAGAACTTCAAGAAAACTGATGCTGAATCAGTTGAAGCCATGTACACCAGGCTCAGCTCAATCATCAATGAGCTGAGGACCCTGGACAAGGACATATCATTGACAGAGGTCAATGATAAGATTCTTATGTGCTTCCCTAGCACATGGGATCTAAGGATCTGGCCCATTAAGGAAGCCAGAAGTACAAATGAGATCTCCACTGAAGCCCTCCTCGGCAAGCTCAAGTCTTTTGAGCAAGTGCTGAAGACAAGGGAAGCAAAAGCTGAAGCAAAGACCCCCACTCCAACAAGAAAAGAGCAGTCTCTAGCTCTTAAGGCTGCTGATGCTTCTGAAGGCAGCCAATCTAATGAGGAACTAATGGCATTGTTTGCCAAGAGGTTTCTCAAGATGGGAAGAAAGGAGTTCAGAAAGAAGTCTTCACGCTATGAAGACAAACCAAGGTATGATCGCTCTCCTGCTAAAGAAATTATTTGTTATGGTTGCAGGAAGCCTGGACACATCTTGCCAGAGTGTCCAGAGGAGAAGAACAAAGAAAAGAGAAAAGAAAAGGAACAGCGCAGGAAGCACTCCAAGCCATCCTCCTACAAAAATAAGAAGAAGGAGAGAGGTATCATTGCTGAAACCTGGAGTGATTCTGATGAAGAATCCTCCTCATCAAGCTCCAGTGAGGATGAGGAAGAGAAGAAGGCAAAAGAAGTTTGCCTGATGGCAATAGATGCCTGCAGCAACCACTCTGTTGTAGAGAGTTCTGATTCTGATGAAGAGATGCCTACAGAAGATGAGGTACTTTCTTCTTATGATTTTACTTCAGAAGAATTTAAATTAGACTTTAAATCTTTATGCTTAGATTTGATTAGCTCTGAAAAGGAAATAAAAGAACTTAGAAATAGGTTAGCTGACTCAGAATCAATAGCTACTGAAAATATTAGGTTAAAGGAAGATCTCACTACTTGTAGTGAAGAAATTAAATTTCTTAAAATAGAGCTAGCTAAGTCTAAGAGATTAGAGGAATCACTTAATGGTAGAAGCCTTAAGTTGTTAGAAATTACCAGCATGACTAACACTAGGTCAGGTAATGATAAACTAAGCTTAGGAGCTTCTCCTAGTGAACCCCCAGTTCTACTTAAAAATAACCTTTCAACTCCAGTAAACTTCATTTCAGCTAGTGGAATGAAGAATACTGAGCAAGTAAATCTAGTTAATAAAACCTTAAATAAAGCTAAGAGAGAAAAGAGAAAGAAATTCTTTAAAGAAATACAAAGAGCGTCGAACGCCGCTCGATGATCGGAAGCTCAATGGTCGAACGAAGCTCGACGATCTGAGCGCCCATCGTCGAACGTCGATCGACGATTTCAACATGATTTTCAAAATCATAATCAGTATCATAGAAACCTAAATGAATATAGAAACCCTAGGTTTGTTGACCCATCATCTGCTTGGAGAATCCCACCTAGGAGATCTCACCCACTAGATTATCACCCTCAGCCTGCATTCTCATATATTTCCAGTTTTTCTTATGTGAAAAACAAGGGACCCAAGGTTACCTGGGTCCACACTGTCTAAATAATTGTCTTGCAGGTGAAGTCCTATCCAATCACTCAAAATAAGTGGTATTTGGATAGTGGATGCTCTAAGCATATGACAGGAAATAAAGATCTTCTGTCAAAGTTCAAAGCTAAGCTCGGCCCAAAGGTTATCTTTGGAGAATCCAGCTGTGGTCAGACAGAAGGCTATGGCAAGATCACAATTGGAGCAGTTACTTTCAAGAGAGTTGCATATGTCAATGGACTGAAGCATAATTTGATTTCAGTCAGCCAGCTATGTGATGCTGGCTACCAGGTTTCATTTTCTAACTTCTCTTGCAATATTACTTTAAGTAATAATGTTGTTTTAATAGGTATTAGGATAGGTAATATCTATTTAGTAGATTTCAATTCATCTCATTCTGAAATCTGCCTGTTTAATGAAGTAACCCTTAATAATAATTCTTTATGGCATAAGAGGCTTAGTCATGTAAACCTTAAAAATATATCTAGGTTATCTAAACACAACCTTGTTAGAGGCTTACCTTCTTGCCCCTACAAGAAGGAGAGCATATGCAAGGCTTGTCAGCTAGGCAAGCAAACCAAAAACTCTTTTAAATCTGTAAATAAGAGTGATTCTCCTAGAATCCTGTATCTATTACACTTGGACCTTTTTGGCCCAATAAATGTACAGAGTTTAGGAGGGAAGTATTACACATTAGTAATTGTAGATGACTTCTCTAGGTTCAGTTGGGTTTTCTTTTTGAGAACTAAGTCTGATAACTTCAAAGCCCTTACAGACTTTCTACTATGTGTGCAGACTGAGTACTCTACTCATGTGGCCTTGATCAGAAGTGATCATGGTACTGAGTTTGACTCTCTTCTCATGCAAGAATTCTGTGAGAGAGAAGGTATCAAACATAGCTTCTCAGCTCCTAGAACTCCTCAACAAAATGGGGTAGTTGAAAGGAAGAATAGAACACTCATTGAAGCTGCTAGCACATTGTTGGCAGATGCTAACATGCCTCTCTCCTATTGGGCAGAAGCTGTTAGCACAGCCAATTATGTCTTGAATAGAAGTTTGATACACAAACTTAAGTGTAAAACTCCTTATGAGTTGCTTAAGGGAAAGAAACCTAAAATTAATTATTTTAGAGTTTTTGGCTGTATTGTTTATATTCATAATAATAATAAAGAATATATTAGAAAATTTGAAGCAAAAGCTTCAATGAGAATTATGCTTGGATATTCCCAAGTAAGCAAAGCTTACAGGGTTTATAACAAATCTACCTGTAAGATTGAAGAATCTGTGCATGTGTCATTTGATGAGCATCAGATGTTTTACAAGGAGAAAGAAAATTCTCCTTCCTCCAGTTCATTGCAGGTACCTGATGCCCCTCAAGAAATTCTTCAACTATCAACTCTTCAGATCACTGAATCAGACAGTGATGAAGACATTGTTGAAGCAGTTGTTGTTCCACCAACAGTAGATCAAATTCCTCCTGAGGAATTAATCCCAACTGTTGCTGAAGATCACATCCCACCTGCTGATATTGTCACACTTAGAGATCAGCCCACATCTCAAGTGATTGGAGACATATCAGCTGGTGTGCAAACAAGACACCAATTAAGATAGGATGTGATGCATGCTTGTTTCCTCTCACAGGTTGAGCCCCTCACCTTTAAAGATGCAGAGCTAGATCCCCACTGGATCATTGCTATGCAAGAGGAACTCAATCAGTTTGAGAGATGTAAAGTTTGGACTTTGGTTCCAAGACCTAAAGGCCAACTGATCATAGGCACCAAGTGGGTGTATAGAAACAAGTTAGATGCAAATTGAATTATAGTAAGGAATAAAGCAAGGCTTGTAGCTCAGGGCTATAGACAGGAGGAAGGTATAGACTATGACCAAACCTTTGCTCCTATTGCAAGGCTAGAAGCAATAAGGATCTTCTTGGCCTATACAGCCTACATGAAGTTTAAGGTGTTCCAAATGGATGTCAAAAGTGCATTCCTGAATGGTGAGCTTAAGGAAGAGGTGTTTGTTGAACAACCACCAGGGTTTGTTTCTTCAACTCAACCCTCACATGTGTTTAAGTTACAGAAAGCTCTTTATGGACTAAAGCAAGCTCCCAGAGCCTGGTATGAGACTCTAGCTAGTTTCCTTTCAGAGCACAACTTTACTAGGGGAGTAGTTGATAGAACCCTTTTCGTCAAGCATCACAAGGACACAATCCTGTTAGTTCAGGTGTATGTAGATGATATTATATTTGGCTCCACTGATCCCAAACTTTGCAAAAGGTTCTCTGACCTGATGCACTCTAAGTTTGAGATGAGTAGTATGGGTGTGCTGTCTTACTTTCTTGGTCTCCAAGTTAAGCAAGATGCTGATGGTATCTTCATCTCCCAATCCAAATATGCCAAGGAATTGGTAAAGAAATTTGGGATGGCTGATGCTTCAGCAATGCCTACACCTATGGCTACTAATATAGTTATTGACTCTGATGATCACGGCAAGCCAATTGATCAAAAGAATTATAGGGCCATTGTTGGTTCCCTATTATATCTAACTGCAAGTAGGCCTGATATAATGTTTGTTACATGCCTTTGTGCTAGATTCCAGGTCAACCCCAAGGAATCTCATCTAATTCTTCTAAAGAGAATCCTGAGATACCTGAAGGGATGTCCAGATCTAGGACTTTGGTACCCAGCTGAGTCAGAATTTGAATTAATTGGATATTCTGATTCTGATTATGCTGGTTGCAGAGTTGAAAGGAAGAGCACCTCAGGAACTTGCCAGTTCTTGGGAGAGAGATTGGTCTCTTGGTTCTGTAAGAAGCAGGCTTCTGTCTCAACTTCAACTACAGAGGCTGAATATATAGCTGCTGCTAGTTGTTGTTCACAGATCCTGTGGATTCAAAACTAGCTTGTGGATTATGGTTACTCACACAAGAACACCAAAATCATGTGTGATAGTACCAGTGCTATTTCTATTCCACAAAATCCAGTGCACCACTCTAGAACGAAGCACATTGAGATTAGGCACCATTTCCTGAGAGATTGTGTGGAAAAGAACAAGATTTGTCTTGAGTTCATATCCACTGAATTTCAGAGAGGTGATATATTCACCAAGCCTTTAGATGAACAGAAGCATCTATTCTTTTTAGTTCAATTAGGCATGATTAATGGACGAGACTAAGTGTGACTATATCTGCCTATATTGAAACTTGTTTGAAGATAGTCGAACGACGTTCGAAGATAGTCGATCGGGTCAAGCCCATCGTCGACCTATGGTTGATGAAAGTTTGTCTGATTGAAGATCGTCGACCGACGTTCGACCATCGTCGAATAGGTCGAGCTCATCGTCGATCTCTGAACGACGACAGCTTGTTGTTTGTGAAGCCAGAAATAGTCGAACGATGGCTCGACTACTCTGCTTCTGAGCCGATCGTCGAACGACCGTTCGACTATCGGGTCTAGTATCTTTTTAATAGATCGACTATTTCCGGTCTAATATAAAGCCGATAGTCGACCTAGGTTAAAAGATCTTTTGTTTATCATCGACGGAGCGTGCCTTTTCGCATTCTGCCTTCCCACTTGTGATTTTCGGGCATTTCGTCTTCTTCATCCTCTCCAGCTTTCTCGAGCTTTCTCCAGCGAATCAATGGCGGTCTCTCCAGCAGTTCTAGCAGTTGTGAAGTTTGATGCTTGCTTTAGTGTTGATTTCGACGCGTTCAGTAGCTGCGATGCCGGGATCGTAGAAGTTCTTCAGCTTTGCCGGGATCAAGGGCTCGAGAGGTTAATGTCTGCAAGGATTAAGATAAACATCCCAGAGATCAAGGAATGGGCCTTCACGTCGTCCTCCACCGACGAATCAATGACTGGCACCATCGGCGGAGAAGAGGTAATCCTAACTCCGGCTGTTTTGACTGAAATTTTTGGTTTAATAAATGGTGAAGAGGATTATGAGCAAGATGCTCAGGAATTCGGAAGAATGCTAGTTGAGCTGGGACATGCTGAGGGCATTCCCACGAAGCTGCTCAAAGTAAATTTCCCCTTCAAAATTAAGTTTCTTGCTGAGTTGGTAGGAAAAGTGCTCCTGGGTAAGCACTCTGCTCACGATAATATAACAAGGCAGCAATTCGCACTAATGTGTGCGATTGTTAATCGGAAAAGGATAGATTGGGCGGGAGTGATGTTTGATTTAATAAGGAAAAAGAATGGCAAGAAGGAAGTTACCCTCGGAAGGGTGATTGGAATCTTCCTGAAGGAAAAATACCCCTAGCTGCTGAGTTCAACCGCAACAACAATTAACGCAAGCAAGAAGATGGATCCTAACCTGTTCTCTAAATGGAAGAGAACTTTTGTGAAACCCGCTCTCACAGGGGTTGCTCCAGCAACATCTGAGGACACCAGGACTGAATCAGTCACTCCTCACCATGTCGAAGCTGGCTCAGCTCTCCCCTCCTCCTCTTCTGCTTTGCTGTCTGCTTCAGTTGAAGTTCCATCAACTTCAGCTGAAGTACGACCTTCTCCCTCTTCTGCTCCAGAAACAACCACGGTTGTTCCTCTTTCCCCTCCAGCATCTCCAATTCCTTCTTATCAGACTAGGATATCTGCTCCTAGCTTTGATTTGTTAGGATCTGAGAGAATTCCTACTCCTCCTTTGTCTCCCATTCTTTCCCCAGTTAACTCTCCTGTTAACTCTCCAGCTCCTTCTCCAGCTCCATCCCCTGTCCACACCATTCTTCATCCCAGCACTTCAACGATATCTGCTGCAGCTCCATCCACTTCACATCCATCATCTTTTGAGATCACTCCTGAACTTATCTCCCGCATTGTGGAGTTGATTACCCCGTCAATCAAAACCATGATTGAAGAGGCAATCGCTCCCCTTGCATCCTCCATTGATATCTTAACTGCCTCCATCAAATCTCTCTCAAAATCTGCTGAGCCATCTTCCTCAAGGGGCCTGGTTTCAGTCTCCACTGAAATCAGGCAGGGGGAGATGTTCTATGAAGATGCCTCAGAACCTCCTGCCTCCCTTCCAGCTATAACAGATACTGTGATGACAGCCCTGGAAGAGTCTACTCCAGCTGAGAAAGAAGTAGTTCCAGTGTTATCTGATAAGGAAATAGCTGATGGAATCATGCTATCTGAAATTGCAGTAAAAGTCTGCCTAGAAGATCTCACCACTCCTGTGGTTGCTAGATTCCTAGAAGGAATTATAACTTCATATCTAGATGAATCATGGGAGATGGTCAAGTATGAAGGTAATTCACTTATTCGATTTATTGACGAGTCAATTAATTTGCTTGCTAGTGAATACCTTGAAGGAATGATTATTGCTTATTTAGCAGATCTGTATTCATAATTCTACAGATGTTATTAGAGAGGATTTATCTGCTCAGATAATAGTAATTGTCTCAGAGGCTGCCCCAAGTGTTCCTGATATCCAAGTAGATCCTGAATTGGAATCTTTTTTAGATAATAGAGAAGATGAGCCTGAGAATCAAGATGAAGTCAAAGATGACACTCCTGTTCTGAGTGTGGAAGAAGTACAAGCAAGAGCTGCCTGGGATCTAAGAGTACAGTCTTTAAAAGAGAAAGAAAAAGATCTGCAAGTTGAAAAGTCAACCATCTGGGATGATTCACCAGGGTTGGACTTAGATTCCCTTCTGGCTCTAGATGCCATGGAAGAGGAAAGAGAGAAATCAGATCTGAAGCTTAAAGAAAAGGCTGTTTCTGAAGCCTATGATCCGTATGATAATCCCCCATCATCTCACTCTGATGATGAGGATGATTCTGATGTATCTGAAAAGTCAAGGAAAAAGAAAGCTGCCCAAAAGAAAAGGAAAGCTGCTGCTCCTCCTCCTCCCAGTAAAGACAATGATACTCCTTATTATATTTTGAAGGGCATTGACCCTAAGTCAAAGGAATTTCAGCATTGGATGTGGTTCTCAAAGAACCAGCAGAAAGAAAGGAAAAGATCTAAAAGATATGATAGTCCTGGTTCAAGATGGACTCCCAGAGGTCCTCCTCCTCCTCCTCCAGGTGCAGGAGCTTCTGGTAATCTTTCTGCCAACCCTTCTGCCTCTTCAGGAAAATCTGCTCCATCAGCAAGATCTGTTTCGTCTCAGCATCAATCAAGGAAAAGTTCTCATAGCTCTCATGGAAAGTCTCATTCTGGCACTCAAATGCATGAAGCAGAAGTGAAAGAACAAGTTAAGGAGGTTGTGTATCTAAAGCCAACTTTTTCACCTCCTCCTTCTCCTAAGAGAAAGGTTTCAACTGCTGCACCAATTCAGTCTGAGAAAGTTGTTTTAAAAGGTAAGTAGTTTACTTTGTTTTAAAATTTCTAGCAAGAACCTTTTGCTAAGTTTGCTCCAATATCTTATCTAGATAAAGAATCAGATGCTGCTCCTCCTGAGCCTGTTTATGAAAGTCCAGAGCTATATCCTAACTTTAGGATGGCTCGTTTTCACGAACTAGTTGGAGCAGCTCAAATAAGAAAAGCAAAAGCAGAAGGAAAAGATACTACCGGTTTAACCACTATGTCTGCTTTCAGAAAGAAAGAGTTTGAAAAGTTCCAGGTCAATCCTGATGTATTTGATCCCTCAAAATATATGGAAAAGCATCCTGAAGAAGTAGTCCCAAGAGCTGCAGAATTGAAGATCATTGGTGTGCAGGACTTGAAGCTGTCAAAGAAAGAAGCTGATGATCCTCTAAGGAAAATCTCTTTTGTTCCTAGTTCCTCTGCCCCCTTGCCAGATTCTTTAGATTCTTAATAGTTTGATTGACTGCTGTGTTATATTTGTTTATTATCTATCTGGTTGATAATCTGCTAGTTAATTGTTAACTATTTCCTGTATTGTTTATAGTGTTCTATAGCTAGCTGTATGTTTTAGTTTTTGAGAGACTTAACTCAAATAGGGGGAGATTGTTGGTACCCTAGTTTGATTTGAGTTTAGTCCTCTCCTTTGTGCTCCTTGACCCAAGAATTATCTATGGTCAATGGTTAGTAGTCTAGCTGTAGAGTCCTCACTTTTCCAGATTGAGAATTTGGTTAAGTAGTTTTTCGTTCGACTATAGTCGAACGCCGCTCGACTATCGTCTATCGGCTGATCGACGATCGTCTATCAGTTGGTCGACGCTCTGTCTGCGTTGATAGTTCGACTATCTGTTGATAGGTCGACTATCTGCTTGGCGTGGTAGTTCGACTATCTGTTCTGATAGATCGACTATCTGATAGTTCGACTATCTGTTGATAGGTCGACTATCTGTTCCGCTTTGATAGGTCGACTATCTGTTGATAGGTCGACTATCTGTCGTCTTTGATAGTTCGACTATCTGTCCTGATAGTTCAACTATCTGATAGTTCGACTATCTGTTGATAGATCGACTATCTGGTCTGTTTTGATAGGTCGACTATCTGTTGATAGGTCGACTATCTGTTTTCTGAGGTAGTTCGACTATCTGCTTGATAGGTCGACTATCTGTTTGTTTCTGATAGTTCGACTGTAACACCCCTATCTGTCGCATAGCATATAGCAGTAGGTCCGGCCGGGGCCCGATGCCATATACTACGGACAGACCGGTCGGTTACGCGTTGAAACCATACAACCAATCAGAGCGTCCTACACAACACCTAGCGGAAGCAATTTAATTAAGTTGCAAAAAGATAAGAACCCTGCCACAAAGCATGAATGTCCACTACAACACAGGAATGAGTACACACAAAAGAGTTCACGGCCTTAAGGCCTTACAAAAGTGTTCGCTTAACAAGATAGCGTCTTTCATACATCGGCGCGCAGGCCGGCCATACATGAATATGAAAAAGCTAATAACTAAGCCTTCGAGGGCTGGCGCTGCAACTTGGGCTTTAGCCCGCTATTTGCCGCTTGGCTCCGCAACAGCACCTGTAGAAATAACCCACCCAAGAGGTGGCAATACAAAAGGGCAACGGTCAGCAAAGCTGACCAAATTATAACGACCCCGTCCCATTTCTCGGGACGGCGGTGCTCCTTCCCTGCATATAAAACTACCATAGCAATTCTATAAAGTATTCTATTCGCCACAAGTGTCGGCACGCACGGCCGCACACTCCGTGCTCTCAGGGCACTAATCGGTGAACCCGGTCCGGACCCAGTCCGACACCGCGATTCCACCACCATCCCTCGGATGGCAACACACGTGAGCATTTAGCCCTTTCAGCCGAAGCCTAGGCCCGTTTCCAGCCCCCCGGGAAGTCCCATGTACTTTAGGTCGCTTCTACCGAGACCACTTGGAATGGGTAGAGTTCCACCCGCCCGTTGCTCACTTCACCACGGCCATTTAGCCATCGGTGCGGGCCAAGTTTCTCCTCATTCCCACAATCGATCAAAACACGCACATAACCCCGTTATGTACCGATTTGCCCTCCAAGGCAACATCGTGGCGGCTATGCGATTCCGCCCAAGCTTTCCGGGTGCGCCTCGAGGTTAACCCCCAAGGATCCCTGTATGCAATCTACCGCGTAGAAATTTCGGAAAACTAAAATCATCGGCGCGGAGTCTTCTCCGGCCATGCAATGCAAACATCACCGATCCGGGTTAAACCCGAATAGGCTTCACACACAATGCCTACGCCCGTACTCCGATTCCGGGCTCTAACAACGGGGACTTTACATATCTACCCGAAGGGATTCCGCGCCTCAACGCTCACTCGCGAGAGGGGGATTTCCCCATGCATAGAAAGAAGGGCGACTACACATGCCCTAAGAAGAGGATCGTTACCCTCGAAGATTTCCGCGGCGCCATGAAGATGTAGTCGGATGGAAAGCTTCGCCTCGCCCTTGCCTTCGAGGATCCGGACTCGGATCACAAATCGGTGCTCCGCCGGCGGCCGGAACTTTGCTCCTCCTCCTCTTGGCTCTCACCTCTCTCTAAGAGTTTAGAAAGAGAAAGGGTTGGGTTGGAATGAGGGAATTCAGCCCCAAACTCAACCCTAAAACCCCCTAGGATAACCCCCAGCCGTTAGATCCAAAATAAAAGATCCGGACGGCTCGGATTCAACCCAAAAATATCAGTTACGCCGATCCACACGGGTCCTGACACGGCCGTGTGCCACGGGCCGTGTTACTTGGAGCTTCAGGACGATCGTCGGGCTTCATGAACACGGCGTCGAACACGGCCGTGTTCGAGGCCGTGTGCCCCACACACGGCTTGAGACACGGCCGTGTGTCTCAGGCTGTGTACTTCTCTGACTCGAGACAGCACAAAAACACAATACATCACTGAACACGGGTAGGCACACGGCCGTGTGCCTGGCCGTGTGCCCCTGTTCAGACCTCCAAAAGTGCCGTTTGATCGCCCCGCGATCATCTCCGAGGTTGGGGTCTTACAACTCCCTCCCCCTTAAGAGAATTTCGTCCCGAAATTAAGAACAGAGACTACACAAAAGAATAAACATAACGAGTACCTGAGGGGAACAACTCGGGGTACTCCTCGCGCATTGACTGCTCTCGCTCCCAAGAGAGCTCCTCGCGTCCGCAGTTATCCCAACGGACCTTCACCATTCTGATTTCCTTGTTCCGAAGCCGCTTGACTTCGAAATCCTCAATAGATATGGGCTTGACTTTCGTTGTCAACCCTTCCTCAACCGGTACTTGATCAGCCGCGATCACCTGCGAAGGCTCTTGCACCGCCTTCCGCAACACTGAAATGTGGAACACATCATGTAATCCACTCAACTCCACTGATAGCTTCAAACGGTATGCAGCTTCGCCGACTCGCTCCAGGACCTCAAAAGGTCCAAGGTATCTTGGGCTCAGCTTCTTCAAGCGTCTCACCCGCGAAACCCCCTTGAACGGCTTCACTTTCAGGTATACCCAATCGCCTAGCGCGAACTCCACGTTCCGGTGCTTGGCATTGTAATACTTCGCCTGCCGGTCCTGAGCGATCAACAAGCGCTCCCGAATGATCCGCACTAACGAGGTAGCACTCTCCACCTCCTGCTTCTTGTACAACCTTGCCTCACCCGCTTCAAGCCACGATAACGGCGTGCGACACTTCCTACCATACAGGGCCTCGAAGGGCGCCATTTGTATACTCGCTTGGTAGCTGTTGTTGTACGCGAACTCCACCAAATAAAGGTGGTCTTCCCAATGCTTCCCGAAGTCTAGAACACACATGCGGAGCATGTCCTCCATCGTTCTATTGACCCTCTCGGTCTGCCCATCCGTCTGCGGATGGAAAGCTGTGCTGAACTTTAACTTTGTTCCCAACATTTGCTGCACCAACCTCCAATCATTTGACGTGAACCGCCCATCGCGATCACTCACAATGCTACGGGGCACACCATGCAGCCTAACAATATTGTCGACATACAATTTTGCCAATCTCTCCACAGGATTATCCTTCCTATGCGGAATGAAATGCGACACTTTGGTTAGTCGATCTACGATCACCCAGATGGCGTCGTTCCCCTTCTGCGACCTTGGCAACCCGTGCACAAAGTCCATAGATATATCATCGAATTTCCACTCCGGTATAGGCAAGGATTTCAGAAATCCTCCTGGCTTTTGGCACTCCGCCTTCACCAAGGCGCACGCTTGACATTTGGCCACATACAACGCCACATCTTTCTTAAGTCCCGGCCACCAAAACAACTTTTTAAGATCATGATACATCTTTGTGCTCCCTGGGTGGATTGAGTACTTGGTATGATGAGCCTCGTACATCAACTCCGCCCGGAGGTTGCCCCCACTTGGGACGCACAAACGACGATCCTTCCTTAATAACCCATCTTCTACCGAGAACTGGGAATTTGACCCATCCAGAGCGGCCTCCAAAAGCTCCTTCATGGAGTCATCCAACTCCAATGCCTGCCGAACCCGGTCAGCCAGGTCATACTGCACCTCTGTCCAGTTTAACATTGCCTTGGCGCTCGACTGCTTGTCAACGCAACAGATCTCAAGCTTCTCCAACTCCCGTACTAGCCGCTCATCATGCACCGACAACCAGTTGGCTTGGGCGGGAGCCCTGCGGCTCAGCGCATCCGCAACTGCGTTGCCCTTCCCGGGTACATAATGTATCTTGAAAGTGTAGTCCCCCAGGAACTCCATCCACCTCCTCTGCCTCATATTTAGATCCTTTTGATCCAACAAGTATTTTAGGCTCTTGTGATCGGTGTATATGTCGACCCTTACTCCGTATAGGTAGTGCCTCCACAACTTGAGTGCAAATATCACGGCCGCCAACTCCAAGTCGTGCACCGGATAATTTCTTTCATGCACCTTTAGCTGACGCGATCCATACGCTATCACGCTACCATGCTGCAACAACACGCAGCCCAAACCGCTACCCGAAGCGTCGCTATACACCTCAAAGCCCTCGGTCCCACTCGGCGAACTAAGCACTGGCGCCGTGGTCAACCGCCTCTTCAGCTCCTCAAAAGCTTGCACGCACTCTTGCGTCCACAAGAATTTCTGATCCTTCCTTGTCAACTTCGTGAGAGGTAATGCTACCTGCGAGAAGTTCTCTACGAAGCGCCTGTAATATCCGGCAAGCCCGAGAAAACTACGGACTTCCGCGACAGAAGATAACGCAGGCCACTCCCGTATCGCAACAATCTTCGCCGGATCCACCGCTATACCTTCCCCACTCACTATATGACCAAGGAACGCTACCGAGGGTAGCCAGAACTCGCACTTGGAGAACTTCGCGTAAAGCTCATTCCTCCTCAAAGTCTCCAACACCAAATGCAAATGCTTGAAGTGGTCTTCTTCGCACTGCGAGTATACCAAAATATCGTCAATAAAGACGATCACAAAGCGATCCAGGAAATCTCTGAACGTCCTGTTCATCAGATCCATAAACACCGACGGCGCATTCGTCAGTCCAAACGGCATGACCGTGAACTCGAAATGCCCATACCTCGTACTGAACGCCGTCTTTGGGATATCACATTCCCTGATCCTCAGCTGATAGTACCCCGACCTCAAGTCCAACTTGGAGTATACAGATGATCCGACTAACTGATCAAAGAGATCATCAATCCTCGGGATCGGGTACTTGTTCTTCTCCGTCAACTTGTTCAATTCACTGTAGTCGATGCACAGCCGCATACTACCGTCCTTCTTTTTAACGAAGAGGACTGGTGCGCTCCAAGGCGACGAACTTGGACGCACATAACCTTGCTCCATCAGCTCCTCCAGCTGAACCTTCAACTCCGCCATCTCCTTTGGCGCCAACCTATAAGGAGCACGTGACACGGGTTTGGCATCCGGCACGAGCTCGATCGTAAAATCAATCTCTCGCTGCGGTGGGGCTCCAGGAAGGCTATCTGGGAACACGTCTGGGTACTCGCATACCACGGGGACCTCATCCAAAGTGGACTTCGGCTTTGCGGCCTCCACTATTGCAAAGAACAGCTCTGCACCAGCACGAACCGCCTTCACCACCTGAAGAGCAGACATCAGTGTCTTGCTCGACCCCTTAAGCCCCTCGAACGTAGTCTCCCGCCCTACACCCAGCTTGACCTCCTTACGGTCGCAATCGATCCAAGCCTTCTGCTCTGACAGCCAATCCATTCCAAAGATAACATCGAACTCTACTAACGGCAGTAATGACGCTAGCAAGTCGAACTCTTGGCTCCCTACGTGAACCTTCACGGCGCACACTCTGTCCGCACGCATCGAGCACTCATTCGGTAGCAACACATCTAACTTGTCCTTCGCCATCGAAGAAGGGACTCCGATACGCGATATAAACTGTTCGGACAAGAAAGAATGCGAAGCACCAGTATCGAACAGTGCTCGTGCCGGACTATCGCTAATCACCACAAAGCCTAAGCAAAAGACATTAGCTTAACAAGCAATAGGTAATAGTATTCTCAAGTCAACTTGCATAAATTAACTCATACCTGTCACCACATCCGCTTGCTTGATGGCCTCCTGCTGGCCCAAGTTGTAGACTCTAGGCTGAGTCGGAGCATAGTGGGACGCGGTCGACTCCACCGCTTTGCCCTTTTCCTCGTAGGTAGCTCCTTGTTTCCTTTCGGACTTTGAGCGTCCACTCCAGCAGTCACGGGCAAAGTTCCCCGGCTTTCCACACGTGAAGCAAGCGCCCGGGGTTCGATTGGTAGTTGCCCCCGAGGCACCTGCAGAAGAAGCTGGACCCGACGTCCTAGACTTCTTGGAGAATCTGCGGTAGCCCGACTTCGACGTAGTCGGCGCCTTGAACTCTGATCTCTTGCCACCAGATTCCCTCTCCTTCTTCGCTTGCACGTTTCTCATATCCTTCTCCAAGGACCGGGCCGAACTGACCAGGGTCATGAAACCCTGCGCCTTGGGCCCCGATAGCAGCAACCTCAAATCATCCCTTAGCCCTTCATAAAAGAGGCTCGTCTTGCGCTCCTCGTCTGCGAAGGTAGCGCCGGCATATCTCCCCAATCGAGTAAACTCGTGGAGGTATTCATCAACGGTGCTATCACCCTGCACCAACTTCTGGAATTCGCTCTCTAGCGTGATCCTCTGCGCCGAGGGGAGGTATCGAGCCATAAATAGTCTCGCAAACTCCTCCATCGGGACTTCGGCCAATGGCCTTCCCCTCAACTGATGCAGCTCTAGGCCCTCCCACCACAGTCTTGCGTCCCCATCCAAAAGGAACGTCGCTATAGTGGTCTTCTGCCACTCTTCAGTTTCCGTCGCAGTCATCACCCTGTTGACCCTTGAGAGCCAATCCTCTGCTTGGGTCGGGGTTTCTGCCCCCGTGAACACCGGTGGATGAAAGCCCATGACATGCTTCAGTTGTCTTTCAGTTGCTCTCCGCGGCAACTCCGGCTCCAACACAACTTGCTCAACCCTCCTTCGCTCTGCCGTCTGAACCGGTACTTGCTCAACAGCAGGAGCAGGCTGTTGCACCTGCCTTGCAGGCTGCGCATTAATAATTGCCATGACCGCTTCCGCCACCAACCTAATGGTCTCGGCAGACAAAGGTGTTGCAGGCGTATCGCTTGGCGCACTGCTCGCCTCAGAACCTGGCCGTTCAGACGGCCCAGCCCCACTTCTGGTCACCTATATTCGTGCGAAAACACAGATAAGCGACCAAACGTTACTGCAAACAGCAATTAAAGGAACACGCAGGTTCCTCAACAAGTGTATTTTCATTCCTAAGTGGACATTCATGGGTTCTTTTTCATGTTATAACGATGACGCACACAATGTGCTCACCACCCCTTAAAGTGAATTCGTCCACGAATTCATTTAAGCGTGACCGAAACCAGAAGTCTGATACCAATTTGTAACACCCCTATCCGTCGCATAGCATATAGCAGTAGGTCCGGCCGGGGCCCGACGCCATATACTACAGACAGACCGGTCGGTTACGCGTTGAAACCATACAACCAATCAGAGCGTCCTACACAACACCTAGCGGAAGCAATTTAATTAAGTTGCAAAAAGATAAGAACCCTGCCACAAAGCATGAATGTCCACTACAACCCAGGAATGAGTACACACAAAAGAGTTCACGGCCTTAAGGCCTTACAAAAGTGTTCGCTTAACAAGATAGCGTCTTTCATACATCGGCGCGCAGGCCGGCCATACATGAATATGAAAAAGCTAATAACTAAGCCTTCGAGGGCTGGCGCTGCAACTTGGGCTTTAGCCCGCTATTTGCCGCTTGGCTCCGCAACAGCACCTGTAGAAACAACCCACCCAAGAGGTGGCAATACAAAAGGGCAACGGTCAGCAAAGCTGACCAAATTATAACGACCCCGTCCCGTTTCTCGGGACGGCGGTGCTCCTTCCCTGCATATAAAACTACCATAGCAATTCTATAAAGTATTCTATTCGCCACAAGTGTCGGCACGCACGGCCGCACACTCCGTGCTCTCAGGGCACTAATCGGTGAACCCGGTCCGGACCCAGTCCGACACCGCGATTCCACCACCATCCCTCGGATGGCAACACACGTGAGCATTTAGCCCTTTCAGCCGAAGCCTAGGCCCGTTTCCAGCCCCCCGGGAAGTCCCATGTACTTTAGGTCGCTTCTACCGAGACCACTTGGAATGGGTAGAGTTCCACCCGCCCGTTGCTCACTTCACCACGGCCATTTAGCCATCGGTGCGGGCCAAGTTTCTCCTCATTCCCACAATCGATCAAAACACGCACATAACCCCGTTATGTACCGATTTGCCCTCCAAGGCAACATCGTGGCAGCTATGCGATTCCGCCCAAGCTTTCCGGGTGCGCCTCGAGGTTAACCCCCAAGGATCCCTGTATGCAATCTACCGCGTAGAAATTTCGGAAAACTAAAATCATCGGCGCGGAGTCTTCTCCGGCCATGCAATGCAAACATCACCGATCCGGGTTAAACCCGAATAGGCTTCACACACAATGCCTACGCCCGTACTACGATTTCGGGCTCTAACAACGAGGACTTTACATATCTACCCGAAGGGATTCCGCGCCTCAATGCTCACTCGCGAGAGGGGGATTTCCCCATGCATAGAAAGAAGGGCGACTACACATGCCCTAAGAAGAGGATTGTTACCCTCGAAGATTTCCGCGGCGCCATGAAGATGTAGTCGGATGGAAAGCTTCGCCTCGCCCTTGCCTTCGAGGATCCGGACTCGGATCGCGAATCGGTGCTCCGGTGCTCCGCCGGCGGCCGGAACTTTGCTCCTCCTCCTCTTGGCTCTCACCTCTCTCTAAGAGTTTAGAAAGAGAAAGGGTTGGGTTGGAATGAGGGAATTCAGCCCCAAACTCAACCCTAAAACCCCCTAGGATAACCCCCAGCCGTTAGATCCAAAATAAAAGATCCGGACGGCTCGGATTCAACCCAAAAATATCAGTTACGCCGATCCACACGGGTCCTGACACGGCCGTGTGCCACGGGCCGTGTTACCTGGAGCTTCAGGACGATCGTCGGGCTTCATGAACATGGCTTCGAACACGGCCGTGTTCGAGGCCGTGTGCCCCACACACGGCTTGAGACACGGCCGTATGTCTCAGGCTGTGTACTTCTCTGACTCGAGATAGCACAAAAACACAATACATCACTGAACACGGGTAGGCACACGGCCGTGTGCCTGGCCATGTGCCCCTGTTCAGACCTCCAAAAGTGCCGTTTGATCGCCCCGCGATCATCTCCGAGGTTGGGGTCTTACATCGACTATCTGTCGATAGGTCGACTATCTGATAGCTCGACTATCTGTTGATAGCTCGACTATCTGTTTTGCCCTGATAGTTCGACTATCTGTTGATAGGTCGACTATCTGATAGTTCGACTATCTTTTGGTAGTTCGACTATCTGCTGTGATAGTTCGACTATCACCTTTGATAGTTCGACTATCTGGATCATTCGACTATCTGTCCGATAGTTCGACGATCTCCGTGCGTCGGTCGACGATCTCCGAAGGTCGTTTGACGCTTTCTGTCTGCCTTTATATTTTGTATTTATTTATTATATTTAATTAATTAATACATTAATCTGGCATATCTTTTTAGCTGTATTATGATAATATTTCCAGGCATATCTGCTCTATTCTTTTTGCCTGAGTCAAATCTTTTTAGATAAAGTTGTTTGTCTTATTAGCTGACATTATAAATTACTTTATCTACTGTCAGCCCTTTATAGCCGTTAGACTGAAAAGTCTTCTTTTTGCTATAAAGAGTTTGTTTCTGATATGACTTTATTTAGTACTTTATTATCAAATTGTTTCCTGCAGCTTCCTAGAAAAAGGGTTATTCCTTTTATAGAATGTTTCTGCTGCAGAGTTTGTTCTGTCTTCTTGATATTTACAGCTCAGGTCTCAAGTCTCAGAAGAAGACAAGTTATTCAAATTGAAGAGAGCCGTTGCTTGCTGATGTTATATAAAGGACCCTTTGAAGAAGGATTCAAGCTAGTGTTACACATATTTTCAAGCATTCAAGCCTTCATCAAGATCAAGCTTTCTGCTCTCAGCAATTTCCATCTAACTGAGAAGTGTTAAGATCTTCCACTCTTCTTCAACCTGAGTTCTCCTGCTTTCAGGAAGTTCAAACTCAGAGTTCCTTTGAAGAAGAAGAAGAAGATAGCTGTTTGAAGATCTTTATTTTATTATTTATTATCTTCTTGTAGTTTTTCCTTCAGAACTTTCTGAAGAGTTTTCTGCACTGAAGCAAGACTTCACCTGGACATCTTTGAGCCAGGGGGAGCCTTGATTCTTTAGAGCTTTCTAGCTCAGTGCAAGTTTTAGTGCTTCTCTAATCTATTGTAAAATAGAGAAGACATCTTAACCTTCTTCCCCCTCCTGTACAGGGTTATTACTCCCTTCAAAAGTATCCCTTGGTGGCAGGGCACCTGATCAAAAACCTGTGCTTGGTTTTTAGACACCTGATCAAAAGTCTAAAGGGTTTCTAGATCTACCTGAAGCAGATCCTGTTGGTGGCAGGGCACCTGATCAAAAACCTGAGTGGATTCCTACCGTGTGGGTAGAAGAGTGGACGTACCCAAGTTGTTTGGGGAACCACTATAAATTTCCTTGTGTCGTCTGGATTCACTTGTTTAATTCCTGCATTGTGGCTGTGAATAGATATAACTAGGATTGCTAGTTGCTGATTAGGTTTTCCAAGCCTTAATTGTAATTACAGTTAGCTTGAGTGTGTGCACATCACTTGTGTTAGGCTTTAAGGTTAAATCAATATCTATAATCTTTTCATTCCGCACCTCACTCCAAGGGAGTTGGGTAGACCATTAAGTTTTGTCTAGTGCAAAATTTGATAACTCTATTCACCCCCCTCTAGAGTAGTATCTATCCCTTCACTTTCATTCTGGCTTGATCTCTCTCTATCCAGCACTTTGAATGATTCTTCTGAATTTTGATTAGAACTCTTCTTTGATCTATCCTTAGATAGTCTTCTTAGATCTTCTGGAGAAGATCTTCTTATGTGCCTAGCACTTTCTTGAAATGAATTGGATTGTAATCCTTCTCAACTTTTTGATTCTCATCAATGTTTTCAAAAGTTGTTTTTCTCCTTCTGAATCTGTCTATTTATAGACTTTCTTCATGGTAACCGGCTGATCCGGTTTCTAACCGTTTTCTGACAAGTCTGACAGCTTCAGTTAACCGGTGGCAACCCACAGCTGTCAAGTCTTCAAACAAGTCCTGTGCCTTAGTCTTGAACCACAAGTTGTCGAGACAGTCTGTCAGAAAGTGTCGAGACCATCTGTCTATCTGTGTCGACACAATTGACTTTGGTGTCGACACAGTCTTCAGTGATGTCGACTAAGTTGCCTTTGAGTCGTCACAGCTTCTTCTGAAAATAACTTGGTCTTGACTCTTCAGTGTGTCGACACAAGTCCTGTGTATCGACACAGTTGTTGTAGAATCATAACTTAGTAAGTGTCGACTTAGCCTTCAGGTGTCGACACAGTCTTCTTTTAACTCTGCTATAATGTGTCGACTCAATCACAATGTGTCGACACATTCTGCTGGTGTAGACAAACTTGAGGTCGACTATATTCTTCTGTGTCGACACATCCTGCTGGTGTCGACAAACTTGAGGTCGACTATATTCTTCTGTGTCGACACATTTTCCCAATGTTGAGGTCGACGCTTTTCTTTTGTGTCGACACAAATTCCCAGTGTTGTGTCGACTTACTTCTTCTGTGTCGACACACTTTCCCAGTATTGTTGTAGACTAACTGCTATGTGTCGACACTGCTTCCTAGTGTTGTTGTAGACTAACTGCTATGTGTCGACATACTTCCTCTGTGTCGACACTTTTTCCCAGTGTAGTTGTAGACTAACTGCTATGTGTCGACACTGCTTCCCAGTGTTGTGTCGAATAATTTCTTCTATGTGTCGACACATCCTTCTCTGTGTCGACACTTGGACTTAGAATTTTTCTGCATACTTTATCAATTCTTCACCTGCACATGTCAACTCAAAACAACATCAAATATACCTTGATGTATATCATTGAGCTAGGTTGGGCTTCTTCAAATCAGGTACACATTTTCCAATGTACCCAACAAATGGGGAACTCAATGACAAATTCTTAAGATCCCTAACCAAGGAATGGGACAATAAGGTATGTGCCATTCGGGAGTTTGGAAGGTTAGCTGTGACAGACCCGCAGAATCTGTTCGGAAAGCTTATGTCTTACGAGCTGCAAATCAACTCAAGAAAAGCTGAAGAAGAGATCAGCAGGTCTACATCCAAGGAGAAGTCTGTCGCTCTAAAGGCAGATAGCTCAAGGAAGACAAAGGCTAGCTCTCCTGCCCCAGTTCCTGAAGTCGATGAAGAAGAATCATCTGATCCAAGCTCATCTGGCTCAGAACTATCTGAAGGAGAGTTCTCATTGCTCTCCCGGCTATTCAAGAAATTCTTAAATAAGAAGAAGCAATGGAGAGGCAAAGATGCCTCATTCAGAAGATCACGACGTGATGGTGATCAGAGAAAGAAGGGGTCAAGTAGCCATGACAGGTATAACTCTAAACAGAACAAACAGATTTCGACTGACATCGTTTGTTATTGTTGCAATAAGCCAGGTCACGTCATCGCCGACTGCCCTCATAAAAAGAAAGAAGGTGGAAGAAGAGAGGAAAAGAAATCCTGACACCATAAGAAGAGGACAGAGAAGAGTCTAGTAGCCAAGAAGAGCAAAACTCTCAGCGACTCCGACTCATCTGAGTCGAGTGAAGAAGAGGAAGCTTACTTTGGGCTCATGGCTCACTCAAATGATGAACAAGTCCCCCAGTTCACTAGGGAGGTAAAATCTCACACTCCTCTCTCTGATTCGGATGATGATAATGAGCAAGAGGGCTATTCCTCTGAAGATGAATCTGAACTCATGGGTCAGTATAAGGAGTTACTCACAGCCTACGAAAAATGTCGTAGGGTAGTGAAAACTCAAGCCCAAGAGATAAAATCTCTACAAGCTAGTGAGAGCAGCTTGAGAGAAGAAGTCAATAAGACTAACTCTCTTCAAGAGAACTTAAACAGTGCTATGGATGAATACAATCAAGCTCTCAAGCACCTCGACCTTAAAGAGGAAATCATCAAAGAATTGGAACAACAACTCGAGGCTGAAAAGAAACTTGTTGAGAGTTTCTCTAAGCCTAAGACAGTTCTTCCAATCGTTGCTGAGTTCTCTGCTAAGGCCAAGGGTGCTGGTTTAGGCCACATTGGCTCTTCTAGTAAATCCTCTAGGAGAAACAAGGCCAAGAGGAAGAATAAGGCTGCCCGGAAGGCTCTAGCTGAAGAAAAAGGGAAAGCTCCTTTGGAACCTGTTCTGTTCAAGAAAGTTATCTTTCCTACGAACGAACTCGACTATGAGTCTACCTATGGACACTTTTCTATGCCGATCCCTGAGAAGCCTAAGTCAAGATACCAAGGTTGGACTCATCCTCGTAACTTCGGCGAGAGTGTCTTCAAAGCACCTTATGAAGAGATTCAACTTCAAAGCTACGGACCTTATGCTCATGGTCACAATATCAAAAAGACACCAAAAGTAAAACCCATTGTAGAAAAGCCTATGAAGGAGAAGACTTCATGTAATTGCCATCATCATGAAGCCTCTTCCTCCAAGAGTAAAGCTCTTGCTGGACCTTCATTCCAGAAAGTCAAGCAGGACCACCCAAGGCAAAGATACAACAGGTTCGACTGTTGGTGTTGTGGCAGAATTGGTCACTTTGCCATCGATTGTTGGTTCAATCCTAGTAATGCTGCAACCCCTCAAGTTAGCAACGTGAGAATGACCACTCATGAGGCTAATACTCGTAGGGGGAGTTTTCTAACTCGAGACCAAGGACCCAAACATGTTTGGGTTCCTAAGGCTAAGTGATTGTAATTGCAGGTATGTCCAAAGGCCACCAAAATGCCAATCTGGTATTTGGACAGCGGATGTTCTCGGCATATGACCGGGACAAGGAGCCTACTCCAGAATTATACCTCAGTCTGCAACGGACCAAAGGTCATCTTTGGAGGTTCAGATCGAGGAATAACTAAAGGCTATGGTATGATCTCTAACGGTAGCGTATCCTTTTCGGACGTAGCCTATGTTGAAGGATTGGAACACAATCTCATCAGCATAAGCCAATTATGCGACAAAGGATACGTAGTTGAATTTCATGCTGACAAGTGCTTGATAAAATCGGTTAACAACATGGAAACTATTTTATCAGGCACTCGAAGAAGAAATATTTTCTGTTTAAATTTCATTTGTATTGACACTTCTACACCAGTATGTCTTTTAGCAAAAAGTAGTGCATCTCTTGCTGACCAGTGGCACAAGAGAGTAGCACATATTAATTTCAAAACTATTAATAAATTGTTCTCTCAAAACTTAGTACGTGATGCACCTAATGTCAAGTGCATTACGGACAGTCCTTGTCAGGCTTGTATCAAAGGCAAGAAAACAAGAAGTTCTTTTAAAAGCATAATAGGCAAGGATTCCAATAGAAGCTTACAGCTTCTCCATATGGACTTGTTTGGTCCACTACAAGTTAGAAGTTTAGGAGGTAAGGAATATACATTGGTTATTGTGGATGATTACTCGCGCTTTGCGTGGGTGTTCTTTCTGAAACACAAGTCAGATACTTTCGGTATTTTCAATAGTTTTATTAGGCAGATCCAGAATGAATACAACTGTTCCGTAGTCAAAATCAGAAGTGACAATGGAACGGAATTTAAGTCTGGAGCCATGACAGAATTATGTGAAAGTCAAGGTATCTTTCATGAGTTTTCCTCTCCTCGTACCCCACAGCAAAATGGAGTAGCTGAGAGAAGGAACAGAACACTCATAGAGGCTTGCCGGACCATGTTGAGTGATGCCTCACTTCCAGAGTATTTCTGGGCTGAAGCCGTCAACACCACTTGTCACGTGCAAAATCGAGCACTCATCAACAAGAATTATGATAAGACCCCCTACGAACTTCTAAAAGGCAGACAACCAACCATTTCATACTTTAGAATCTTTGGCTGTAAGTGCTTCGTACTTAATAATGGCAAGTATCACACCACCAAGTTTAGCGAGAAAAGCTTTGAAGGTATTTTTGTAGGTTATAGTAGCCACAGTAAGGCCTATAGAGTATTCAATAGAAAAACTCTGGTGGTAGAAGAGTCGATACATCTTGTATTTGATGAGACGAGTCTGCTGCAAAGCAACTTGTCCAGTGTGCCTATTGTAGATGTTGGTACAAAGTTGAAAGAACTTAGCTTGGATGAAACTACTAAAGATAAGGATGAGACGTTCATCAAGATTACCTCTACAACCCCCATTGAAGAGGTAGATGATCAAAATGAAGAACACATCCCAGCTGAAGATGCAACTCCAGTGGCTGAAGAGATCCCAGATGCAAGGACTTTAGAGTTCAGACACTTGAAGGATCACCCCGTTGATCAAATCATAGGAGATCCTCGGGATTGCGTCAGAACTCGTCGAGGTACAACTAACGAGAATTTATACTTAAGTTTTCTGTCACAGGTTGAACCAAAGTAGTTTGAGGAAGCCAACTCCGATGCACCCTGGATTCTAGCCGTGGAAGAAGAGCTGAATCAGTTCAAATGATGCAAGGTTTGGACACTTGTTCCTAGACCCAAGAGTAAGAACGTCATTTGGACAAAATGGGTCTACCGGAACAAGATGGACGAAGATGGAACAATTATAAAGAATAAAGCCAGACCTGTCGCCAAGGGCTATCTTCAAGAAGAAGGAATCGACTTCGACCAGACTTATGCACCAGTAGCAAGACTGGAGGCGATCAGGTTATTTCTTGCCTACGCTGCACTTAAGGGCTTTACCGTCTATCAGATGGACGTCAAGTCCGCCTTCCTAAATGGTGACATAAAGGAAGAAGTGTATGTAGAGCAACCACCAGATTTTGCAGGTAGCAAAGACGACAGGAAAAGCACTTCCGGGACTTGCCAATTCCTCGGAAGAAGACTTATTTCCTGGAGCAGTAAGAAGCAGAACTGTGTAGCCATCTCAACGGCTGAATCAAAGTATATCTCTGCAGGCAGCTGTTGTGCACAGCTTTTATGGATCAAGAACCAGTTTGAAGACAACGACATGAAGTTCCAGAACATTCCTTTGTTTTGCGACTCATCCAGCGCTATAGCAATAGCCAATAACCCAGTCTCCCACAGCCGGACCAAGCACATAGAGCTTCGTTATCATTTCATCCGGGAGCATGTGGAAAATGGAGACATAGATCTACAATATGTCTCCACAGACAGGCAAGTTGCAGATATATTCACTAAGCCGCTGGACGAGTCCAAGTTCTCGTTCTTCAAAACGGAACTCGGACTGCTCAACAAAGAAGACTAGTGATGGACTCACAAATCAAGAAGAAATCAGTGGTGTTGGCTGATCAGAGATAAAGTTTTCAATGGCAATAGACATCTACCAAGGAAAATTGTCTTTCAAGTTTTAGATACTCGAGTATATCAAGACTTACACGAGTAAACGGAAAATACTCGAGTAAGAAGTCTGACCTACTCGAGAATTTGACAAAATACTCATGTATGAACACTACCTACTCGAGTATATTTTGTCTACTACTCGTGTATGGTGTTATCTACTCGAGTACGTTCCGTCTAATACTCGTGTATGATGCTATCTACTCGAGTATACGGACTTCTATTTTGGATTTCTAATTTTTCTATTCGCACCGAGCTATTTGCCGCTTCATTCAGGTATGAAATTATATTTACTTTTCCTCAAACCTAATTAGGATTATATATATATATATAGAAAAATCGAGAAACCCTTTCCACTTCTCATTCACTCGAGTAGCCGCCGACTCCTCATCTTCCGAAAATCATAGAGCATCGCCTTCTTCGCCTCTCTCATCCTCTAGAATCGCAGATGGCCCCCTCCTCTAAAATCGGCATCGGCTCTGAACTCGCCCCCGCGGGTATAGCCGATCTTTCAGATGATTTCCGCAATCTTCTGATTCTGTTCGACACCGCCGGACTGTCGTTCGTTCTCATGTTGCCGTGCCGAGTCATTTTCCAAGCAGTTGAGGAATTCTATCAGAATCTGAAGATAAAGCGTAATGGAAAGCTCCTGAAAACCAAGGTAAGAGGGATAAAAATTTGACTGGATAAAGTTTCTCTTGCAACTATGTTAAAGCTTCCAGTGGTCGATGAAGATGCCGAAATGACTGCAGACGATTTAGTAAGGGCTAGCTTATTCTGTGGAGCTAACCCTCAAGCCCATTCCTTTAGCAGGGCCGACTTCAACTCAGAAGGAAAATTCCTAGTGGATGTTATAACAAAGGTACTGTTGTGCAAGACGTATTCCATTCGAGACATTTCTATGGAAATGTTTGACATAATGCAAGCTATCATCTGCCGCAAACAGTTCCAGTTTGGACTGTTGATCCTAGACAAAATCAGAGACAGCATTAAGCATCCCAGCTTTGGCAGAATTATCTCCCTCCTGCTTCATGAGATTAACCCATCATTCTTTGACCTATCCAAAGGGACTCCCCTCCATCACATGAAGAAAGTTTCCATATCCTCCATCCAGAGATATGATATTAAAATTCTGAATTCTGCCCAGGTATCCAAAGCTGCTGTTCCTTTAGGAATGTCCCAAGAACCCAGTATATCTGAAGATAGGATTCCATCTCCTCCTCTACATCAAACTGCTGCTACCTCTGGTGTAATAGTTGAGGGGGAGCCTGCCTCTTCTCATCCTAAGTACCCAGCTTCCTCAGAACCTTCAGAACTAGTAGAAGTCAGAGCTTCTCCTCCTCCAGCAAATCCTGATTCAGAAATTCCAGATCCAGCAACCTCTTTGTCTACAGCAGAAGATATAAATAGATTCATTGATGAGCTTAGCTAAGATGCTCCCCTGTTTGAGAATGAATCAGCTGTAAAGTCTCCTACTCAGGATCCAGTTCAGACTCCTGTACAATCTCCTGCTCAGGATCCAGTTCAGACTCCTGTACAATCTCCTGCTCAGTCCTCAGCTAAAGAGTCCAGCCAGTCTGAACAGATTCTATTGTCTGATGATGAGGAAGTATCTCCAGAACCAGTGGATGCTCCTCTGAGGACACTGGACTTCACCCTTCCTTCCTTCATCAACACTGAAGATTCAAATTTGGTAGAACCCTTCAAAAGAGCTGTCAGTTCAGTGGAAATTACTGAAATCCCTCCATGGATTGCTCCTGCTCCTTCAGTCCCTGCACCAACCTCAGCTCCTTCTTCCTCTTCAGATCTGGTGAGTAAGATTACACAGTTGCTCATTGAACAGAGAAAGTACTTTGATGAATCTCTAGCCTCAGTAAATAACAAGGTCACTACTCTTGAAAAGGAGATGAGTAGAGGCTTTGCTGAAATTCAAGCCAATACTGATGAGCTAAAGAGATTATTTCAGCTAGGTGGAAAAGCACTAGATCACACTATCACAAGCATAGGTGAACTAAGAAATCAACAAGAAACTGTTGCACATAATCAGATAGTATTGGACAAGAATGCTGAAGCAAATGTGATGAAAGTATGTGAAGAAGTTGGCACCTTCAGAGATGAAGCAATTGCCAAGCCAGCTATAGATATCACCAAGGGGGAGAAAGTTGTAAAAGAATAAGTTGAAAAACTATCTGAACAAGCTCAAGCAGCTGTAAAAGAACAAGTTGAAAATCTATCTAAACAAGCTCAAGTAGGTGTGGATGGTCTTGTAAAAGATATGAAAGCAGACATCCTAGCCCAGCTCCAATCTGTCAAATTCTACATTTATGATACAGCTGTATGGGTAAATAATCAGAATTTCCCTAATGCCCAGCTCAATCCTACCATCATTCCCAGCTTCTTAAATCCTCTTAAAGAACAACCTCCAGCAGATGCCCCAGCTCAGGCAACCATTCCAGAAGGTGTGCCAGTCTTCTCACCCAGACCTGATGGTGATGTGACTGAGCCCCCTCTCTCCTATTCTGCTATGTGGCAAGATGAAATTCCTCCTAGTTCTCAAGGTGCCCTAAGAAAGAAAAGAAAATATGGTGATGGTGCTTCTGCCAGCCGTTCTGCACCTAGAAAAGAGCCTGCCCAAGCTTCTGAAGGTAGATCAGAAATTGTTCATTCTGAAGTTTGGAGTCCAACCTCCAAATCTCTGATCCTTGATACCCTGAAGTTAGTAACAGATCATGGTGAGAACAGAGATCACTATTACAGTTATTCAGAATGGAAGGCTTATGAAGCATCTCAGATCAAGATCAGACTTCATGACAGGAATTGGGGATACAACAACCCAGCTGCTCCTCCTAGGCCCATAACTTATTTTCCTAAACCTTTCAGTTACCTAGAGAGACAAGAGCTGAAGAGAGAAAGAATGCACAAAGGAGCCCCTTCTTGAGTCTATGAGAATGTGGAAATGGATATTTTAATCTGTTAAAAACATTTCTATATATATATATTTTTGATTCTGATTATGGCTTTTTGACTCTTTATCCTGCTTCAGTTTATATTCTTTTGGTATATGTGTGTTGTTATTTTTACTTTAAGTAATTCACCTTAGTGTAGAGGGTGCTGACATCTACAAATAGGCGGAGATTGTTGGGATTTGTCTCCACAATATCTCAGATTTGTAGGAGGTCAGACCTTGAACTAAGATGAATTAAGGTGTATTTGATATTGTGTTCAAGTTGTATATGTACAGGTTTTTATTACTAAGTGTAGACCAATATCAGTCTATAATGGGTCACCAAAAACAGGACCATACAATGTAATCCCTCATTGTGTGATCCAAAGTGTTGGCCCATGTATAGCCTCTCTATTGGGATACACTTCCTACATGCACTTGGATTGGTGGACTGAAGTATTGAAGTTTATTTTCTCAGAAGAAATTTTTCTAAGTCCACATACTCGAGTAGCCTTCTTCATATACTCGAGTAAGTGACTTAGTACTCGAGTAGATCCTCAGACATACTCGTGTAGACTCTGTATACTCGTGTAGATAAGTTTACTCGAGTAGATAGTTAGTCACTCGAGTAAGTCATATATTATACTCGAGTAGATCCTTTTGTTCTTAGATCCAAATTTTCTCTAAGTCCACATACTCGAGTACCTCCTTTTTTCACTTGAGTAAGTGAGTCTGCTCTCGAGTAAGTTAGGTTACATACTCGATTAGACTGCATTATACTCAAGTAGATGATAACTTGCACTCGAGTAGTTGGTTAGTTACTCGAGTAAATGTTCTGTTCATACTCGAGTAGATCTGTGCTTCTCATCTTAGAAAAATTCTAAGTCTACATACTCGAGTAGTTCCCTATATACTCGAGTAAGTGATTCTGTACTCAAGTAGTTGTTATTCATACTCGAGTAGCTTAGTGATTACCCGAGTAATCTTCCCCAGATACTCGAGTAGTTCTTTTTCCCCTCACTCGAGTATCTCCAACCCTTTCACTCGAGTAGCTTTTCCTATCTTATCTCAAAAATTTTCTCTAAGTGTTTTTACTCGAGTATATACTCTCATACTCGAGTAGTTCTAAATTCACTCGAGTGCTGATCTTTGAATCACTCGAGTAGCTTCTCTTCTTATACTCGAGTATACTCCTTCTATCCACTCGAGTATATACCATCTGATACTCGAGTATGTTTCTTCTATGACTCGAGTATATCTGTTCAAATTTTCCTGACATTCTCTAAGTCAATTTCGCAGTGTATTTCAATTAATCATTTCTGATTGGTCCACGTGTCATCCCTAATTAATTTTCTGAACGTTGGAGTCCACCTATAAATAGGTCCTCTCAGATTTGACTAATAACAAGTTTACAGAGATTTTATTTTAAGAAAGAGAAAAAGTTCCGTGAACCCTAATTTCTCACGCCGCCGCCATTGACGTTCACGGAAGAAGCTCTGGATTGACGATCTTCGATCGCTGTTTTTCAACTCTGATTCTCCAGCGATCCAGACGAAAGTTAATCACTCGATCTCGCCAAGCCTCAAAGATTTCAGATCAATTTTCTCGATCGAGGTGATTCCGTTTTTCAGATTTGTGGATCTCTCTCAAGTCGTCTTCAACATATTCTGATCAAGCCAAAGTTCTTAAGGAAGAAGACTTTCAAGATCCAGATCTGAGAATATTACTGTTTGTATTTTATTTTCAAACCAAATTTCTTTGTAGGAGTTTTTCTCCGAGATTTGTAGGAAGGCTTTATCTTCCGAGTGTAGATCCGATTTGGATCGAGTTTGTAGGAACGTGGTTCCGAGGTGTAGGATTGTTTTCAATACGAGATAGTGGAGTAGCCGAGTCTAGTGATTTGCTAGATCGGTGAGTAAAGTGGGCATACCCAAGATTGGGGAACCACTATAAATCTCTTGTCGTCTGTGATTGCTTGATGTGTGCTGTGTTATTTTTTAATTCCGCATTTGACACGTAATTCACCTATTCACCCCCCTCTAGGTGATTTAGGCTAACAACTTAGTACTCTCACAGACCAACCTATCAAGATGGGATTCACACATCATGCCTATTCCGTACAACACATTTCCGAATATATATGCAAGACTTTATTGGGGATTTCAAGAATCAACCCAAGGGAAATTGTAACGCCCCCGATTTTTCTGGTATTATTTAATTCTCATTTGGCGCGACATCGATGCGTTCTCTTGGGTTGTGTCATCTGTGGAGTGTGGTCTTAACTCCTTAGAATTGAGTGGCCTATTTTGTATCCTATTTGCAAGATCTCCCTAGCAAGCTGGGTCGTTTTGGGTGACCCAGCGTGGCCTCTCGGGGGATGCTTGTGTTTTGGCTTTGGGTAGGTATAACTCGAGTTTTGTTCGTCAAAAGTTAATTTCGACTTCGCCGTTGCGTTCGTAGCATGGGTATTTAGCTACGGTGTGTGTTTCGTCGAATTCCGAGATAGTTCGGTTTTTCCGTCATTTTGGGTGTGCTAAGAGTAAATGCAAATTATAATTATTAGGCTAAGTGATTATAACCGGCGGCTTAGGAGGCGGTTAAGGCTGATTAGGCGTGATTAGATTTATTTAAAAGCTTTAAGCAAAATTAGCGGGCCCATTCTTCTCCTTCCCAAAAACCGTCGCCTGCTCCTATTCGCGAAAAGAAGCAGAGAACCTCCGAACCTGCTCCCCTTCGGACGCCGATTCCGGGGGCATTTGTGGACGGAATTCGATTCCGAGAGTGGATCTGGATTGCTCTCACTCAGATCTTCATTTCTACGGTAAGAGATTTGATTTTCGTAGAGTTTTTATGAGATTTGGATTTTCGGTTTTTGCTCTTTCCGCCATTAAAGCTCGGGATGTGCTGGCTAGGTGTTGCTGCTGTTGGTGCCGAGGGAGAGGAAGGGCTCGAGTGAAGCTTCACTGAAAATTGAGGCAAGTGGTTCTTGCACTTGCTATTTTGATCTTCCCCTTCTTAACTACCCGGTTAGCCCTAGGATAGAAGCCAAATTTTTCTCTTTTGTTTTGCTAAACTCTGTGCTTCAGTTTCCCTTTGTGAGCCCCCTCCTTGTGCTGTTTGTGATCAACCCGCTAGTTGTTTCCACCATTTAGACTCCAGATTTTTATTTCTGGTTTGGTGCTATTGTGGGTAAAGCCGAGAGTGACAGGGATATTTCTGTGGTAGCGCTCTGGTTAGAACCAGTCTTGGTAGGCTCTTAGGATTTGGCGTTGAGTGTGGGCACACACTCAAAGACAAAAGCCGCCCGGGTTTAGTGTTGAGTGTGGTGCACACACTCAAAGCCATAGTTTGGTCTGTTTCTTTTTCGGCTAAGTACTAGGGCGTTGAGTGAGGTGGACTCACTCAACGCCGCAGCCCCTGCTAGCGACTAAGTACTTTGTCATTGAGTGAGTCGACCTCACTCAATGCCATCTCCATTTTGGCGTTGAGTGAGGTGAACTCACTCAACGCCGTGGCTTTCTGTGTGGCCAAGTACTTTGGCGTTGAGTGAGGTGGGCTCACTCAACGCCGCAGCCTTTTCTGAGGCTAAGTACTTTAGCGTTGAGTGAGTCGACCTCACTCAACGCCATTTTGGTTTTGGCGTTGAGTGAGGTGAACTCACTCAACGCCGTAGCTTTCTGTGCGGCCAAGTACTTTAGCGTTGAGTGAGGTGGGCTCACTCAATGCCGCAGCCTTTTCTGAGGCTAAGTACTTTAGCGTTGAGTGAGTCGACCTCACTCAACGCCATTTCGGTTTTTGCATTGAGTGAGGTGAACTCACTCAACGTCGTAGACCTGTTTGCGACCAAGTCCTTTGGCGTTGAGTGAGGTAGCCTCACTCAACGCCACAATCCTTCTTTGTGGCCAGGTCCTCTAGCGTTGAGTTAGTCGACCTCACTCAACGCCATTGCTGTTATGGAGTTTTGTGCGGTCAGCTCATTCAGCGCCGCATCTTCTTTTATTTGCGGCTAAGTGCCAGGGCGTTGAGTGAGTGAACCTCAATCAATGCCATTGCTGTTTTTGCGTTGAGTGAGGTCAGCTCACTCAACGCTGTAGCCTCTCTTTGCGGGTAAGTGCCAGGGCGTTGAGTGAGTGAACCTCACTCAACGCCATTGCTGCTTTGGCATTGAGTGAGGTTGACTCACTCAACGCCGCAGTCTCTGTTTGCGGTTAAGTGTTAGGGTGCTTAGTGAGTGAACCTCACTCAACGCCATAGCTGTTTTGGCATTAAGTGAGGTTAGCTCACTCAATGGCAGAGTTGTTTTTGTGGAGGGCGTTGAGTAAGTGAACCTCACTCAACGCCATAGTTGTTTCTGGCACTGAGTTATGCGAACTCACTCAACGCCAAGGTATGGTTAGGCGTTGAGTGAGTGGGGCTCACTCAATGCCATGTCGTGTTGAGTCATCTCAAAGATTTTCCCTTACCTTGATTTTCCCTCGCGAGTGAATTCCTTGATTTTGAGGTTCCTTGTCGGCTATGTTTTCTTTCCCAAAGGCCGAATTGTGGGTCGTGGTTAGTAGTGGTGGTTTGAAGCTCTTATGGGGGGTGGTGTTGTGTAATTTATCCGTGGCCACCCTTTTTATTTATCTTGCTCCAGGTACGGGCTGGGCAAGGGGGTGGGAGGTCCCTAGTGCTTTCACATGTAGACCCTTGAGCTTTGTTTGCTTGGAAATGGTGGATGGGCGACTGAGTTTGCCTCCAACCCAGATCCGCGTTGTTTATTTTGCTACTACCATCTCTCATAGCTTAGGGTGTTAGACGTTTCTTCCTTGGTAGATTGCAGCATTTGGGCTCATGGTAGCCTTGTTGACTCTGCAGCATTTGGGCAGAGTTACTGTTGTGTCCTCGCACTTAGTGCACTTCCTTTTTGCCTTGCCTTGGGCAGTTGTGACTGTTACTACTTTGTTTTCCTCTTTTACTTATCTTCTGATTGACACTTTCGTGCAGTTTTCTTGTTTTGCTTGCTGAGGTATTCTTTCTTCTTTGAATGCCTCAGGTTCTAGGTAGTACCCACTATGATGGCTAGTGGTGCTGTGCAGTTGCCGGTGGTCTCTGGTGCTATAGAGATCAGTTCCTTGTTTTTGTGAGGTAGTATTACTGTTTTTATTACAGACATACATACTTGTCAGTGGGTTCGTGTCAGTTTGTCTGCGCCCACTGGTAGTTTTACCTTGATACTAGATGTGTTACTTTTTGCTGCTACCTTTTTGGAGATTGTCTACTTGCTCTGGGGATGATTTATGCTAGGTTGCTAGTTACTTTTAAACCTAAAAACACTATTATAAGTATATCTCATGATCAACATGTTTTATAAAACTCAAACACTATTTTTCAAATAACGTAAAAAGATCATTTTTCCTATATATATAGTATAAATCAAAAGTAGGGTCCTGCATGGTATAAGTTGTCCTCTAGGGGCACTTATGCACTCTTTTAGGATGTCGAACCTGAAAAAAGTATTTTCCGCAGCGTATAAGTATAGTTTTTAAATTATGGACTAGGTGATCCACCGAGCCGAGGGATACAACCTTTAAAAAGTATAACTTATTTTCTAATCATATAACTTGTGAATTTTCATAAAGTATAGTTGATAGTGGTTTGCCTGAGCGTCGGCAGTTATCCCCTGCTCGACGTGGCATCATGACGCGTGTTTTCTCCTACTCATATAATTCATTTTCCTCAGAGAAAATGCGGGTTGTGACAGTTGGTATCAGAGGGAGGTTGCTTGACAGGCTAGTCAGGCAACCTTCTTTTTTGATTGCATTAGTGGTCCAGCATCATGTCATTCACACACTTATATATCATCAGCACGTCTAGGAAAAAGCACGAACACTATACTCATAGCATAACATGAAGTATACGGGGCATATTATATAGTATGGGATGCATAATATGTGTTCGTATATGGATCCACCATAGGGGCAACATGTGAGGGTTATGTAGTATGGGATGCATAACCTCACCACATGGCTGCGACTAGCTCGTTTTCTTTTCGTTGCATGAAAATGTTATGTAGTATGGGATGCATAACATTTTCATGTGTACGCCGCTCATAACATGCATTAGGGCCTTTTAGAATGCATAGCACAAACATGCATAGCATAACATTGCATAAGCACAATGTGCCAAGCTAAAGACTTGAAGGATTACATATGTACACACATAAGTCTTCGAGTCAAAAAAAATGTGAAGTCATGCATGAAAGTCCACCTAGTGTCAACTATGTTCACCTATGGGGGGGGGGGAATAGGTGTCTCTGCAGCGTATTTGCGGAATTATGATTTTACCTGCACAAGAAAACTAAGCAACCAAGCACAGAAAATACACAGGCAATTTATAGTGGTTCCCCGATTTGGGTACGTCCACTTTTCCCCCTTCGACCTATCTCCCAACACGGGACGACTCGGTCACTTCACCAACAGGATTGAAATCCAATCCTTGCACTAACGGAAGGAACCCTTCCACACGTAGGAGTCAACACTCCCACAATCCGGGTTGCACCCAACCCTTACAACTAGGGACCAATCGGTCCGTTATAAGGAAATTAAAAACTAGCTTGTAAGAAATACAAACAACGTTTGGAGAGTAAGGTGACCCTCTTCGATTGACGACGTGTTCTTGAAGTCGACGAAGAGTGCACAGCCTTAGACCTCACTTGGAGTGAATCTTTCCCGAAACCGGCGGCGGCGTGAGGCGGCGGCAAGTTTCTCGGGATCAGCAGCAGCGACGGAGAGCAGCAGCAGTGCCCAACTGATTCAGACTTCGTGGCAAAGGAAGCACGATCTTCCAACGGTCACACAAGGATCGATCGTCTCGATCGATTCGGAAGGGGAAAGATTTTCCCGATCAACGAATCAAGAGACAAGGGATCTCTCGTTAGACGCGCGAGACGCAATGCTAGCCTAAGCTTCAGTCGCCGGAGATCTGGAAGAACCTGAGATCAGCAGCGGCGACAACCGTACGAGCGGCGGAGAAGACGACGGAGCAAGATCGCGAGATTAGGGTTTTGTCGTCGGCTGCTCGTTCTTTTTGAAATTCCGTATATCCGTCTTTACTGTTCACCAATACAGTGTATATATACCTTAGGTCAAGAAGATGACCGTTGTGGGTCCCACCAAAGTAAGGACCAAGGTCCGGTTCAAACAGCTGCAGATAACTTGGACCGGTCCAAAACTTTCAGAAAAATTACCAAGTCAAATTCGGCAAGAATCATAGGTGATTCTCGCCGAATCGGCGAGAATCACTTATGATTCTCGCCGACTTCTACTTAGCCGAAATCTGACTGCACAGATACAGAAGCCGGGGAGAATCGGCGGGAGTCACTTTTGATTCTCACCGAATCGTCGAGAATGCAAGGTCATTCTCGACGAATCGGCGAGAATCATAAGTAATTCTCGACGATTCTGCCTTAGAAAATTTCCCTGTCTGTGACGAAGCTGCCGGCTTCAACCGGCGAGAATCAGCTAGTGATTCTCGACGACTCGGCGAGAATCACTAGTGATTCTCGCCGAATCGGCGAGAATCACTTAGTGATTCTCGTCGATTTGTACTTAGGCTGTTTCTCATCTTTCTCCCCTTGAGCTGGTCTTTGGCCCCTCCTTGCTCATTGTCTGCTCTTGCTTTATCATAGTCCTGTACTTGAAATTAAGTACACCCCAATAGAGAGAGTACACGTAGGCCAACACACTGATCTGCTCAACGAGGGATTACGTTGCACAGACCCGTGTATATTGACCCACTGCACCCTGACATTGGTGTGTACTTAGCATGGAATATCTGCAAGTACAACTAAAAATATTTCATCAAATACATTGTCTATTTACCTTGGCTTGCACAGGGGCTTCTTCAAATCAGGTACATTGTGGATGCAATACCCAACAATCTCCCCCTATTTGAAGAAGCCTAAACCCTACAAGCTAAGGTGAATAGAGCATATAGGAATGAAAACCGAAGCTTAAAAATGAGGTGATGAGGATAAGCATTACCCGTTACTTGAGAGCAAACTAGAGCATTGAGCTACCTTAGCCTTAGTCGAGAGGGTAATCTCCCCCTTTTCGGCTTCTGCAAATTTGGGTCTGGTGCACCGGACACCATGCTCCCCCTCAGTTCGTGCACTTATGTTGTCACTTGAAATGCTGGCAGATGTTCCCCCTAGAGGCATGAGCCAGGAGCGTCTGGGGTCTTTATTCTTCATAGTTGAGCATCCCCAATTCAGTTTTGAAGAGACTGAACTTGGCCTCGTCTAAGGGCTTTGTAAAAATATCTACAATCTGCTTGTCCGTGGGGACATAGCAGAGAGAGATGTCCTTGTTCTCCACGTGCTCCCGAATGAAGTGGTAGCGCACTTCAATATGCTTTGTTCTGCTATGCGATACTGGATTGTTTGCGATGGCAATTGCACTTGAGGAGTCGCAGTACATGGGTACTTCCTTGAACTGAAGATCATAGTCTGCTAACTGGTTCCTTATCCATAGGAGTTGTGCGCAACAGCTCCCTGCCGAGATGTATTCAGACTCTGCTGTGGAGGTTGCGACACAATTTTGCTTCTTGCTGTTCCAGGAGATAAGCCTTCTTCCGAGGAATTGGCATGTCCCGGAAGTGCTTTTCCTGTCATCCCTACTCCCTGCAAAATCAGCATCTGAAAAACCTATTAGCTCGACATCATTGTTTCTCGGGTACCACAAGCCAAGATTTGGAGTACCTTTAAGGTATCTAAGAATTCGCTTTGCAGCGACATAGTGAGATTCCTTAGTGTTCACCTGATATCTGGCACAAACACATGTGGAGAACATGATATCTGGTCTACTGGCAGTAAGGTAGAGCAGAGATCCAATGATGCTTCTGTATTTGGTTTCATCGAAAGGTTTACCTTTCTCATCCTTATCCAGAGACATAGTGGATCCCATTGGAGTCCTCATAGAGGTTGCATTCTCCATTCCGAATTTCTTGAGGAGTTCATTTGTGAACTTTGTCTGAGAGATGAAGATTCCATCCTCAGACTGTTTCACTTGAAGTCCCAAGAAGTACTTCATCTCCCCCATACTGCTCATTTCAAACTTTCCTTGCATGAGTTTGGAAAACTTTTTGCAAAGATTGTTGTCCGTGGAGCCAAATATAATGTCGTCAACATAGATTTGCACTAGCAAAATCTTGCCTTTGACTTCCCTGAGAAACAATGTCTTGTCTATTTTTCCTCTAGAGAATTTGTTCTCAAGAAGAAAACTAGACAATGTCTCATACCAAGCTCGAGGAGCTTGTTTTAAGCCATATAGTGCTTTATTAAGAAAATATACATGACTAGGATAAGTAGGATTGACAAAACCTGGAGGTTGAGCGACGTATACTTCCTCTTTCAAATCTCCATTCAAGAAAGCTGATTTCACGTCCATCTGATAAACTGTGAATCCTTTGTGGGAGGCATAGGCTAGGAATAGCCGGATAGCTTCGAGCCGTGCCACTGGTGCAAACGTCTGGTCAAAATCAATCCCCTCCTCCTGACGGTAACCTTGAGCCACGAGCCTGGCCTTGTTCTTTATGATGACACCATGTTCATCCAGTTTGTTTCTGAAGATCCACTTGGTGCCAATCACATTCTGCTTTTGAGGTCTGGGCACAAGCGTCCAAACGTTGCATCTTTCGAACTGATGCAATTCATCTTGCATGGCCAAAATCCATGCAGCATCCTTGTTTGCCTCGTCGAACTTCTTTGGCTCAACCTGGGACAGAAAGCTAAGATGCAAAATCTCGTTAATAGTACCTCGGCGAGTTCTGACCCCGTCACGAGGATCTCCGATGATCTGATCTCTGGGATGATCCCTCACGTGTCTGAGCTGTAGAAGTCTGACGTCAGGAGCGTCGACTACTTCTTGGGCATCGCCTTCTTCTAGAGGATTTGCTCCATTTTGATTTTCAACTTCTCCGATCTGCGTAGAAGTGGATACCTTGACGAATGTTGGAGGTGCATCTTTCTCGGACTCATCCAGTTGCAACCCTTCGAGTCTGTCACCTACATCTTCAGGAAGAGGACTAGAAGTCTTGCAATTAAGCAAACTTCCTTCATCAAATACAACATTGATTGACTCCTCTACCACTAGGGTTTTCTTGTTGAAAACTCTATACGCCCGGCTGCGGCTACTATAACCCATAAATATGCCTTCGAAGCATTTTTCACCGAACTTAGTACGCGGGTACTTCCCATTATTCAGTACATAACATTTGCACCCAAAGATCCTCAGGTAGGACATGGTTGGTTTCTTGCCTTTCAGTAGCTCATAGGGAGTCTTACGATGGCTTTTGTTAATCAATGCCCGGTTTTGTACATGACAAGCCGTATTGACAGCCTCGGCCCAGAAGTATTCTGGGAGAGAAGCGTCATTCAACATTGTCGTGCTTGCCTCAATGAGTGTTCTATTTCTCCTCTCCGCCACTCCGTTCTGTTGAGGAGTGCGAGGGGAGGAGAATTCATGAAAGATACCAAGTTCTTCACAGAACTTTGTCATAGCCCCAGACTCAAACTCTGTTCCATGGTCACTTCTGATTTTGACCACCGAGCAGTTAAGTTCGTTCTGTATCTGCTTGACAAAATTAGTGAAGATGTCAAACGTATCCGACTTGCGTTTTAAGAAGAACACCCACGAAAACCGAGAGTGATCATCTACAATCACTAGCGTATACGACTTCCCTCCTAAGCTATGAATTTGCATAGGACCAAACAGGTCCATGTGCAGAAGGTAAAGACATCTGGAGGAATCTTTGTCTGGGATGCACTTAAAGGTAGCCCGAGTCTGCTTGCCCATTTGACATGCAGGACATGGACTATCTTTAATGCACTTAATAATGGGAGCATCCCTTACTAAGTCTTTTGAAAATAGCATATTAATCGTCTTGTAATTAATATGCGCCAATCTCTTGTGCCATTGTTCGCAAAGAGATGCACTGCCTTTTGCTACTAGGCATACAGGGGTAGAAGAGTCTAAACTAAGAAAGTCTAAACAGAAAATATTTCTGCTCCTAATACCTGTTAATACGGTCTCCGAAGAGTCACATGATGTTATCAGGCATTTATCCTTGCAGAACTTAACGTCATACCCTTTATCACATAACTGGCTTACGCTGATCAGGTTGTGATTTAACCCTTCAACATAAGCTACGTTAGTGATAGAGAGTGTACCGTTGGAAATCGTACCGTAACCTCTGGTGATTCCCCGATCAGATCCCCCAAATATGACTTTGGGTCCATCCTCGACTGGAGAGTACTCCCTCAGCAGGCTTCTTGTCCCGGTCATGTGACGGGAACATCCACTATCCAAATACCAAATAGGAGTTTTGTTGGCCTTTGGACATCCCTGCAAAACAGAATTAATTTGCCTTAGGAACCCAATCAAACTTGGGTCCTAGATTCCTTGTTAGCATACTCCCCCTTGATTGGTTAACTCTACGAGTGGTCGGCCTCGCATTGCTAACATAAGGAGTCTCGTTATACTTTGGATTAAACCAACAATCCACGGCAAAGTGACCAATTTTGCCACAGCACCAGCAGTTAAACCTGTTATACTTCCTCTTAGGTGCCTGCTTTACCCATGAAACGTGGGGTTCAACTGGGGCCAAAGACCTGGAGGTGGAGGCAACATGATGACCACAGTCACATGACTTCTTCACCTCTAGGCTTTTCAGTGTAACAGGTTTGGCCTTAGGTGCCAGCTTCCTATTATGGCCGCTAGAGAATTGACCATAATTTCCCAAGTGGATTTCCTCATAGGGTGCCTTGAAGACACTCTCACTGAAGTTACGGGGAAAGGTCCACCCATCATATCTTCTCTTCGGCTTTGTAACCGAGGGCCTGAAGTGATGCCCATATGTTGACTCAAAGTCATGTTGGTTACAGGGAAAGCTAGGCTTTCTGAACTCAACAGGACTGAGTGGGGCCTTTCCTTTCTCATCAGCAGAGGCTTTCTTGGCAGCCTTATTCTTTCTCCTGTTCCTGTTTCTCCTGGACGAGGAGCTAGATACCCCTACGTGCCCCAGGCCTGCCCCTTTGGCTTGAGCAGAGAAGGTGTCAACTAATGGAAGAACAGTTTTTGGCATAGAGAAGCTCTTGACGATCTTCCTTTCTGCCGCAAGTAGTTCTTCCAACTTGTCGACTTCCTCCTGCTTAAGATCAAGGAGTTTAAGAGACTCTGAATGCTTTGAAGTCAGGTCCAAGTGCTCCTGTCGGAGGGTGATCAAACTGGTGATCTCTTCCCTCAGGGAGACACTCTCACCTTTAAGGAATTTGACTTCCTTTTTCTCCGCCTTCAGTTTCTTTCGACATTTCAGGAATGTGTTGAGCAGAAGCTCATACTTCTCTAGGAGCTCAGCATCAAGGGCAGAGGGGCAATCCTCAGCTTCATCATCCTGAGACTCAGGATCAGTGTCAGAGTCGGAGAGAGGGGTGTGAGCTTTTACCTTCCCAGTAAATGGGGGGCAATCTCCTTCTGAGTCAGAGCGACCCATTAGCCCAAAGTAGGCTTCCTCATCATCGCTGGTGTCTGACGTGTCAGATTCACTCAGCGTCTTTGGCTTCTTTGCGATGTAACTCCTCTCCTTCTTCTTGTCTCTTGAGGACCTGTGCTCCTCTCCCTTTCCCTTTTCTCTCTTGCCTTGATGGCAGTCGGCCACGACGTGTCCTGGCTTGTTGCAACCAAAGCATATAATGTCAGAAGAGCGGTGTTTGTTCGGTTTGGAAACATACCTGTCAGAGGAATAGTTCTTCTTCTGATCCCTTGAGGAGGAGCCGGTTCTCTTTCTATGATTCCTCAGCTTGAGGAACTTCTTGAATTCCCTTGTGATAAGGGATAAATCTTCCTCAGATAACTCTGATCCGGAGGAGCTTGGCTCAGAGTCTTCCTCTTCATCCCTCTTCCATGCCCGGGAGGAAGCGACACCCTTACCCTTTCTGGAGTGAATGGCTTTTAGGGCCACCGTCTTTTCCTTGGCCGCGGCTTTCTCTGCTTCCTCTTCGGCCTTCCTTGTGTTCAACTGAAGCTCATAGGACATGAGCTTCCCGAACAGGATCTGAGGGTCGGTTTCCGCAAGTCTACCAAACTCGCGGATGGCGCATATCTTTGTGTCCCATTCCTTAGTGAGGGACCTAAGGAACTTATCATTGAGTTCACCGTCAGTGAACACTCTTCCATATCCTTTGAGAGCATTAACAATCTTGAGGAAATTTTCGAAGGTGACTCTGATCTCCTCCTTTGGCCCTTGTCTGAAGGCCTCATATTTCTGATTGAGGAGGGATCTCCGATCGTCCCTCACTTCGTCTGTGCCCTCCATAAGGACAATCAGACAGCTCCAGAGATCCTTGGCTGTCCTGCAGTTGCTGAAGTTCTGCATCATGGAGTCGTCAACTGCGCTTACCAGAATGTTCTGAGCTTTCTTGTCGAGTCCGAACAGCACCATTTCGTCCTTGTCCATTTCAGAGAGTTTCTTGGGTACTTTCTTGGTAGGATCAATGGTGGAGGCCTTAGTGGGAATGTAAGGTCCCTCCTCCACAATCATGAAGAGCCGGTGGTCGACTGCTTCCATGTAGAATCTGATTCTTTCCTTCCAGATAGGAAAGTTCAGTCTGGTGCATACTGGGATTTTGCCGGAGTGCTTGAGTCCTTCCATGGAAGATATCTATCTGCTTCTTGACACGGGTGGCAGGATTCTACTCAAGGTGTGAACCTTTTTGATGAGTAACCTCCCTCTGATACCACTTGAAAGTCCACCTAGTGTCAACTATGTTCACCTATGGGGGGGGGGGGAATAGGTGTCTCTGCAGCGTATTTGCGGAATTATGATTTTACCTGCACAAGAAAACTAAGCAACCAAGCACAGACAATACACAGGCAATTTATAGTGGTTCCCCGATTTGGGTACGTCCACTTTTCCCCCTTCGACCTATCTCCCAACACGGGACGACTCGGACACTTCACCAACAGGATTGAAATCCAATCCTTGCACTAACGGAAGGAACCCTTCCACACGTAGGAGTCAACACTCCCACAATCCGGGTTGCACCCAACCCTTACAACTAGGGACCAATCGGTCCGTTACAAGGAAATTAAAAACTAGCTTGTAAGAAATACAAACAACGTTTGGAGAGTAAGGTGACCCTCTTCGATTGACGACGTGTTCTTGAAGTCGACGAAGAGTGCACAGCCTTAGACCTCACTTGGAGTGAATCTTTCCCGAAACCGGCGGCGGCGTGAGGCGGCGGCAAGTTTCTCGGGATCAGCAGCAGCGACGGAGAGCAGCAGCAGTGCCCAACTGATTCAGACTTCGTGGCAAAGGAAGCACGATCTTCCAACGGTCACACAAGGATCGATCGTCTCGATCGATTTGGAAGGGGAAAGATTTTCCCGATCAACGAATCAAGAGACAAGGGATCTCTCGTTAGGCACGCGAGACGCAATGCTAGCCTAAGCTTCAGTCGCCGGAGATCTGGAAGAACCTGAGATCAGCAGCGGCGACAACCGTACGAGCGGCGGAGAAGACGGCGGAGCAAGATCGCGAGATTAGGGTTTTGTCGTCGGCTGCTCGTTCTTTTTGAAATTCAGTATATCCGTCTTTACTGTTCACCAATACAGTGTATATATACCTTAGGTCAAGAAGATGACCGTTGTGGGTCCCACCAAAGTAAGGACCAAGGTCCGGTTCAAACAGCTGCAGATAACTTGGACCGGTCCAGAACTTTCAGAAAAATTACCAAGTCAAATTCGGCGAGAATCATAGGTGATTCTCGCCGAATCGGCGAGAATCACTTATGATTCTCGCCGACTTCTACTTAGCCGAAATCTGACTGCACAGATACAGAAGCCGGGGAGAATCGGCGGGAGTCACTTTTGATTCTCACCGAATCGTCGAGAATGCAAGGTCATTCTCGACGAATCGGTGAGAATCATAAGTAATTCTCGACGATTCTGCCTTAGAAAATTTCCCTGTCTGTGACGAAGCTGCCGGCTTCAACCGGCGAGAATCAGCTAGTGATTCTCGATGACTCGGCGAGAATCACTAGTGATTCTCGCCGAATCGGCGAGAATCACTTAGTGATTCTCGTCGATTTGTACTTAGGCTGTTTCTCATCTTTCTCCCCTTGAGCTGGTCTTTGGCCCCTCCTTGCTCATTGTCTGCTCTTGCTTTATCATAGTCCTGTACTTGAAATTAAGTACACCCCAATAGAGAGAGTACACGTAGGCCAACACACTGATCTGCTCAACGAGGGATTACGTTGCACAGACCCGTGTATATTGACCCACTGCACCCTGACATTGGTGTGTACTTAGCATGGAATATCTGCAAGTACAACTAGAAATATTTCATCAAATACATTGTCTATTTACCTTGGCTTGCACAGGGGCTTCTTCAAATCAGGTACATTGTGGATGCAATACCCAACAATGCATTCCCGATCTAGGCACAAGAGTTAGTATGGTGGTTATTAACCATCCTAGGTTAAGGCATAACATCAATTTTTTTAAAAAAATAAACTCCTAGGGCAAGTTTAACAGCTTTAAGTTCACATTTATGTATGTATTGTCTGTACTTGTAGATAGTTGTAGCTGTTGTACTAGGATCTGACTAACGTTATTATGATTTTAGGATGGCGAGACTTCCTTCCACTAGATCGACTCCCCTGTCTGAGGGTGAGTCGTCTGGAGCGCAGAATGATGCGGTGATCGAGAGCCTGCGACAGAGTAGCGATTCCTGGAGCAGGAAGATGGTGGAGATGTAGGCCTAGATCAAGTCTCTGGTGGCAGTTATGGAAGGATAGACTCAGGGAGTGCAAGGCCCTACAGGGGTGTTAGTTGTTCCTCCTCCTCCTACACCCCTGAGACCTCCGGTGGTGGTGCCAGCGGAGATGGCATTTATCTCTAAGTTTCAGAGACTTAGCCCTCCTACTTATGATGGGAAGGCAGATTTCATGGTCATAGACGATTGGCTGATCTCCATGGAGGAGATGTTCTCATATTCCGGTATTGCAGATGATCAGAGGGTGATGAAAGCCGCCTAAAAGCGTAAGGGTTTGGCTAAGAGTTGGTGGCTTAGAGAAATGGAGAGCTTGGTAGCTGGATGCTCTTGGGAAGTATTCAAGGAAATGCTGCTGAGGAAGTTCTTACCCTCGGTCGAGCATGACAGACTTATGAACGACTTCCTCCACCTTAAGCAAAGGCAACTCACGGTCGGTGAGTATGAGATAGAGTTCATCAAGTTGAGCCGGTTTACTCCTGGGTTGGTGAGTGTTGAGGTTGATCGATTCAAGTGATTTCTTGGTGGCTTGAGGAGAGAGGTGCATCAGTTAACCAGTGCTTATGGATCAGAGACTTATGCGGGGGTAGTGGAGGCTGCTCTGAAGGTGGAGGCTATCGAGACCGCAAAGAACGGAGGCCAGCAAATGAGGAAGGACAAGAGGATGTCTGTCGAGGAGAAGAAACCCCAGGTACCCGGTGCTGCTTTGGGAAAGAAGAGCAAGGTGGTGTGTAGCTTCTGTGGCCGGTCAGGCCACCCTGTCGAGAGGTGTTTCAAGAAAGTAGTAGCTCAAAAGAAGGAGCAGGTTCATGCTATTCAGGGTGCTCCTAGGAGGGATGTTTCCTGTTCTGTTTGCAAGCGACCCAGGCATGATGATGCCCAGTGCTGGTCCAAGGATAAAGTCTGCTATCAGTGTGGGCAGAAGGGTCACATCAAGTCTAGGTGTCCTCAGGTCCAGCCTACTCTTCATGCTGTTCCACTTCAAGCATTACCTCCGCCACAGCATGTAGACAAGGGCATGGGAAAGCTGAACGTGATCTCTTCCGAGGAGGCTCAAGCTTCGACTCAGGCCATCTCAGGTTAGTTGTTTTTCCAGCCTGAAGGTTCTATTTTTGTTTTTACTAGAATGATTGCAGTTTTGTTTTGGTAGATCCTTAGTTATATACTCCTATAGGGAAATTTAAGTTGAAGAACCGCTGGGCGCATGTTTTGTTTGACTCCGGCGCTACCCACTCATTTGTGGCTAGAGCTTTTGTCGAGCGACATCGGTTTACTCTAGATCGAGTTCGAGATACCTTCCGTGTTAAGTTCCCCTCGAGCGAATCTGTGTTATCAGATTTGGGCATTCTAGATTGTCCTGTTTTGTTGGGAGACATTCTTGTGAGGTCGGACTTGAAGATGATTGATCTGGAGGACTTCGATGTTATTCTGGGCATGGACTGGCTGTCTAAGTATGATGTGGTTATTCAATGCAAAGGGAAGCGCTTGGATTTCATCAAGGACAACGGTCAGCCCGGAAGCATGTATGCTGATCCGTGCCAGGATTCTCCTGTCATCTCTGCGGTATGTGCTCAGAAGCTATTTCATTCTGATTGTTTTGCTTGTTTAGTCTCGGTGGTTGGAACCGCTGTTAGGGTACAATGCTTGGAGGAGATTCCTGTTGTTCGTGATTTCGCTGATGTTTTTCCTGATGATCATCCTGGTCTTCCTCCCGATCGGGATGTTGAGTTTGTGATTGATTTAGAACTGGGTACGCGTCCTATTGCTAAGGCGACATACCGGATGGTACCTCGTGAGTTAGAAGAGTTGCGAGTCTAGTTGGATGAGCTATTGGCAAAAGGGTTTATCAGGCAGAGTTCGTCGCCTTGGGGTGCTCATTTTCTGTTTATGAAGAAGAAAGATGGGTCGATGCGGCTTTGCATCTACCACAGGGAGTTGAACAAAGTCACTATTAAGAACATGTACACTCTGCCGAGGATCGATGACTTATTTGACCAGTTGCGCGGTAGCACGGTGTTCTCCAAGATCGATCTTCGTTCTGGCTATAATCAGCTCAGGATCCGTGAGGCAGACATACCACGGACTGCGTTTAGATCGAGGCATGGACATTTTGAGCTCTTGATAATGTCATTTGGTTTGACCATTGCACCATCAGCTTTCATGGATATGATGAACCGGGTGTTCAAGGATTTCCTAGACAAGTTCGTTGTGGTTTTCATCGATGACGTGCTGGTCTATTCCCGCAGCGCTGAGGAGCATGAGCAGCATCTGCGCTTGGTTATAGCGGAGTTGAGGAATCACAAGTTATTCGCCAAGCTGAGCAAGTGCGAATTTTGGTTGCCTCAGGTCTCGTTTCTGGGCCACGTGGTGAACAAGGATGCGATCTCGGTCGACCCAGAAAAGATCGCAGCAGTGATGGATTGGAGTAGGCTGGGCACACCCAAGGAGATCAGGAGCTTTCTAAGGTTGGCCGACTACTATAGGAGGTTCGTGGAGGGTTTCTCTACCTTAGCTGCACCTTTGACCAGGTTGACTCAAAAGAACGCGGCCTTTGTTTGGAGCGAGAAGTGCGAAGAAGCCTTCCAGGAGCTAAAGAACAGATTGTGCACTGCTCCCGTTTTGACCCTACCTACTGAGGGTGTGGAGTATGATGTGTACGTGGATGCTTTGCATGTTGGTCTAGGTTGTGTGTTGATGCAGATTGGAAAAGTGATTGCGTATGGGTCAAGACAATTAAAGACTCATGAGATAAATTACCCTACGCATGACCTTGAGTTTGCAGTGGTGATTTATGCGTTGAAGCTTTGAAGGCATCTACTTTATAGGGCTCAGTGCAAGATCTTCACTGATAACAAGAGCCTGAAGTATGTGTTCACACAGAAGGAGTTGAATCTGTGCCAGCGTCGGTGGCTAGAATATGTGGCCGATTATGATGTAGAGATCCAGTATCATCCAGGCAAGGCCAATGTGGTGGCCGACGCCCTGAGTCGGAAGATGGGAAAGATCTTTAATCTCTCCGCCGACCGTTTAGTGGAAGAGTTCCTCCTTATAGATATCTTAGTGGGATGCTGTGACATGCAGAGTAGTTTGGCAGTGGCAGAGCTATCTTGGATTTCTCTTACTAGATTGCACCAGAAGGATGATCCGGACCTTCTGCACTTATACCTCAGGACTGAGAGAGGGGAGTTGCCAGATTTCTTTATCGATGATGCGAGTACTTTGAAGTACCGCGACAGATTTTGCATCCCTGCTGTAGGAGACATCAAGGGTCTGATATGCAGAGAGGCTCATGGTTCGAGTGTTGCCTACCATCAAAGATCTACAAAGATGTATCATGATTTGAAGCAAATTTCCTGGTGGTATGGCATGAAAAGTGATATAGCCCGATTTGTTGATGAGTGCCACACTTGCAAGCATGTGAAGGCCGATCATGGAAGGCCTAGTGGCAAGTTAACTCTGTTAGAGATCCCGACTTGGAAGTGGGAAAGTATTTCTATGGACTTCATAACGGGCTTGCCAAAATCTCCAAGGGGATTTGATTCTGTTTGGGTTATAGTGGATAAACTGACAAAGTGTGCTCACTTCGTGCCGTATAAGATTGACTATCCGATGAAGAAGATAACAAAGTTGTACTTGAATGAGGTCATGAGATTGCACGGTGTGCCTGTTAGCATCATTTCTGATCGAGACTCCCGGTTTACTTCTCGTTTTTGGCAGAGTCTGTAGGAGGGTTTGGGTACAGACCTGAGGTATTCTACTGCTTACCACCCACAGACCAATGGGGAGACGGAGCAGGTGAACAAAATAGTTGAGGATATGATCAGATGCTACATTCTAGACCACGGTGGAGCGTGGGATGAGCGATTGCGACTTATGGAGTTTGCATACAACAACAGTTATCAAGAAAGTTTGCAAATGGCTCCGTTTGAAGCTTTGTATGGGAGGAGCTGCAGAACTCCCCTGTTTTGGGCTGAGTCAAGTGAGAGACCCTTGTTGGGTCCGGATGCGCTCGAGGAGATGGAAGTCACGGTGAAGCTTATTCGAGAAAAGCTTTGTATAGCTCAGGAGAGATATAAAAAGAACGCCAATCGGCGTAGGTCGGACTTGGAGTTTTCTGTGGGGGACCTTGTGTTTCTTAAGGTTTCCCCGATGGTTGGTGTTAAGAGGTTCGGTAAGAACTTGAAATTGGACCCGAGGTTTGTGGGCCCGTTTAAGATTGTGGAGCGGATTGGCGTGTCAGCTTATAGGTTGGATTTCCCAGCAAACTTTCCAGGTGTTCATAATGTATTTCATATAAGCGAATTGCGGAAGTGTGTGCGCAGCAGTGGGCAAGTCTTGGATGTTGTGCCCCAGTTGGAGCCTAATCTCTCTTTTGTTGAAGTGCCGGTCCACATTTTGGATACTCAAGATCGGGTGCTGCGAAGGAAGTCCATCCCGATGGTCAAAGTTCTATGGAAGAATCAGGATTTGGAAAGCGTGACTTGGGAGTTAGAGTCGGCTATGAGGGAGACTCACCCTCAACTGTTTCCCTAATTGGATTGGATTGGTATGTTTTCTTCTTGTAATATTTGGCTTGTTACATTTCCTTCTATAGTAGAAGTGTTGTGCGTAAAGTTTCGGGACGAAACTTTCTTTTAGGGGGAGTGACTGTAACGCCCCTGATTTTTCTGCAATTATTTAATTCTTGTTTGGCGTTACGTCAACGCATTCTCTTGGCTTATGTCATCTGTGGAGTGTGTTCTTAACTCCTTAGAATAGAGTGGCCTATTTTGTAGCATATTGGCAAGATCTCCCTAGCAAGCCGGGTCGTTTTGGGTGACCCAGCGTAGCCTCTCAGGGGATGCTTGTGTTTTGGCTTCAGGTAGGTATAACTCAAGTTCTGTTCATCAAAAGTTAATTTCTACTTTGCGGTTGCGTTCGTAGCATGGGTATTTAGCTACGGTGCGAGTTTCGTCGAATTCAGAGGTAGTTCGGTTTTCGCGTCATTTTGGGTGTGCTAAGTGTAAATGCAAATTATAATTATAAGGCTAAGTGATTAGAACCGGCGGCTTAGGAGGCGGTTAAGGCTGATTAGGCGTGATTAGATTTAATTAAAAGCCTTAAGCCAAATTAGCGGGCCCATTCTTCTCCTTCCCGAAAACCGTCGCCTGCTCCTATTCGCGAAAAGAAGCGGAGTACCGCTGAACCTGCTCCCCTTCGGACACCGATTCCGGGGGCGTTTGTTGACGGAATTCAATTCCGAGAGTGGATCTGGATTGCTCTCACTCAGATCTTCATTTCTATAGTAAGAGATTTGATTTTCATAGAGTTTTTAGGAGATTTGGATTTTCGATTTTTGCTCTTTCCGCCATTAAAGCTCGGGATGTGCTGGCTAGGTGTTGTTGTTACTGGTGCCGAGGGAGAGGAAGGGCTCGAGTGAAGCTTCGCTGAAAATCGAGGCAAGTGGTTCTTGACTTGCTGTTTTGATCTTCCCCCTCTTAACTACCCGGTTAGCCCTAGGATAGAAGCCAAGTTTTTCTCTTTTGTTTTGCTAAACTCTATGCTTCAGTTTCCCTTTGTGAGTCCCCCTTCTTTGTGCTGTTTGTTCTCAACCCGCTGGTTGTTTCTACCATTTAGACTCTAGATTTTTATTTCTTATTTTGTGCTATTGCGGGTGGAGCCGAGAGTGAGAGGGAGATTTATGTGGTAGTGCTCTGGTTAGAACCAGTCTTGGTAGTCTATCGGGATTTTGCGTTGAGTGTGGTGCACATACTCAAAGCCAAAAGCTGCCCGGGTTTGGCATTGAGAGTGGTGCACACACTCAAAGCCATAGTTTGGTCTGTTTCTTTTTCGGCTAAGTACTAGGGCATTGAGTGAGGTGGACTCACTCAACGCCGCAGCCCCTGCTAGCGGCTAAGTACTTTGGCGTTGAGTGAGTCGACCTCACTCAACGCCATCTCCATTTTGGCGTTGAGTGAGGTGAACTCACTCAACACTGCGGCTTTCTGTGTGGCCAAGTACTTTGGCGTTGAGTGAGGTGGGCACACTCAACGCCGCTGCCTTTTCTGAGGCATAGTACTTTGGCATTGAGTGAGTCGACCTCACTCAACGCCATTTCAGTTTTGGCGTTGAGTGAGGTGAACTCAATCAACGCCGTAGCTTTCTGTGTGACCAAGTACTTTGGCGTTGAGTGAGGTGGGCTCACTCAATGCCGTAGCCTTTTCTAAGGCTAAGTACTTTGGCGTCGAGTGAGTCAACCTCACTCAACGCCATTTCGGTTTTGGCGTTGCGTGAGGTGAACTCACTCAATGTCATAGACCTGTTTGCGGCCAAGTCCTTTGGCGTTGAGTGAGGTAGACTCACTCAACGCCACAGTCCTTCTTTGCGGCCAGGTCCTCTGGCGTTGAGTGAGTCGACCTCACTCAATGCCATTGCAGTTTTGGCATTGAGTTAGGTCATCTCACTCAACGCCGTAGCTTCTTTTGTTTGCGGCTAAGTGCCAGGGCGTTGAGTGAGTGAACCTCACTCAACTCCATTGCTGTTTTGGCGTTGAGTTAGGTCATCTCACTCAACGCCGCAGCCTCTCTTTGCGGCTAAGTGCCAGGGCGTTGAGTGAGTGAACCTCACTCAATGCCATTGCTGCTTTGGCATTCAGTGAGGTGGACTCACTTAACGTTGTAGTCTCTGTTTACGGTTAAGTGCCAGGGCACTGAGTGAGTGAACCTCACTCAATGCCATAGATGTTTCGGCATTGAGTGAGGTTAGCTCAGTCAACGCAAGAGCTATTCTTATGGAGGGCGTTGAGTGAGTGAACCTCACTCAACGCCATGGTTATTTCTGGCGCGGAGGGAGGCTAACTCACTCAACGCCAAGGTCTGGTTAGGTGTTGAGTGAGTGAGGCTCACTCAACGCCATGCCGTGTTGAGTCATCTCAACGCTTTTCCCTTACCTTGATTTTCTCTCCCGAGTGAATTCCTTGATTTTGAGGTTCCTTGTCGGCTATGTTTTCTTTCCCAAAGGCCGAATCGTGGGTCGTGGTTAGTAGTGGAGGTTTGAAGCTCTTATGGGGGTTGGTGTTGTGTAATTTAGCCGTGGCCAACCTTTTCTTTTATCTTGCTCCAGGTACGGGCTGGGCAAGGAGGTGGGAGGTCCATAGTGCTTTCACATGTAGACCCTTGGGCTTTGTTTGCTTGGAAATGGTGGATGGGGGACTGAGTTTGCCTCCAACCTGGATCCACGTTGTTTATTTTGATACTACCATCTCTCACAGCTTAGGGTGTTAGACGTTTCTTCCTTGGTAGATTGCAGCATTTGGGCTCATGGTAGCCATGTTGACTCTGCAGCATTTGGGCAGAGTTACTGTTTTGTCCTCAAACTTAGTGCACTTCCTTTTTGCCTTGCCTTGGGCACTTGTGACTGTTACTACTTTGTTTTCCTCTTTTACTTATCTTCTGATTGATAGTTTCGAGAAGTTTTCTTGTTTTGCTTGATGAGGTATTTTTTCTTCTTTGAATGCCTCAGGTTCTGGGTAGTAGCTGCTCTGACGGCTAGTGGTGCTGTGTAGTTGCTGGTGGTCTCTGGTGCTATAGAGATCAGTTCCTTGTTTTTGTGAGGTAGTTTTACTGTTTTTCTTACAAACATACATACTTGCCAGTGGGTTCGTGTCAGTTTGTTGGCGCCCATTGGTAGTTTTACCTTGATACTAGATGTGTTACTTTTTGCTGCTACCTTTTTGGAGATTGTCTACTTGCTCTGGGGATGATTTATGCTAGGTTGCTAGTTACTTTTAAACCTAAAAACACTATTATAAGTATATCTCATGATCAGTATGCTTTATAAAACTCAAACACTATTTTTCAAAAACGTAAAAAGATCATTTTTCCTATATATATAAAATAAATCAAAAGTAGGGTCCTGCATGGTATAAGTTATCCTCTAGGGGAACTTATGCACTCTTTTAGGATGTCGAACTTGAATAAAGTATTTTCCGCAACGTATAAGTATAGTTTTAAAATTTTGGACTAGGTGATCCACCGAGCCGAGGGATACGGCCTTTAAAAAAGTATAACGTATTTTCTATTCATATAACTTATGAATTTTCATAAAGTATAGTTGATAGTGGTTTGCCTTAGCGTCGGCAGTTATCCCCTGCTCGACGTGGCATCATGACGCGTGTTTTCTCCTACTCATATAATTCGTTTTCCTCAGAGAAAATGCGGGTTGTGACAGAAATCCCTCAACATTCCACCTTTTGGTAGGGGAAATCCATGCACATGCCAAAATAAGGACTTCACATGTCCAAGGAGAAAGATCGTTACCTTTGATATTCTTTTTGGAGCCATGAACACAACATTTCTACGCGGATGGAAATGATCGCCTCACTTTCCTCTTCGCGATTATAGCTTCAGATCTTGTTTTTTGCCACAAAGTGTTCTCCTGCAACCTCAGCAACCTTAGCTCCAGCCAAGAGTCTTCTGCTCTAGAACTCGGGAAGAGAGATAAAGAAAAAGAAAATAATGATTTCCTTCTTTCTATCCGTTTGCATAAGAGGCCTCAGAGTACATCCAAGCCACACGATTAAATCATCAAAAATATACAACAGCTTTGGTTGAAATAAACTCACCGCTCAGTGGCCGAAAAGCATCCTCCTGATAAGAATTGTTACAAAATAGTCGAGCTCCGCTCGACGATCACCGCTCGACGACCTTCGTCGAGCTCATCTTGATGAACTTCGTCGAGCTCTGCTCGATGATCTTCATCGAGCTCAGGTCGACAATCTTCGACGAGCTCAGGTCGATGATCTTTATCAAGCTCAGCTCGACGATTTTCATCGAGCTAAGGTCTACAATCTTCGTCGATCTCAGATCGATGATCTTCGTCAAGCTCAGGTCGACGATCTTCGTCAACCTCCGCTAGCTCAACACGACGATCTTCATTGAGCTCAGATCGACGATTTTCGTCGAGCTTAGGTCGACAATTTCCTGTACGTTTTGGGGTGTTACAGCTTGGACGCAGACTGACAACCCGGTGATTCCTTCCGCGACTCCTTGACAAGCCTTTAGATTCGGTCGATTTCTTGACTTTTTCTTTCTTTATTATTGTATATGCGTGGATAAATATTCTAAAAGTGAGGGATAGATAGACTTTACTCTAGAGGGGGGTGAGTAGAGTATATAAAAAAAATTATTTAGTTTTATTGCAGAATTAAATTAATGTTACTTATATAATAGAGGGAAAGACAGATAAACTATCACAGCACAGCTCAGCACAAAAAGAAAACACAAAGAATCCAGACGGCACAAGAAATTTTATAGTGGTTCCCAAAATCTTGGTACATCCACTCTTATACCACCCAGGTAGGAATCCGCTATAGGTTTTTGTTTAGGTGCCCTGCAACCACAAGATCTCTTTCAGGTAGATCTAGAGACACTTTGAGCTTTTGATCAGGAGCCCAAAATCCAATAGGTTTTTGTTCAAGTGCCCTATCACCAAGAGTTCACTTTTGAAGGGAGAGATAACCCCGTAAAGATGGATGTAAAAAGAAAAAATTAAAATTAATCTTCTCTTTCTCAATCAAGTGAGAAGATTATGTGGATTGAAGATAATGTCCAAGCTCCCCCTGAGATGTAGAATTGATTCAGGAAGAGGAAATTAGCCTTGGGTGTAGGTCTTCAGAAAATTGTAGAAGAGCTTTCTTAGATCTGAAGGCCAAAAAAGATTTTAGCTCTTTTGAAAATCCTTGAAGCCTCAGGAATGAAGAAGTCTCAAGAGAGATTTTTGAAAAAGTTCTCCTTCTTCCTTATTACAGCAGAGCAACAATCCTTGAGAGTAAGAGTAATAATAATGATCAGTCTTCTAAATAAAAATTTCTGTATATATATATCCTTCGATTGTCTTACTGATTGTTCTCTTGTATATCCTTATTATATTCTGAGTTATAAATTCAGTCAGAATAAAAAATGGCAAGAATTTGAATTCCCTGGACAATGCATAATATTCTACAATACTTTAGGAGCCCAAACGGCTAGAAACGCTTGCAACATAAATGCACTTCCATATCTGCCTACATAAAATATACTAAAGAAATATTCTGTGAATACCATAATTAATGCTTCAAGAAATACGGCTATCAGCATTGGGAATAACAACATTAATTATCAGAATATATTTGCCTTTAAAAATTGATTATAACAAAAAAAAAATACTTCTGACCGATCTGAAAAACTCATAACTGAAAGCAGCATAAAATCGTAGAGCCCAGTTCAGAGGTCGTCGACTTGAGAATAGCTATCATAGAATAGATATTACTGCTAAGAAAACCAAATCGTTAACCTGAGCTCGTAGATTGTCGAGCTCAGTTCAGAGTACAAGACTCTGAGATCGTCGATGGGAGATCGTCGATGGGAGATTGACGATCGTCGAGCTAAGTTTGACTATAGTCGAACTGATATAGAAAAACCCACATAAACTTTCTGAGTCTAAGTCTGAGTCCAGTGCAATGCTGATCTGCACAAACCTGACCTAAAAGGACCTAACTTAGGCTAAACTAAGACCCTGGATATACATGGGGGTCAAGACATCCTAAGAGTGAACCTAGCACAAATCCAAATAAGGGTTTCAACAATCTCCCCCTATTTGTGTGAGGTCACTCAAAAACAAAACTGAAAAGCAATAGAAATACAAAGACCATAAATATCTATAGGGATGAAATAACATCAGCAAATATGTTATAGCAATTCATTATACATAATCAGTTTAAGCAATAAAACATAACAGAGTACAAACAGTAATTTATCAAAAGGACCAGAGGAGGGTTTAGAGAAGATTATCTTTCTGGTAGGATCTGGTACATCCATCTTAGAAGTCATCAGGTCTTGTCCACCAAGAGATGTCTGAGTGCTTGTCCTAGGCACAATTGTTTCTGGATGCAATGCCATATAATCAGCTGGAATGACAATGTTCTTGTTAACTTGGAGTTTATCCATCTCTTTTTCTCTGTAGGAGGACATTGTAGTAAACCTAGATGGATCTTCTCCTTCTTCTATAGCTTTTCTAATCTGTGAAAGACCAATAAATTCTTGAAGCCTTGCCATCCTAAAGTTAGGATCAACTTCCTGTTCAATAGGTGTCTGATTATCTTGAGGTGGCAACACTGAAACTGCTTTGAACTGAGTGGATTGAGCATGAAAGCTTGTTGTACTATGCTGATCATCACTCTGAGAATAAAGGGATCTTGGAGGGGCAGCCTCACTATACTTTCCCTTGGGCTTGTGAGACTCATCATGTCTTCTGGACTGATAGGTGGCTGTCTTTTGAACTTTGGGTAGAACTTTCTATTGTTGAGGAGGAGAGAAGGAGAGTTTCTGATAGATAACTTCTTTGACTTGTTTTGTGGAACTTTGCTTTCTTTGCTGTTGACTGCTTCCTTTGGACTGAGATCTGGATGATCTATCCTGCCTTTGATATGTCCTAGTGAAGGAGGAAGGCTTGGAATATGCATCAGAAGCTTGATGAGCAACCCAATAAGCACCAGCAGGAGGAGGAGGAGGAGGAGGACCTCTTCTGAACTTCTGAGGAGGAGGTGAATATCTCCTGCTCTTCTTCCTGGCTTTCTTCTCATTTTTAGATAATCACATCCAGCTTTCCATGCCTGGATATAGTGTGATTCCTTTCAAAATGTAATAAGGAGTATCATTTGTATTTCCTGGCTTGGGTGCATCCTCAGGAGCAACATTTCTTTTCTTTGATATTTTCTTTTTCTTGGAATCAGAATCCTCTGAATCATTATCCTCATCATCATCAGATGAATCAGGAGGATTGTCATACAATTTATTTATTTCCTGTACTTGTTTGTCAGTAATCTTTTTAGCAGCCTTCTCTTTGACTTCATCCTAGATATCAAGTGCAATAAGATCATCTAGAGAGGGAAAAGGACTTTCATCTATTGGATAGGAGGGTCCAATAGGACTTAGAACTGGATCAATATCCATAGAGGAAATTTCAACAATAGGAGCACTTGGCACATAAAAGTTTATTAAGCTTGTCTCTAGGGTTGATCTCAAATTTCTGGCAGCACTAGATGAATCAGTTCATCAATAATTAAGAGAGCATCTAGATCATCCTTATCTTCTATAACAGACATAGGCTAAACAGCCATAGCATCTAGCTCATCCATACCTGTACATATTGTAACTGTCTGAATTTCTATACACACTGGAACTGAATTGATATGCAGGAGCTGTTCCACAGCCGAGGGGCTCATTGGTCTGGTATAAGAGACTATGGCCTTGGAAGTATACAAATCAACTGGAGGCAGAACTGTTTTAAGCATAGAAAAAGAATGTAAAAGAAGTTGAAGATCAATGGTGGGATTGATGAAATAATCACCACTAGAGATGGTAGGTAATGATGCATCAATGTTTTCATCTGAAGTCAGCAAGTCTGAATATGAACTATATCTGCACAGAATTTCTGAAAATATTCTTCTTCCTGTACTGCTGGAGGAGACTGATCTTGAAGTTCTGCTGAGGCTGAACCTGCTGTATCTTCATTGGACATCTCCCCCTGCCTGGTTTCAATAAGAACTAGAATAGGCCCCTAGATGAAGAAGAGACAGTGGAAGCAGCAAGGGAAGCAGATAGAGTTGATATAGAGAGAGCAAGAGGTGAAATAGCCTCTACTATTAAGGTTTTGAGAGTTGGAGTGATGAGCTCCAGAAGATGAGAAAGAAAAGAGGGATCAATTTGAAGAAACTCAGTTGGAGTCTGAGTTGAGACAGAATGAAGAGAGGGAGGAGTGAAATCAGTCATGATTTCATCCTGAATAGGTGAGTTTTTGGGAGAGTTGATGGGTGAATCATTGAGACGGGAAGGGGATGAGTGTGGTGAGAGTAGGTCAAAATTTGGAAAAGATATGGTCTGGAGGTTTTGAGATTCAATAGGATGGAGGGGAAGTGTTGAATGAGTAGTAGAAGAGTTGATAGCTGGGGATGAAGTAGAGGTTTAAATCACAGTAGTAGGGATAGAAGAGACTCTGGGGATGACTGGGGAAGCTGGAGGAGGAGGAGGAGGAGGAGTAGGAACTTCTTCATTAGGGTGAGGAGTGGTCGTTGCTGCCCTTGTGTCCTCAGATAAGTTTGGGGAAGTTCCAGCCTTGGAGGGCTTTTGAATTGTCCTCTCCCACTTCCCAAACAAGAAGGAGTCCAACCTCTTGCTGGCATTGATGGCTATGGTTGAAGAAACCAACAGCTCTGGAGCTTTCTTCTGAAGGAAGATTCCTAGAATCCTTCCAAGATAGACTTCCTCCTTACTGTTCTTTCTCTTAATTAAATCAAAGAACAACCCAGCCCAGTCTATGGACTTTTTATTAACTAAGGCAGACATAATGGCAAACTGCTGCTTGTTAATATTGTCATGCGCTGAATGCTTACCCAGCAGTACCTTGCCCACTAAATCAACAAGAAACTTAAAAGCAACAGATAAATTTTTATTTAGAAGCTTAGATGGGATACCCTCAGCATGAACCATCTCTAATAACATCCTTCTATACTCAGAGCTATCCTGTTCCAGCTCATCTGTTCCATTTTTCGATTCAAAAATTTCAGTAAGAATCACAGGGTTTAGAGTCACCTGCTGTCCTGAGATGGATCTGATCATTGAACCGTCATCAGTTGAAGAGGAGAAAACCCATTTTTTGATTTCTGCGACGGATAACTTTGTCCTTGTAGTCATGAAGTTATTTAAGCCCCGATCATCACATAACTATATCATTTCTTGAAAAATAGGGTCACAGAGACTGAATGATTCGAAGTCGACATCGAAGCCAGTGTCGAACTTCATCGCTGAAGAACTGCTAGAGAAATCGCCATGAAAAACCTGTAGACTGAAGAGAGAAGAGATCACGAGTAAAGGGAAATTATGAAAGCCCGGGATAAGGATCGAAGAGAAACCTACATATTGGTTTTTGAAATACGAAAAGACGATCTCTGTCCAATGACAAAATCACAAACGTCAATCTTAGGTCAACGATTAATTTTGAAATAAATAGTATCATTGGTCTCAGATTTCAATAGCGTAAATTGATATTCGAGCTTAGGTCGGTGATTAATTTATAGAAGCAAAGTCGTCAAACTCCGGTCGACGATTTTTGTCTTCACACAGAGCTGTCGTCGAGCTTAGGTCGACGATCGAGCTCAAGATGAGTTTGAAGATCGTCGATCTCTAGTCGACGATCGTCGATCAAATCTTTACAAAGACAAAAATCAATTTTAATCCATTCCATTTATCATTCCAAGCTGATTCAAAAAGAATAGATGTTTTTTCTCATCCAAAGGCTTGGTAAAATATCTCCTCTTTGAAAATCAGTGGGGATAAACTTGAGATTAATCTTTTTTTTGTCAACACAATCTCTAAGAAAATGATGCCTTATTTCTATATACTTGGTCCTAGAATGCAGGACTAGATTTTGTGCAATTGATATGGCACTGGTACTGTCACAAAATATGGTGGTATTTTTGAGAGAGTAACCATAATCTAGTAGCTAATTTTGAATCAAGAAGATCTGTGAGCAGCAACTACCAGTTACTATATATTAAGCTTCTGTAGTTGATGTAGACACAGAAGATTGTTTCTTGCAAAACCAGGATACTAATCTATCACCCAGGAAATGACAAGTTCTTGAAGTGCTTTTTCTATCAACTCTGCATCCAGCATAGTCAGCATCAGAATATCCAGATAATTCAAATTCATACTCTATAGGATACCAAAGTCCTATATTACGACAGCCCTTTAAATATCTTAAAATTCACTTGAGGAGAATTAAATGAGATTCTTTATGGTTGACTTGAAATCTAGCACAAAGACATGTTGCAAACATTATATCAGGTTTACTTGCAGTAAGATATAATAGGGACCCAACAATGGCCCTAAAATTTTTCTGATCAACAGGTTTACCCTTTTCATCAGAATCAATTACTACATTGGAAGTCATGGGTGTCTTCATAGCTGAGGCATCAGCAGTCCCAAACATTTTTACTAATTCCTTAACATACTTGGACTGAGATATGAAGATGCCATTAGGAGCATGCTTCACTTGAAGACCAAGGAAGTAAAAAAGTTCACCCATGCTACTCATTTCAAACTTGGAGTGCATCAGGTCAGAAAACCTTTTGCAAAGTTTAGAATCAGTAGATCCAAATATAATATCATCAATATATACTTGAGCTAATAGAATTATATCATGATGATGTCTTATAAATAAAGTCCTATCTACAATGCCTCTAGAAAATTTATGTTATAAAAGAAAGCTAGCTAGGGTTTCATACCAAGCTCTTGGAGCTTGCTTTAGACCATAGAGAGACTTATGCAGTTTGAAAACATAAGAGGGATGGGTTGAAGAGATAAAACCTGGTGGTTGTTCCATATATACTTCTTCCTTGAGTTCCCCATTGAGAAAAGCACTTTTGACATCCATTTAATATACCTTGAATTTCTTGTGAGCAGCATAAGCTAAGAAAATTCTGATAGCCTCAAGCCTTGCAACAAGTGCAAAGGTCTGATCAAAATCAATACCTTCTTCTTTCCTGTACACTTGTGTTACTAGCCTTACTTTGTTCCTGAAAACTATTCCTTTATTATCCAATTTATTCCTGAAGACCCATTCAGTTCCAATTACTAGATGTCCTTTGGGTCTAGGAACCAAGTTCCAAACTTTGCATCTCTCAAACTAATTGAGCTCCTCTTGCATTGCAATAATCCAGTGAGGATCTTGCTCAGCATCTTTAATGGATGAGGGCTCTATTTGAGATAGGAAGCAGGCATGCATCACATCTTGGTTAAGTTGATTCCTTTTCTGCACACCTAATGACATGTCTCCTATCACTTGAGATATGGGATGATCTCTAAGTGTAACATAGTCAGGAGGTGGAGTTTGTTCAACACCATCAGCATTATGAACCAATTCCTCTTGTGGAATTAAGTTTGCTGTTGGAGGGGCTTCATCCATTTGGCGAGATTCTTCTTCACTATCTTCATCTATTTGTGGAGATGGATGAGATATCACCTTCTGAGTGAGATTTAGATCATCCTACTTTTTACATAGATTTGGTATCTGCAAATAATTACTGGTAGAAGCTTCCTTCTCCTTGTAAAACATATTAGCTTCATCAAATGTAACATGTACTGATTCTTCAATTTTCATAGATGATATATTGAAAACCCTATATGCCTTGCTAACTTGGGAATATCCTAGAAAGATCCCCATTGTAGCTTTGGCTTCAAACTTTCTGAGATAATCTTTGTTATTATTGTGTATGTAAGAAATACAACCAAAAATTCTAAAGTAATCTATTTTACATTTCTTCCCTTTGAGTAATTCACAGGGACTCTTGCCCTTAAGTTTGTGTATCAAACTTCTGTTCAGGACAAAATTTGCTGTGCTTATAGCTTCTGCCTAATAGGATAGAGGCATGTGAGCATCAACAAGCAATGTGCCTGCAGTTTCAATGATTGTTCTATTTGTCCTTTCAACTACCCCATTTTGTTGAGCAGTTTTGGGAGCATAGAAGCAGTGTCTGATACCTTCCTTCTCATAGAATTCTTGCATAGGAAGAGATTCAAACTCAGTGCCATGATCACTTCTGATCAATGCAACTGGAGTAGAGTACTCAATCTTTATGCATTTTAGAAAATCTGTAAGATTTTGAAGTTATCAGACTTATTTCTCAAGAATAAAACCCAAGAGAATCTAGAGAAGTCATCTATAATAACTAAAGTATAGAACTTCCCTCCCAGGCTTTGTACAACAATTGGTCCAAAAAGGTCCAAATGAAGCAGATACAAAATCCTAGGTGAATCACTCTTATTAACTGATTTAAAACTATATTTAGTTTGTTAGCCTTCTTGACAAGCCTTGCAAAGGCTTTCCTTCTTGTAGGGGCAAGAGGGCAATCCTCTAACAAGGTTGTCCCTAGATAACCTAAAAATGTTTCTAAGATTTACTTGTCCTAGCCTTTTTTGCCATAAGGTATTATTATTGCTAACCTGGTTGAACAAGCAAATTTCTAAATAGGCAGAATTGAAATCAACTAAGTAAATATTGCCTAACCTAATACCGGATAACACAATATTGCTATTTAAAGAAATATTACATTTTGATTCAGTGATACATACCTCATAACCTGCATCACATAGCTGACCTATGGATATCAAGTTATGTTTCAGGCCACTTACATATGCCACTTTCCCGAATGTGATAACTCCAAGTGTAAATTCTCCATATCCTTCTGTTTGACCAAATCTTGAGTCTCCAAATATAACTTTTGGACCTAGCTTTGCCTTGAAGTTACTCAGATTTGCCTTGTTTCCTGTCATGTGCTTGGAGCACCCACTATCCAGATACCACATATCCTGTATGGTAGGATAGGTCTTCTCCTGCAAAATAACAACTCATATATTTTGGACCTAGGTAACCTTGGGTCCTGGCTTCTTTTCATACTTAAAGCATGAAATATAAGAGTATTCAGGTTGACTTTTATAGCCTAAGGGATGAAATCTCCTATGTGGGATTATCCAGTTCATTAAGGGATGGAAAGGTTTGGAGTTATAGTTCTTATAGAAATTTCTGTTGAAATTATAATTTTGATAAAATTGCTCTTGATTCGACGATTTATGTTGAGATCGTCGATCTGCATTCGACGACCAGTAATGATATTGTCGATCTTGGTTTGACGATTTTTATTCTGACTTAGCTTTTTGTTTTTATTTATTTATCTCAACTTATTTTAACATTTTGTTTACTATTTTAATTTGTTCTGTGTTTTTCTTTCCTTTATCTGAAATAAAATTTATAGGTTGTGAGAGATGGTTTTTCTGAATAATAGGTGGTTCACTGGATGATGCACCTAATCCTAACTTACTTCCATTAAGTCTATCATTAAATGTACTGGTAATTTCTACTAGTTGTTTACTTCTACCATTCAGTGATTCCTCTAGGTGTTTTGCTTTACTTAATTCACTTTTCAGAAAATTGATTTGTTCATTACACATATCTATTTAATTTTTCAATTTGAGATTTTCTGATACTAAGCTATCATAGTTAAGTTGTTTATCTCTGAGAAGTTTGATTTCCTTCTGAGATCTAATTAGATCACTACATGTAGATTTAAAATCATATTTAAATTCTCCAGAAGTAAAATCAAAGTCTTCCAATACCTGATCACAATCTAAACATTCTTAAGATTCTCCTTCTTCTAAAACATGTCCTAAAGCATTGATGGCCATCAAGAAAATTCCTTTAACCTTTGCTTCTTCCTCATCTTCACTAAAACTAGAGGAAGATGATTCTTCAGTGTCACTCCATGTTTCTGCAACAAACCCTCTCTCCTTCTTCTTATGCTTGTAAGAGGATGGTTTGCTGGAGTGTTTCTTGGAGTCTTTCTCCTTTCTCCTTTCTTTGTGCTTATTTTCTGGACACTCTGGAAGAATATGTCCAGGTTTCCTGCAACCAAAACAGATAACTTCTTTAGAAGGGGTTTTATTATACCTTGGTTAATCATCACTTCTTGATGATTTCCTTCTGAATTCTTTTCTCCACATCTTGAAGAATATCTTTGCAAAGAGACTCATTAGCTCTTCATTTGATGGAGAAGTTTCTGATTCTTCTGAAGCTTTGAAAGAAATATTTTGCTCCTTCTTTGTTGGTGTAGCAGCGTTTTGCTGTTCAGCTTCTCTTGTCTTTAGCAGCTGTTCATATGATTTCAGCTTTCCTAGAAATGATTCTGTAGTCATTTCATGAGTGCTTCTGGTCTCTCTGATAAGCCAGATTCTAGAGTCCCATGATCTGGGAAAGCACATGAGAATCTTGTCATTTAATTCTGTGACTGAGATGTCTTTGTCAAGCATTTTCAGCTCATTAACAATGATGTTGAGTCTGTAGTACATCTCAGAAACTTTTTCAGTTTTTTCCATTTTAAAATTCTCATACTGGGAGATGAGATGAGCTCTCCTGTCCTTCCTTTCATCTGCTGATCCTGCAACCATCTGGTTTAAGGAATCCTAGATAGCCTTAGCTAATTCACATTCAGCTACCTTCTGAAATATGTCATCAGACATTGTTTGTGTTAGTATGTTCATGGATTTTGTATCATCAATCTTTGCTTTCTTGTATGCATCATTATAGTCTAGAGGAGGTACTGCAGTCATGTCTATGGAAGTACTTGGTGGAGAAGCTGGTGGAGGTACTCCTATTAAGATAGAAGCATAAATATCTTCATCAATAAAATTCATATAGAGTCTGATTCTTGCCTTCCAGATTCTAAACTTTTGCAAGTTACAAACTGGTGGTCTGGTGCTTGCAAGATCCTTGTACTTTGCCAAGGTATAATAGAAAAATAGTAGAGTAAAAAATAAAATCTATTAGAGATCTTAGGTTCAGGTGTAATCCTGTACAACCTCAAAAAAAACACATCCTCTGATACCAATTGAACGTGAGGGATAGATAGACTTTACTCTAGAGGGGGGTGAATAGAGTATATACAAAAATTTTGTTTAGTTTTATTGCGGAATTAAATTAATGATACTTATATAATAGAGGGAAAGATAGATAAACTATCACAGCACAGCTCAACACAAAAAGAAAACACCAAGAATCCAGACCACACAAGAAATTTTATAGTGGTTCCCCAAATCTGGGTACATCCACTCTTCTACCACCCTGGTAGGAATCCACTAAAGGTTTTTGTTCAGGTTCCCTACCACAATAAGATCTCTTTCAGGTAGATATAGAGACCCTTTGAGCTTTTGATTAGGAGTCCAAAATCCAATAGGTTTTTGTTCAGGTGCCCTATCACCAAGTGTTCACTTTTGAAGGGAGAGATAACCCTGTACAGATGGAGGTAAAAGGAAAAATTAAAAGAAATCTTCTCTTTCTCAATCAAGTGAGAAGATTATGTGGATTGAAGAGAATGTCCAAGCTCCCCATGACATGTAGAATTGATTCAGGAAGAGGAAACTTGGCCCTAGGTGTAGGTCTTCAGAAAATTGTAGTAGAGCTTTCTTAGATCTGAAGACTGAAAAAGTTTTAGCTCTTTTGAAAATCCTTGAAGCTTGAGTAATGAAGAAGACTCAAGAGAGATTTTTGAAAAGGTTCTTCTTCTTCTTTATTACAGCAGAGCAACAATCCTTGAGAGTAAGAGTAATAATAATGATCAGTCTTCTAACGAAAAGTTTTTGTATATATATATCCTTCGATTGTCTGACTGATTGTTCTCTTGTATATCCTAATTATATTCTGAGTTATAAATTTAGTCAGAATAAAAAAATAGCAAGAATTTGAATTCCCTGGACAGTGCATAATATTCTGCAATACTTTAGGAGCCCAAACTGCTAGAAACGCTGGCAACATAAATGCACTTCCATATTTGTCTTCATAAAATATGCTAAAGAAATATTCTGTTAATACCATAATTAATGCTTCAAGAAATACGACTATCATCCTTGGGAATAACAACACTAATTATTAGAATATATTTGCCTTTAAAAAATTGATTATTAACCAAAAATAAATACTTCTGACCGATCTTAAAAACTCATAAATGAAAGAAGCATAAAATCATAGAGCCCAATTCAGAGATCGTCGACCTAAGAACAGCTATCGTAGAACATAGATTATTACTGAGAAAACCAAATCGTCGACCTTAGCTCGTAGATCGTCGAGCTCAATTAAGAGTACAAGACTCTGAGATCGTCAATGGGAGATCGACGACCATCGAGCTGAGTTTGACTATAGTCGAATTGATATAGAAAAACCCACATAAACTTTCTGAGTCTAAGTCTGAGTCCACTGCAATGCTGATCTTCACAAACCTGACCTAAAAGGACCTAACTTAGGCTAGACCAAGACCCTGGCTATACATGGGGGTCACAAGACATCCTAAGAGTGAACCTAGCACAAATCCAAACAAGCGTTCCAACATATTCATTTGTATATGATATTGTAATTTTGTAGTGAGCGTTAGTTGTTTCATGTCTATGTGATTCTATTTCGTTTTACTGCTTTAGTTGCTTGAGTAGCGCCCGTATTCCCCCCTCCACTACAGTGATTATTGCCGCACTAGCGATTGCTAGTGGCACGCATTGTGATGAGGTTTTTGCGACCCTCAATCCGCTGTTCCATTCACTCCCAATGCTTACCTACTCTTCAATTCCACTGAGCGAAGCAATGCATAACAACCTGCATAGGAGTAGATTTAATTTGGTTTTATTTTATTGTAACTAAAACCAAACCCCTTAGGACTTCAATCTCAAGTCCTCCTTGAAATACCACTCCACCTTGCGGTGTTCCTTGAGAGATTAGATAGTTGGGAAAGCCTCCCCATTTTATATTACTTATGCGAGCAGTACACTTGTCGTAAGCGCATCAGTACTTGAGTTACATTTTAAAATTACCTGATTTTGACTTCTCTTTTGTAGAGATTAGAAGGTGTTCGCGAGTTCACTTCAGGTGCTCGTGTTATATTTTAAATTTACCTGCTTTTGACTTCTCATTTGCATAGATTAGTAGGTAGTTGTGAGTTCACTTCAGGTATTCGCGTTAAATTTTAAATTCACCTGCTTTTGACTTCTCTTTTGGAGAGATTAACAGGTGTTTGCGAGTAAAATTCAGGTACTCGTATAGTATTTTAAATTTACCTTCTTTTGACTTCTCTTTTTGAGAGATTAGTAGGTGTTCACGAGTTCACTTCAGGTATTTGTGTTATATTTTAATTTACTTACTTTTGACTTCTCCTATGCAGAGATTAGCAAGTATTAGAAAATTTAGTTCAGGTACTTGTGTAATATTTTAAATTTACCTGCTTTTGACTTCTCCTTTGTAGAGATTAGCGGGTATTCGTGAGTTCACTTCAGGTATTCGCGTTATATTTTAAATTTAACTATTTTTGACAACTCATTTATAGAGATTAGCATGTGTTCTCAAGGTAACATCAGGTAATAGCATTATATTTTAAATTTAACTATTTTTGACTTCTCATTTTTAGAGATTATTAAGTATTCATGAGTTCACATCAGGTACTCGTGCTATATTTTAAATTTACCTGCTTTTGACTTCTCCTTTGCTGAGACTAGAAAGTGTTCGTGAGTTCACTTCAGGTACTCGCATTATATTTTAAATTTACCTGCTTTTGACCTCTCTTTTGTAGAGATTAGGAGATGTTCGCGAGTTTACTTCAAGTACTCTCTTTATATTTTTAATTTACCTACTTTTGAATTCTTTTTCATAAAGATTAGCATGTGTTCATGATTTAACTTCAGGTGCTCGTGTTATATTTTAAATTTACCTGCTTTTGACATCCCTTTTGTAGATATTATAAGGTGTTCGCGAGTTCACTTGAAGTACTCGTGTTATATCTTAAATTAACCTACTTTTGAATTCTCCATTACAGAGATTAGTAGGTGTTCGCGAGTTCACTTCAGGTACTCTTGTTATTTTTTAAATTCACCTTCTTTTTACTTCTTCTTTACAGATATTTGCAGGTGTTCGCAAGTTCACTTCAGGTACTCGCGTTATATTTTAAATTTACCGCCTTTTGACTTCTCTTTTGGAGAGATTAGAATGTTTTCATGAGTTCATTTCAGGTACTCACATTATATTTTCAATTTACGTACTTTTGACTTCTCTTCTGCAGAGATTAACAAGTGTTCGCGAGTTCACTTCAGGTACTCGCCATATATGTTAAATTTACATGCTTTTGACATCTCTTTTGTAGTGATTAGCAGGTGTTTGCGAGTTTACATCAGGTACTCACATAATAATTTTAATTTACCTGCTTTTAACTTATCTTTTGTAAAGATTAGCAGGTGTTCACGAGTTCACTTATGGTTCTCATGTTATATTTTAATTCACTTGCTTTAATTTTTATCTCTCCATTATAGTGATTAGCAGGTGTTCACGAATTTACTTCAACTAGTTGTGTTATATTTTAAATTTACCTGCTTTTGATTTCTCCTTTACAGTGATTAGCAGGTGTTCCTGAGTTCAATTTAGGTACTCGCGTTATATTTTTAATTTACCTGCTTTTGACTTCTCTTTTGTAGAGATTAGCAAGTGTTCGCAAGTTCACATCAGGTACTCGCATTATATTTTAAATTTACCTAGTTTTGACTTCTCTTTTTAGAGATTAGCAGGTGTTCGCGAGTTCACATATGGTACTCATGTTATACTTTAAAATTACCTGGTTTTGACTTCTCTTTTCTAGAGAATAGCAGGTGTTTGCGAGTTAACTTATGGTACTCGAGTTATATTTTCAATTTACCTAATTTTGACTTCCCCTTTGCTGAGATTAACAAGTGTTCGCGAGTTCACTTCACTTACTCACATTATATTCTAAATTTACCTGCTTTTGACCTCTCTTTTGTAGAGATTAGGAAGTGTTTGCTAGTTCACTTCAGGTACTTGTGTTTTATTTTAAATTTACCTACTTTTGACTTCTCTTTCATAAAGATTATGTGTTGTTCGCGAGTTAACTTCTGGTACTCGTGTTATATTTCAAATTTACCTGCTTTTGACTTCTCTTTTGTAGAGATTAGAAGGTGTTCATGAGTTCACTTCAGGTACTCGTGTTATATTTTAAATTTACCTACTTTTAAATTCTCCTTTACAGAGATTAGTAGTTGTTCGCGACTTAACTTCAGGTACTCTTATTATATTTTAAATTTTCCTACTTTAGACCTCTTCTTTGTAGAGATTAGGAGGTGTTTGCGAGTTCACTTCAGGTACTCGTGTTATATTTTAAATTTACCTTCTTTTTGACTTCTCTTTGGGAGAGATTAGAAGGCTTTAGCGAGTTCACTTCAGCTACTCGCGCTATATTTTAAATTTACCTGCTTTTGATTTTCATTTTACAAAGATTAGCAGGTGTTCACGAATTCTCTTCAGGTACTCATGTTATATTTTAAATTTACCTGCTTTTGACTTTGCTTTGTAGAGATTAGCTGGTGTTTGCGATTTCACTTCTGGTACTCGCGTTATATTTTAAATTTACATGCTTTTGACCTCCATTTTGAAGAGATTAGCTGGTGTTCGTGCGTTCACTTCAGGTACTCATGTTATATTTTAAATTTACCGGTTTTTGAATTCTCCTTTGCAGAGATTAGCCGGTGTTTGTTAATTCACTTAAGTTACATTATATTTTAAATTTAAATGCTTTTGACCTCTCTTTTGTAGAGATTATGAGGTGTTCGCGAGTTCACTTCAGTTACTCGCATTTTATTTTAAATTTACCTGCTTTTGAATTCTCTTTCATAAAGATTAGGAGGTGTACATGTGTTAAATTAAGGTACTTGTGTTATATTTCAAATTTACCTGCTTTTGACATCTCCATTGTAGAGATTAGAAGGTGTTCACGAGTTCACATCAGGTACTCATGCTATATTTTAAATTTACCTTCTTTGGACTTCCCTTTTACAGAGATTAGCACGTGTTCGCGAATTCACTTCTGGTTTTCATGTTATATTTTAAATTTTTATACTTTTTACTTCTGCTTTGTAGAGATTACCAGGTGTTCTTGATTTCACTTATGATACTCACGTTATATTTTAAATTTACATGCTCTTGACCTCCATTTTGTAGAGATAAGCTGGTGTTTACGATTTCACTTCAGTACTCGTGTTATATTTTAAATTTACCTGCTTTTGACTTCTCTTTTTTTAGAGATTAGCAGGTTTTTGCGAGTTAACTTCAGGTACTCATGTTATATTTTAAATTTACCTGCTTTTTACTTCTCATTCATTGAGATTAACAGGTGTTCACGAGTTCACTTCACGTACTCGCGTTAAATTTAAAATTTACCTACTTTTGACTTCTCTTTTTGAGAGATTAGCAAGTGTTTGTGAGTTCACTTCTGGTACTCGCTTTGTATTTTTAATTTAATTGTTTTTGACTTCTCTTTTTAAGAGATTAGCAGTTGTTCGCGAGTTCACTTCTGGTACTCATGTAATATTTTAATTTACTTACTTTTGACATTTTCTTTGCAGATATTAGCAGGTGTTCGCGAATTCACTTCAGTTACGCGTGTTATATTTAAAATTTACATGCTTTTGACTTATCCTTTGCAGAGATTAGCAAGTGTTCATGAGTTCCCTTCAGTGAAAGACTTGATTTCAAGATCCTAGACACCTAGAGGGGGGGGGGCGAATAGGTTCTAATTTTCTTTAATAATTTTAGGCAAGTAACTAGATCTATCACAGCATAGAAAATATAATCCACAACATAACAATCACAGCACAACACAGTACAACAGATTTATAGTGGTTCCCCAAGTTATAGGCACATCCACATTCCCCCTTCGCCTATCCAGTAGAGAATTGGATTTGGCCTAACTTCCTTCCACTAACTCACATCCACAGATCTTACAACTCAGAACCTGATAGGTTCCTACAGCTCAGACTTATAAACATCCCACCTCATATTCTTCCCAAGAACCCTACCTTAGGCAACAGCCTTACCTCAGCCTTTATCACAAGGATTATACCCCAGATTTTCACAAGTCCAACACCTCAGGCTCTCAGCCCTACCTCAGCCTTTATAAACACAGGCTTACAACTCAGATCTATAAAATATCTTACAAGGAAAAAGAATATTTACGTATACAGAAAATTCACCCAGATAGAACTCTCAATTGACATGAGCTTCATGATCTGTTCTTGAATAAACTATTTACTTCATATCCAACCTGACTAAGCATTTTCAAAGCTTCTTGATTGAACAAAATGAGGTTGATCTTCACTTGGTGTAGAAGATGATCTTCAGACAGCTCCCTTCTTAGATTCAGAATTAGATCTGAATCTTTCTTGTAGACTGTTCGGGATCTACCTCTTAAGGGTTCTCCCTTACTTATTGTTGAATTCTCTCTCTGGTTCTGTGTTGGTTTGTTCCCCCATAATTTCTTAATTGCTTGCTTTGGTTGTCATGGATCAGTCTTATATATTGAGTTTCTCAATGATTACCGGCTGATAAGGTTTGTAAAAACCTTCTAACTGTTCTGACAAAGGTGTCAGACATGTTGTTTATGATAGCTGTCAAGTCTTCAGCCGTGACAGCTGATTCTGTAATGACTTTATATCTCAACAGGAAACACTCAGCAAATTACTTCACATGTATCGACACAAAATACACTAAGTTTCGACATAAGTCTTGATTATGTCGACACAACACTCAATGTGTCGACACAGTCATTCTTCTACTTCTTGACACAACTTCTGTTGTATATGTCGACACAAGCCCTGTGTGTCGACGCAACTACTCCTGGTCTCGACATAGCAAATGCTGACAGATGGCGTTGAGTGTATGTCCAGACATCATTGAGTGTGTTCCGACATAAGTCCTGCATGTTGACACAAGCCCTTCAGACTCAGTATAGCAGTTGCTGATAGATGGCATTGAGTGTTGTCTAGACATTATTGAGTGTGTGTTGACACAAGTTCTGTATGTCGACACAAGCCCTTCAGACTCAGTATAGCTGTTGTTGATAGATGGCATTGAGTGTGTGTCGACACAAGTCCTGTGTGTCAACACAAGTCTTCTTCAGGTGTCGACACAATTCCAGGGTGTCGACATATGCCTTGCTTCTGGTGTCAACATAAATCCTGGGTGTCGACACAACTTCTGCTTCAGGTGTCGACACAATTCCTTACAAGTGTCGACACTTGTACTTAAAAATTTTCTTGCATTTCTTAACCTGCACATTGGAACTCAAACATCCCATCAAATACAAATTGATGTATATTATTGAGTATGGGGAGGCTTCTTCAAATCTGGTATATAGTTTCTAGTGCACCCAACAATTTCCCCATATTTGGAGAAGCCAAACCCTTAGTCTAAGATATAAATCACACATAATAAAAAAATAGATGTTCTTACATTTCACTACAGGGTAACATATAAACATAGATGAAAACTAAACTCAATACTAAAAATGATGCCATTCATTAATCAGAAAATTGTTTAGGTTTACATATTTTCTTTAAAGAACAAAAAACAAAAGATTACATTGTTCTAAATATTAGCCTATTTATCCTAAGATAGACTAGGCTCCTTGATTACTTTTCCTTTTCCAGATCTGATTTTAGCCTGCACATTAGGTTCAGTATCATCAACTGGTTTCTTTCCTTTCAGGTCTTTTTTCTTCAATTCTTCAGCCTTAATCCTTTGCCTTTCAAAATAGTGAAAAGGCTTTGGAAAGTACTTGCTAGGCTCCACAGAGTTAGTAAGTAACTTCCCAGCTTTAGCACTCCTCCTATGCTAAAGTATAGCCTCTTGCCTTTCCTGATAGTTGTTCCACTCTTGCTAAGAGTACCATTTGTTCTCTATCATATGTCTTGTCCTTCACAGCTTTCCAGGCAGTTAAAATAATATTCCTGGAGGTAGGACTCCACTGCTCAAAATCAAGCTTCAGTTTTGCCTATTCTCTAAACCTTTTCTTAGAAAGTTGTGCCTCCCTCTGAGCTTCTTTTGCAGCCTCTAACATTTCTACCTATTCAATAATAATATTCTGTGCCTCCTGTGGAGGGCTATACATGTGCTGAACTTCTTACTGGACTATATAAAAATCAGGTAGAGGAAAAATGACCAGTCCAACCTCTGGCTGATCGCCTTCAATGTAAGCATGTTAAACACAAGACTCAGCAGTATTATCATCCTCACATAGGGGTGGAAATCCAAGTGTAGCTCTGATGGTATTAGATACCCATTTTGCATGATCAGAGCTGGGTTTGAGTAATATTCTCTCCCCCTTTATGAATTCTCTAGCTATATGATCTCTCAGATCATTCTTCTGAAATCTTACTTGATCAGCCAAATATTTTGTACCTTCTTGGTAGTAGGTTTTGAATTTAGTCAGGTAATCAGAAATAGTCTTTTGAGAAGCTTCAATGGCTGTATGGACAGTAGCTAGATCTGCCTGTATTTGCTTGGATACTTCTATTTTCAAATCAGTAGAAATACTTCCAAGTTTTTTGAGAATTTTATCATGGGAATCTTTGAGAGTTTCATTTTACCTGAATTTATTTTCTAATTTATATCCTTGCTTGACTGTGATGTCCTCAAGTTCAGTCTTTATCAGTTATTGTTGCTCAGCCAAATATACTACAACATTACCTCCCTTATGGAAGTAATCTGTCATCTCTTTCTTATTCAAGTTGACTTCAAATCTGATGGATTTAATGTCTTGAGCCAGCTGGAATTGCAGTTTTTTATTTGAATCATCCACATATTTCTCCAAAGACTGCCTTTGCTCATCCAACTTGACTTGTAGTTGGACCAGTAGTGAACTAAAAACCATGCCTTGAGCAGGTGATGGAGTGACTATTTGTAAGGCCTTTTTATACCTTGTGCTCCTTTTCCTGAGAGAAACCAGTCTTCTCTTTTTAGCCATGGAGGCTTCTTCATCATAGGAAGTTTGAGATGAGCTTTCTATATCTACAGTTGCTCTACTAACTTGGGCATCCAGTAGCTCCTCCCCCTCAGTTCCTGGTAGATCCTTTTCTACTCTTTGTTGCTCCCCCTCAGTCCATGCTGTAGATAAATCAGGGAACAGTTCCTCCAAAGTTACCTCCTGCTGCATCTAAATAGGAGGAACAATGTTAGCTTGAGAAGCAAAAGGTTCTCCCTGGACATCCATATCTTTATCCAGGGCCTTCTCCATACAGGAGATGTTCACTTGCTCATCTTGTGTTGTATCTGTCATCTGCACATCTGGTGCTTCATTCTCAGCAATGATCAATGCTTCTTTGTTTATGTCTGATACAATGTCCATCACTGTATCAGTAGTTTACTCACTCTCAAGAGTAGCTTTAGCAATGCCTCCCCCTTGGGCAGGTAGCTCAGGTTGTTCAGTGCCTTGTACTGTTAATTCAGTGTTCTCTCCCCCCTGGAGTGGAGGCCATCTGATGCTCTAGTTGCTGACTACTCTCCACTTGAGCTTGGGCTTCTTTTTCCTGTTGGTCTTAATCTGAACTAAAAAATACTTCTTCTTCAGAATCACTAGAGGATTCTGCTTCCTCAATATTTGCTTTCTTCTTCCTATCCTTCTTGACCTGTTTCTGTGGAGTAGAAACCTCTTTGGTCAAGACTCTATCCTATCTGGATATAATCCTCACATCCATCCTCCTCATATGGTTTATCTTGGATCCTGGCAGTTGATTCATAATATCTAGGATAGTTGAAGCAAAACACAAGCTTAGGATTCTTCCAAGATTTGGCTTCTTAATTCCTTCTTGGATCTTATCAAACACTACTGATGACCAGTCTTTTTTTACATTGTATATGACTCTGGTCATTAGGTCGAACATGAAGGCAGATATCCTATCATGCCTACCAGTCTTGTAGAGAATCACCTTGCGTATGATCTCCGAAAGAAACTTACCTTGGGAATTCATCCCCTTGTAATTTTCGATCCTACCTTTGTATTTGGATTCAATCCACACCAATTTAGTGCATCCTTTATCATAGATGGAACAATGTCATCATCTTCTTTAACCTGGGGAAGTTGAAGCGAATTCCTGATTGTCTTAAGTGTGAGTTTTACTCTTGAATCCTGGACTGTGGCTTTGATCTTCTTTCCTTCATAATCCACCGCTGCAGACGAGTAGAATTCAAGAACTTCCTTCTTCCAAATTCTTGTAGATTCAGAGACCAAAAACTCCAAACCATTTTCGGAAATTAGGGTAATCACACCCTTGATGTACTGTGAAGCTGTCTCGAATCCCCCGCGAACCAGCTCGTATCCTTCATTCACCTTATCATCTTGGTATGGAGCCATTGAGGAGTGAGAAAGAAAGAGGAGAAAAGAAGTGAATATCTATGTCGACATACGGTCTAGGGTCGAGAATTCTGAAAGCGTAGTCGACCAGATTTTATCTCCTTTTATTTATAGAGTACTGGTATATGGTAGGTCAAAAGACATGCCTTACTTAGTAATAATACTAGTCGACAAATTTTTACAGGTGTCGACATAAAAGACTTGGATTTCAACAAAACTTATTTTTAGTCGACACGTCTATGTGTCGACATACTAGTGTCAGTGTCGACAAGGGCTAGTTAAGTCTCAACAGAGTGTGTCGACACCAATTCTTGTGTCGAAAAAAATACTGTTTCTGTGTTGACAGAACATACTGAGAGTGTCGACACAATTTGCTTGTGTCGACACAAACTTTCTTACTTACCCAAATTTCCTGAGAAATTTTTTGCTTACCTATTCTACTTAGGATAGTTTGTGTTGATCTATTCTAGGTTCAACATACCTAATTTAATTTTAAAATAATTGAATTTAATTTAATCCAAAGGTTTTGTAAAAATATCAGTAATTTGATCATTTGTGTTCACAAATTCTAGACTAATATCTTCCTTCTCCACATGTTCTCTGATGAAATGAAACTTAATTTCTGTATGCTTAGTTCCACTGTATGAAACATGGTTATTAGCTATAGAAATAGCAGTAGTAGAATCACAAAATAGTTGAATTCTACTTACCTTGAGGTCATAGTCTTCAAGTTGATGCTTTATCCACATCAACTGTGCACAGCAGCTGCCTGCAGCTATATGTTCTGACTCAGCAGTTGAGATAACAACACTTATTTGCTTCTTGCTACTCCATAACACCAGCCTTCCACCTAGGAATTGACAAGTTCCTGTGGTACTTTTCCGATCTTCTTTGCATCCTGCAAAGTCTGCGTTTGAGAAGCCTATTAGTAAGAAATCTCTATTCTTAGGGTACCAAAGACCTAGATTAGGTGTCCCCTAAAGATATCTCAAAATTCTCTTGACAGCAGTGTAATGAGATTCCTTTGGGCATGCTTGGTACCTAGTAAAGACACATGTTGTATACATGATGTCAGGTTTACTAGTAGTCAAGTAGAGTAGAGAGCCAATTATCCCTCTATATAAAGACTCATAACCAGGTTTCCCTGCCTTATCTTTGCCTATAGGCATACTTGTTCCCATTGGAGTTTTCATTGTTGAGGCTGAGTCGATTCCATATTCATTAATAAACTCCTTGGTGAACTTAGACTGAGATATGGACAATCCATCATCAGTCTGTCTAACTTGAAGTCCTAAGAAGAACTTCAGCTCACCCATACTGCTCATTTCAAACTTCCCTTTAATAAGTTTGGCAAACTTTCTACAAAGGTTTTTTTTCAGTAGATCCAAAGATAATGTCATCAACATATATCTGGACTAGGATGATCTTGGCTTTAGATTCCCTAAAGAATAGAGTTTTGTTTATCTTTCCTTTAGAGAATTTATTCTCAATAAGAAAAGCTAACAAGGTTTCATACCAAGCCCTAGGGGCTTGTTTCAAACCATATAGAGCTTTCATAAGCCTATATACATAGTTAGGGTAGTGAGAGTCTACAAAACTTGAGTGTTGTTCAACATAGACTTCCTCTTTTAAGTCACCATTCAGAAATGCTGACTTTACATCCATCTAATATACCTTGAAACCTTGATAGGCTGCATAGGCCAAGAACAACCTTATAGCTTCCAGCCTTGCCACTGGGGCAAAGGTTTGATCAAAGTCAATCCCTTCTTCTTGTCTTTAGCCTTTTGTTACTAGTCTGGCCTTGTTCTTGATTATGGTGCCATTCTCATCAAGTTTATTTCTGTAGATCCACTTGGTTCCTATAACATTGTTATCCTTTGGTTTAGGAACTAGTTCCCAAACTTCACATCTTCTGAATTGATTCAGCTCTTCTTACATATCATCAATCCAGTTTGTGTCTAACATGGCTTCTTCAAACTTTTTAGGTTCTATCTGCGACAAGAAGCTTGAACATAGAACAGTGTTCATACTCTTGCTCCTGGTTAGAACTCCTTGACTTGCATCACCAATGATTTGGTGGGCTAGTTGATCCTTCAAGTGTCTTCTTGCTGGAGGAAATCTGCCAGCCTCTTGCCCTTCTTCATTTTCCTCTTCCTGATGCACTTCACATAATTCTTCTTCATCCAATAAATCTTGTTCTCCCCCTAGACAACATGCATCCTTTTCTTCATCTAGCCTAGCAGGTGCTTCTTTATTAATTGTCAGCATGTCCAGCCTGTCCTTTAAACCTGTAGAACTACCTGAAGAGCTAGACAATTCACTGTTAATCAAGTTAGACTCATCAAATACTATATGGACAGATTCTTATACAACTTGTGTAGTCAAGTTGTATTTCATTTATGCCCTACTATTATTATTGTACCCAACAAATATCCCTTCTAGGGATTTGGCAGCAAACTTAGTTTCGGAGTGCTTACCATTCACTAGGACATAACACTTGCTACCAAAGATTCTGAAGTAGGAAATGTTTGGTGTTCTGCCTTTCAAAATCTCATAGGAAGTCTTCTTATGTTTCTTATTGATGGAAGAACTATTGAGTACATGACATATAGTATTTACTGCCTCAGCCTAGAAGTACTCAGGCAGAGTAGTGTCACTAAGTAGTGTTCTACTTGCTTCAATTAGAGTCCAATTCTTTCTCTCAGCAACTCCATTTTGCTGGGGAGTTCTAGGTGAGGAGAACTCCTGATAAATCCCAACTTCTTCACAAAACTTTGTCATACACTCAGACTGAAATTCAGTTCCTTGGTCACTTCTGATTTTGACCACTGAATTGTTAAATTCATTCTGAATTTATCTAACAAAAGTCTAGAAGATAGTAGGAGTTCAGATTTCTGCCTCAAGAAGAAAACTCATGTGAATCTAGAATAGTCATCCATAATAACTAATGTGTATACTTTCCTACCTAGACTATGAACTGACATAGGACCAAACAAATCCATATGCAAGAGATATAGACATCTCATTGAATCTTTGGTGTCAAGTACTTGGAGAGAGGACTTAGTCTGTTTGCCCTTTTGGCAAGCTGAACAAACACCCTCTTTAATGCACTTGAATTGAGGACCATTCCTCACTAACCCCATACTAATTAACTGTCCTATTGACTTATAGTTCAGGTTAGCTAGCCTCTTGTGCCATTGGACACACTGTGATGCTTTCTCACCTGATACTAGACAAATGGGTGAGATGTTATACTCACAATCAAGGTTAAGATAATATACATTCCCTTTCCTAGTGCCAGTCAGAATGATCTCTTGATCACTTGACCTCCTTATTTTGCACTCCCCTTCGAGGAAAGAGATGTCATAACCTAGATCACTCAGTTGACTTATGCTAATCAGGTTATGTTTCAAACCCTTCACATAAGCCACTTGAGTGATAGTAATTGAATTACTAGAAATGTTACCAAATCCTTTGATGATTCCTTTTTCAGATCCACCAAAGATTACTTTGGGTCCATTCTCTATGGGTGCATAGTCCCTCAACATTCTTCTTATTCCAGTAATGTGCCTGGAACATCCACTATCCAAGTACCATATAGGGGTATGGCCACTTGGATTCACCTGGATCAAAAAAAGATTTACCTATCCTCAGAACCCAAATTGTTATTGGGTCTTAGGTTCTTGTTAGTTTGAAATCTATAATGCTTTCCTGCAGCTTTTCTGACAGGTAAGCTGTTCTTGTTTTTAACACTTATGTTGAACCAACAATCCATGGCAAAGTGGCCCACCTTGCCATAACACCAACAATCAAATCTATTGTACCTTATCTTAGGTACAGACTTCACAACTTGGTTGCCAGCAGTCCTTTTAAGTTTAGGTGCTGGAGCAGCAAACCCCAAGGATTCCTTAAGAACCTGATGAGTTTGCTTATAGAGTGGCCTATTGGCACATACACCCTTGCCAATGAGATCTCCATACTCACAGTGACCATGAGTAATATCATGATCATACCTATTTGTGGGTTGCATTACTTTCCTAAAGAAGATGGGGGGATTTTAGGCTAGTGGTTGAACTGGGGCTTTGCCTTATCTATGAGAATAAGTGGCCCTTGTTCTTCCCTTAAAGCCTAGACCTGTCTTTCCTTTTTGAGAAATGAAATTGTCTATTAAGGGAAAGACAGACTTTGGCTTAGAGAATTTACCCACTAACTCCTTTTCTTTCAGAAGTTTTGCCTCCAGATTCTTGATGTGATTTTCCTTGAAGGAGATTATGCCCATCTAAATAACAGTTATGTTTTTTAGTTTGGTAACCTCATTCAATTTCAAATCCAACATCTTTGCTGAATCTGATGCAGCCTGCTTATGAGATTCAATTTACTTGGCCTGCTTCTTGACAAGGAACTTGCTCCTCTTCAGAGCTTGAAACAAAACACCATACTAATCAATAAGTTGATGTACATCCCCCTCAGATTCAGAACCATCCACACCTCTTGATGCTGATGCTTCTGATTCTGATCCATTATAGTAATCAGAAGCTGAGGGAGAACTATATACCTTACTTGGACCAGGCTGATTCTGGCACTGATCATCTTCTGCTAGAGCCATCAGCCCTTTATAGCAATAGTCTTCAACTCCATTTATGGAGTCTAGCATTTGTAAGAATTCTGATTCCCTAGAATCCTCTTCTGTAGAGAATAGCCTAACATATGCTTCTGCATCATCTTCTTATCCAAATTCTGAGGATGAAGAGTCTGTCCAAATCTTCTGCTTCTGAGCAACAAAGGATTTCTCCTTCGTGCCTTTTAATCGATGCTTCTTCTTGTACTTAGACTCCTTCCTCTTGTTAGGACAGTCATCTATGACATGTCAAGGCCTATTGCAGCAATAACAAACAATCTTAGTAATAGTTTGTTTATTAGGATTTGAGGCATACCTGTCCTCCTTGGAAGTCTTCCTTTTCTTGTAATAATCATCCTTGGAAAAGGATATTGAAGGCTTGGTTCTCCATTTCTTCTTTTTCATAAACCTCTGAAACTGCCTTGTAAAGGCAGTAAAGTCCTCATCAAAGGTGTGGCTATCTGAAGTACTGATGTCAGGATTTTTTGCTTCTGCCTCAGCACTTCTTTGTGGTGGAGAAGGAGACTTTCTCCTACCCTTTCTTGTGCCTTCAGCCTTGAAGGCTACTGACTTATATTTATACTCAGACCTGCTTCTTTTCTCTTCATCCTTTCTGGCTGTGAGCTGCATTTCATAAGATAGCAGCTTTCCAAATAATGTGGGAGGAGGTGTATCAACAAGCCTGTACACCTCTCTTATGGCACATATCTTTGTATCCCAGTCCTTGGTTAGTGACCTGAGAAACTTGTCATTCAATTCATATGTGCTAAAGACTCTTCCATAGGTCATCAGCTCATTTACTATCCTGAAGAACTTCTTGTAACATTTTGCTATGCTGTCAGACTTGGCTTGTCTAAAGCTTTCATATTATTGATTCAACATAGATTTCCTATCCTCTCTAACTTCTTCAGTTCCCTCCATGTAGACAATCAAGGTGCCCCACATCTCCTTTGAGGTTTTATAATGTACCAAGTTCTGAAATGTGGCATCATCTATAGCACTCATAATAATGTTTTGTGCTCTCTTGTCTAATGTTGCCCGGACGATCTCATTTTTAGTCATTTCAGAAAAGTTCTTTGGGGTTTGCAGGATTGCATCAAGAGGTGATACCTTCATTGGAATGAATGGACCTTCTTGTACTGTAATGTAGATTCTTGGATCAGATGCTTGCATGAACAACCTGACCCATTCCTTCCATATCCCTAAACTTTCTTTCCTGCAGATGGGAAGTTTCATGGATCCAAATTCCTTCTGATTCCCATTTGAACCCATTATTGCTATCTGTTAATTGCCTTGGAGATTCACTCAGACTGTTATATCTATCTTTGAGTAACCTCTCTCTAATACCACTTGAAAGACTTGATTTCAAGAGCCTAGACACCTAGAGGGGGGGGGGGGTGGTGAATAGGTTCTAATGTTCTTTAATAATTTTAGGCAAGTAACTAGATCTATCACAACATAGAAAATATAATCCACAGCATAACAATCACAGCACAACACAGTACAACAAATTTATAGTGGTTCCCCAAGTTATGGGTACATCCACTTTCCCCCTTCACCTATCCAGTAGAGAACTGGATTCGGCCCAACTTCCTTCCACTAACTCAGATCCACAGATCTTACAACTGAGATCCTGATAGGTTCCTACAGCTCAGACTTATATAAGTCCTACCTCAGATTCTTCCCAAGAACCCTACCTTAGTCAATAGCCCTACCTCAGCATTTATCACCAGGCTTACACCTCAGACTTTCTCAAGTCCTACACCTCAGGCTCTCAGCCCTACCTCAGCCTTTATAAACATAAGCTTACAACTCAGATATATAGAAGATCTTACAAGGAAAAAGAATATTTAGGTGTATAGAAAATTCACCTAGATAGAACTCTCAATTGGTGCGTGCTTCTTGAACTGTTCTTGAATAAACTGTGTGCTTCAGATCCAACCTGACTTAGCTTTTTCAAAGCTTCTTGATTGAACAAAATGAGGTTGATATTCACTTGGTGTAGAAGATGATCTTCAGACAGCTCCCTTCTTAGATTCAGAATTAGATCTGAATCTTTCTTGCAGACTGTTCAGGATCTATCTACTTAAGGGTTCCCCTTTACTTGTTGTTGAATTCTCTCTCTTGTTCTGTGTTGGTTTGTTCCCCCATAATTTCTTAATTGCTAGCTTTGGTTGTCATAGATCAGTCCTTTATATTGAGTTTCTCAATGATTACTGGCTGATCAGGTTTGTAATAACCTTCTGACAGTTATGACAAAGGTGTCAGACATATTGTTTATGACAGCTGTCAAGTATTCAGTCGTGACAGCTGATCCTGTAATGATTTTATATCTCAGCATGAAACACTCCGCAAATTACTTCACATGTGGCGACAGAAAATAGACTAAGTGTCGACACAAGTCTTGTTGATGTCAATACAACACTCAATGTGTCGACACAGTCATTCTTCTGCTTCTCGACACATCTTCTGTTGTATGTGTCGACAGTAGCCCTGGGTGTCGACACAACTGCTCCTGGTCTCGACATAGCTGATGCTGAAAGATAGAGTTATGTGTATGTCCAGAAGTCATTGAGTGTGTGTCGACACAAGTCCAGTGTGTTGACACAAGCCCTTCAGACTCAGTATAGCTATTGCTGATAGATGGCATTCAGTGTTGTATAGACGTCATTGAGTATGTATCAACATAAGTCTTGTGTGTCGACACAAGCCCTTCAGACTCAGTATAGCTGTTGCTGATAGATGGCACTGTGTAACACCCCAAAAATCTCAAAAATGAATTTGAGGTACAGGCTGTTTGACACGGCCTGGGACACAGGCGTGTCCCAGGGCGTGTCGGGGGTACACGGCCTGGGACAAGGGCGTGTCCCAGGGCGTGTCACTCAAGAAAATGCCGGATTGAGTCAGAAGATTACACGGCCCGGAACCAAGCCTTGAACACGGCCGTGTCAGATTTGACACGGGCGTGTCCGATGCCGTGTGCCTACCCGTGTACTGCTGGTTGGGTTTGGAGCTCGATGAGGCAGGGGTGACATGGGCGTGTATCATGACTGACGCGGGCGTGTCAGGTTCGACACGGGCGTGTCGATGCCCGTGTTCTGGTAAAGTTCAGTCGGTACGAGTACCGCATGTGCCGCTTAAGGGTACACGGCCTGTGACACGGGCGTGTCACAGGCCGTGTCAGCCAAAAAAGTGTGATTTTGGAAAAATCGTGGTCGTTCATTTTCTCTCTTTGGATCCAAAGGCTCAGGTGATTCCTTGCTGGCTTAAGTCACCAGAGGCTGATGAAGAGTTCATTCTTCATTTGGTTAAGTGAAGAGAGAAAGAGAGAGGAGGAAGAAGAAGGAGGAGGAGACCAAGCCACCAGCGGAGCTCCCGTGGTCCGATTTGAGATCCGAGGCCGGCGCTGTGAAGGCAAAGCTGCTGCGGTTCTTTCTCACCGGCTGGTTTTCGATGGCTCCCAAGAGATCGTCAAGGGTAACGATCTCCCTTCTTGGACATGTGAAGTCCTTCTTTTCTGCATTGCATGGGGAAAACCCTTCCCCGCGAGTGGGCGGTGGGTTGTGGTGTCCCTTGGGGTAGATATGTGAAGTCCCCCTTGTTAGAGTCCGGAATTAGAGTACGGATCTAGGCATTCTGTGAGAAGCCCATCTGGACATGCTAGTCTGGATTGGTGATGCTTGTTTGCATATCGGAGAAGACTCCGTGGTTATGGCTTGTTTGCCTTGTGCCTACCTGTTGCTTGGTGCAGCAAGAAGTACTGGATGAAGTCAAGGAAATGAAGAGGGTTGGATGCAACTCTTGTGGCCGTGCGTTGCCACTTTGTGTGCGGTTGAGCCGTTGGGCTGCAACTCGATAAAAAGGCAGAGTGCCGAACAGGAAAGGTGAAACCGACCCGCGCCTATAAATTGCCATGGATACTTCCGTATTCGAGGTGTCACGGCGACTTGATCAACGGGGGGTGGCTGATCCGTACCTGTGTTATGTCCGTCCGACTGGTAAGCCTGGTTATAGGTTTCGTTGGAGCGCATAATGAGAGTCTTAGGCCCGCGCGCCAAAAAGACTAGAATGCTCAATACCGTGTAAACGGTGGTGTTGACCCTGGTTTTCCGGTGCACCAAGAATGTGCCCTGAGTGCACGGACTGTCGGGCCGTGTGGCCGACGGTTGTGATGGCTTGAATGTGCCTGCGCGCACATAGTTGCTATTGATGATACCATGCTGTGCAGGGAAAGAATGCTACTGCCCCGAGAAAGGGGTAGGATTGTTATAATTTGGTTAGCTGAATGCTGACCGTTGCCATGTTTGCCACCGTTTGGGTGGATTGTCCCTATGCAGGTGCTGGAGAGCCAAGTGGTAAATGAAGGGCTGGAGCCCTACTACTGTTGCTGCTGCTACTGCGGCTAGCCCTTGAAGGCTGAGCGAATGGTTTTGTTTGTTTTGCATTTCCTCATGTATGGCCGGCCTGCGCGCCGATGTTTGTAATCCATGTTGTTTGGAAAGAGGAACTGTAAGGCCTTAAGGCCAAACCTTTACCTTTGTTGTACATTCCATGGCTGTATATATAACTGTGGTTTATATATTGGACATTCCTGGTTAGAGTTCAATTTACAACTTAAAGCTTCCGCTAGCATGCTCTGAGTTAGGATACGTGTATGGTTTGGTATTATCCTGTGACCTCACCGTCTGTTTGTGGCATATAGTGTGGGGCCCCGGCCGGACCTTCTACTATACGTCAGGAATGTCAACTGTAACGCTAATGGGGTGGCGAGCGCGTGTTTATGCGCCCTGCTATAACGCTAATGAACTCAGGAATGTCCACTAAGGAATGTACAAAATCTTGTTTGAGGAATCTAAGCGTTCCTTTTCTGTTGTTTTGCTTGCATGCGATCGCTAATGTGTGTCTTGTCCACCTATAGGTGACGCGTAGTGGTGCTAGGCAGTCTGAGCCCCAGCGCTCTGATGAGAGTGCGGCACCAGCTGAGGTGCCAACACCTCCCCCATCTACGGAAACTGTTCGCTTAATTGCTGAGGCTCTATTTGCCATGATTCAGCCGACCGGGCAAGCGCAGCCGGCAGTAGAACCAGTTCGTGTTGTTGTAAGACCTGAGCCGGTTGAGGCTGTAGATCCACGAGCAGCTGACCGACAGTTGAAGCAATTCATGAGCTTCAGTCCGCCTACGTTTACGGGACTGGGATCCCCAACGCAGGCAGAGGATTGGTTATCGCGTGTCAAGCGGATAATGACAGCGATCAGGGTGGAGGAAACTCTAAAGGTCACCTTAGCCACCTTCATGCTCGAAGGAGAGGTGCGGTTATGGTGGGACGAGGTTGAGGTACACCATTTGGCGGGCAGGCAATTAATGCAAGTATCGATTGAGGAGTTCTCTCGAATCTTTCTAGCGAAGCATGTCCCGGCGGCGCAACGCATTGCCATGGAAAATGAGTTCCAACGGTTAAAGCAAGGAGAAGATAGCGTGGATACATACTTGCATGAGTTTACCAGGTTGGGGCGGTATGCGGGAACAATCTTCGCGGATGACCAAAGGAAAACGAATAGGTTCTATGAAGGATTGCGGGACGAGTTGAGGTTCCTGCTTTCAAGTTCAGTGAACCAAGGGTTTCAGGTGCTGGTTGATACTGCATGTGCGTTGGAAAAGGACATGAGGCGAGTGCAAGGGAACAAGGGCTTGGTTGTGTCAAAGCCAGAGGTTCAAACACCTCGCCCTAGCAAATCGTTCTACCAGAAGAAAGGGGGCAAGAGGTCCAAGCCGTCTGGGCAAGTGACTACGACCGTTGTGTCGGGGGCGACATCAAGGCCGGAGTCTCGTACATGCTATAACTGTGGTCGGGTGGGGCATATAGCCCGTGACTGTAGGGTTGTTCAGCCCAAAGGGGAAAAGAAGACGGGTGCGTCTTATGCTGAGAAGGGCAAAGAGATGGTTGATTCCTCTGCGTCCCAGGCACAGCCCCAAATCTATCACCTTGGCCAGCAGGAGGCGATTAAGCAAAGTGACGTCGTCATAGGTACGAGTGAATATAGATTATTTGTTTACGTGCTATTGCATTTGGTTATGTATAGCTTGTGCATGATGTGTGTGCTACAGGCTTTGTCCTGATTCGGAATAATCTGGCGAGAGCCCTGCTTGATACGGGTGCTTCGCATTCGTTTCTGTCTGAGGACTTCGTATCTCGAATTGGGGTGCCGAAGTCATGTGACGGTTGATAGTACAAGGGTGCTATTGCCGAATGGCTGTGTGATGCTTGCGGTTAGGGCTTGCGATGTGGATGTTCAAATAGGAAGTCGGGATTTCGGTTTGAGTGCAGCTGTGCTACCGTTATCGGAGTTTGATGTGATCTTTGGTATGGACTGGCTCTCGGAGCAGCGTGCCTTTATTGATTGCAACTCCAAGGAGATCACACTGGGCCAGAATACCGGACTTGTGACGAAGTTCGCTGGTATGCGAGGAGTTGGCGGGACTTTGTTGTCTGCACTCCAAGTCGTCAATGCTGTTCGGAAGGGCACGGAGTTATTCTTCACGCTAATTCAGGCTGTTGAGCCAAAGGCCAGTGTCGGTGAAGTTCTGGTTGTGTCAGAGTTTGCCGATGTGTTTCCTAAAGATCTTCCTGGGTTACCACCCCAGCGGGAGATTGACTTCTCTATTGAGTTGGTGCCAGGTGCTAAACCTGTGGCCCGCTCACCATATCGCATCGCGCCAAAAGAGATGGCTGAATTGAGGTCCAATTGCAAGAGTTGTTGGAGCAGGGATACATACGCCCAAGTATGTCACCTTGGAGTGCGCCTGTTCTATTTGTGAAAAAGAAAGACGGTAGTTTGCGGTTATGTATTGACTACCGCGAATTGAATAAGCTGACGGAGAAAAACAAATATCTGATCCCACGGATTGATGACCTATTTGATCAGCTAGCAGGATCAATGGTCTATTCCAAGTTGGATTTGAAATCGGGATATTATCAGTTGAGGATTTGGGAAGGTGACATTCCCAAGACGGCGTTTGGAACACGCTATGGTCATTATGAGTTCACGGTAATGCCGTTTGGCCTATGTAATGCACCTTCGGTATTTATGGATCTAATGCATCGAACATTCCGAGAGTACTTGGATTTGTTCGTGATTGTGTTTATCGATGATATCTTAGTATACTCTCAGTCGGAAGAGGATCATGCAAACCATTTGCGGTTGGTCTTGCATACCCTGCGGAGGAATAAGCTTTATGCCAAGTTCTCAAAGTGTGAGTTCTGGCTCTCTTCAGTAGCCTTTTTAGGCCATGTGGTAAGTGGAGAAGGTATCGCGGTGGATCCGTTGAAGATAAGTGCCATTCGAGATTGGTGATGAGTCCATATTTTATACCTATTTGCGGACTCATCTGGGCTCATTTTCTTATCTTTACACACCGTTTAGCGTCATTTGCACTCCTTTTGGTTCGCTACGGTTTTCCACGCTCTGTGCACCTTTTTAGCCCATTTTCTGTGCTTGTGTGCATTTACTTTCTTGCTATGTTTATCACTATTTGCTGTGGCTGCCACGATCGATGTCCCGTGCAGTTTTCCTGCAGGTTTGGGGATCGTGAGGGCATTCGGGATAGGCGTTTCACTATTTTTGGCAAAGGAGTCAGTGGTCGTGCGTTTTTACCCACGTACGACCATCGACCTCCTAGCGCACGATCACTGATCGTGCGCAGCCCGGTCTTATTTGTGAAAACTCTGTCTTGAACCTTCCGCACGATCACTTGCCATACCGCGCACGACCACTGCTCGTGTGCCGCCGATCGTGCGCAGTCATACCCATTTTGCAAAAGACTGTCTGGCTATTTCCGCACGATCATCAGCATTGCCTCGCACGATCACTGATCGTGCGATGCTGATCGTGCGCGACCACTGATTTTCTGATGCAGGTCTACAGGTTGCTCACGCACGGGCGCTGACCTTGGTCTCGCACGACCACTGGTCGTGCGCTAGTGGTCGTGCGCCCTATTTATTCTGCAAGCTATTAATACGCTGTTCCGCGAATTAGGGCGAGAGCATCGTTACGGAACCTTCGCCAGTCCGCCGTTTCGCCCTCCAGCAGTCCCATTCACCTCCACCTTCATTCCTACCAACGGGAGGACCTTCTTCGGTGATTCCGAAGCATTCCGCATCCTCCGGTGATCCTCCCAGCCATTGAAGCATTCCTCTCCGAGCTTTCCACCAAGGAAGAAGACGAAGCATACCTAGAGAACGGAGTAACAGGCCCTCGAGGTGACAGCTCGGTGGTACCGGAAGCCCTCCTCGGACTGCGCTTGGAAGCGGATTGACAACCCGCACCTCCGGCCAACAACCGCGGTGGATCTTCAATCTCGTGGTTTTGCATTTTCTCTCTTTTCTTGTTGTATGGAATGTTTGTGCTTGTAATGAACATCAACTTCTAATGTTATTTCGTTTGGTTGTGTTTCATCTTGCTTTAGAGATTTATTCTTTGATGCGCCTCGCTCCATCTCGCTCCACTCCACACGTTCGTTTCACTCAAGCTCGCTTCGCACTAATCACCTCACTCGCTAGACTTCCGTCCACTCGCCAATCGAAGTACGGCATCGCGGCCGCTACATCCATCTCGCCTTGAGAAGCGGTGATTGCGACCCGCATAGTTTACATTAGTGTAATCGGTCGTAAGACCACCAACCAAAGCCCCTTTCTTTTTCTGTTTATTTCAATTAACTCTCATAACGATAGTTTTAGAGTCTAAATCGTTCGACGCCAATTGCATTCCTCAAGAGACCGACATCCGGGGATTCATTCCCAACTTTATTACTTGTGCGACCGGTATGCTTGCCGTATTTTACGCGCATCAATTGGCCAGTGATGTCTTCAGTGGCCGAGGTCAGGAGCTTCCTTGGGCTTGCGGGCTACTATAGACGGTTTGTGGAAAACTTCTCACGGATTGCTTTACCTCTGACCACGCTGACGAGAAAAGATCAAAAGTTCATTTGGACGTCGGAGTGCGCGCGAGCTTTTGAAGACTTGAAGAGTCGTTTGACCACGGCGCCTATGTTGACATCGCCATGTGGTATAGATGGCTATGAGGTCTATAGTGATGCTTCCGGGAGCGGCTTAGGCTGCGTTCTTCTGCAGTTTGGTAAAGTGATTGCTTATGGCTCGCGCCAGTTGAAAGTGCATGAGCGGAATTACCCCGTCCATGATTTGGAGTTGGCGGCGGTAATCTTTGCGCTCAAGTTGTGGCGGCACTATCTTTATGGCGTTAAAGTGGACATCTATACAGATGGATGGAGTTCCTTGGGGACTACACCTTCGAGATTCACTATACTCCCGGGAAGGGAAATGTGGTCGCTGATGCTTTGAGTCGGAAGACTCCGGTACGGGCAAGCTGGTTGCAGAGGCATGATCAGCGTTTAATCCAGGAATTGGAAGCATTGGTGATATCTTGTGTTGACAAGGGTTCGTCGACCGATGCATGCTTGAACTGGATGGAGGTTCAATATGACCTTACGGACAGAGTTCGGCGAGCAACGAAGTTTGATGAAAGTCTCCAGCGCTATGCTAAAGATGGGCCGGATGACCAGTTCTCTTGGGATAACGGTTTGTTACGAAGAAATGGTCGAGTGTGCGTCCCGAGTGTGGGTAAATTGAGGGAAGAGTTGATGTACGAAGCTCACTTTGCAAAGTACTCAGTTCACCCAGGGAGCACAAAGATGTACAGAGATCTGAAAAAGCTGTTCTCGTGGCCCGGACTAAAGAAAGATGTAGCACGTTATGTGGCGGAATGCAATACCTGTGCGTTGGTGAAAGCGGAATGCCAGAAGCCTGGCGGTTTCCTGAAGTCGTTACCCATTCCGGAGTGGAAGTTCGATGACATTTCGATGGATTTCGTGCACGGGTTGCCGAGATCTCAACGCGGTCATGATTCAATCTGGGTGATTGTGGACCAGTTGACAAAAGTGGCGCACTTCCTTCCAAACAAAAGAGACGATTCAGTGGAAACCTTGGCCAAGCTTTATGTGGAGCAGATTGTTCGACTGCACGGTGTTCCTCGGAGCATCGTTAGTGACCGTGATGGGCGATTCACATCGAATGATTGGCGGCTAGTTCATCAAATGTTGGGTACAAAATTAGCGTTTAGTACGGCCTTTCATCCCCAAACGGATGGCCAGACTGAACGAACCAACAGGACGATGGAGGACATGCTCCACATGTGCGCCCTAGACTTTGGTAAGAGATGGGAAGATTATATATTTCTTGTCGAATTTTCCTATAATAATAGCTACCAAGCGAGCATCGGTATGGCACCATTTGAGGCTTTGTATGGTCGTAAATGCCGCACACCGTTAGCTTGGGCAGAAGCAGGCGAATCTAAGCTGAGTGGGAAAAAGGAAGTCGAAGAAGCTACCTCGCTTATACGCTCTATTCGGGAGAGGCTATTGATAGCCCAAGATCGTCAAGCAAAGTACTACAATGCCAAACACCGGAACGTGGAGTTCGCGGTGGGTGATTGGGTATATTTGAAGATCAAACCCTTCAAAGACGTGTCCAGGATTCAGCGTTTGAAAAAGCTAAGTCCGAGGTATCTTGGTCCATTTGAGGTGGTAAAGCGAGTTGGGGAAGCTGCTTATCGACTAGCACTTTCAGCAGACTTGGGGGGATTACATGATGTATTTCACATCTCAGTACTTCGTAAGGCTGTTAAGGATCCAGCTCAAGTCGTAGAGAATGATCGGGTACCGGTCGAGTATGGGCTAACGACGAGGGTTCGACCCATTCGGATCGAGGATCGAGCCGAGAAACAGTTGCGGAACAAGGTGATCGGGATGGTCAAGGTCCGATGGGACAATTATGGTCGTGAAGAGCTAACATGGGAGCGAGAGCAGACCATGCGAGCTGAATTTCCCGAGCTGTTTGTATAAACTATAGACCGTGTACCTTTTGTTATAACAGAGTCATCAAGTTATAGCATTGTATTTTCTTGTTTCCTTACCGTGTCAAATTTCGGGACGAAATTTTGTTAAGGGGGGGGGGGAGGATTGTAACACCCCAAAAATCTCAAAAATGAATTTGAGGTGCAGGCTGTTTGACACGGCCTGGGACACGGGCGTGTCCCAGGGCGTGTCGGGGGTACACGGCCTGGGACACGGGCGTGTCCCAGGGCGTGTCACTCAAGAAAATGTCGGATTGAGTCAGAAGATTACACGGCCCGGAACCAAGCCTTGAACACGGCCGTTTCAGATTTGACACGGGCGTGTTCGATGCCGTGTGCCTACCCGTGTACTGCTGGTTGGGTTTGGAGCTCGATGAGGCAGGGGTGACACGGGCTTGTATCATGACTGACACGGGCGTGTCAGGTTCAACACGGGCGTGTCGATGCCCGTGTTCTGGTAAAGTTCAGTTGGTACGAGTACCGCGTGTGCCGCTTAAGGGTACACGGCCTGTGACACGGGCGTGTCACAGGCCGTGTCAGCCAAAAAAGTGTGAGTTTGGGAAAATCGTGGCCGTTCATTTTCTCTCTTTGGATCCAAAGGCTCAGGTGATTCCTTGCTGGCTTAAGTCACTAGAGGCTGATGAAGAGTTCATTCTTCATTTGGTTAAGTGAAGAGAGAAAGAAAGAGGAGGAAGAAGAAGGAGGAGGAGATCAAGCCACCGGCGGAGCTCCCGTGGTCCGATTCGAGATCCGAGGCCAGTGCTGTGAAGGCAAAGCTGCTGCGGTTCTTTCTCACCGGCTAGTTTTCGATGGCTCCCAAGAGATCGTCAAGGGTAACGATCTCCCTTCTTGGACATGTGAAGTCCTTCTTTTCTGCATTGCATAGGGAAAACCCTTCCCCGCGAGTGGGCGGTGGGTTGTGGTGTCCCTTGGGGTAGATATGTGAAGTCCCCCTTGTTAGAGTCCGGAATTGGAGTACGGATCTAGGCATGCTGTGTGAAGCCCATCTGGACATGCTAGTCTGGATTGGTGATGCTTGTTTGCATATCGGAGAAGACTCCGTAGTTATGGCTTATTTGCCTTGTGCCTACCTGTTGCTTGGTGCAGCAGGAAGTACTGGATGAAGTCCAGGAAATGAAGAGGGTTGGATGCAACTCTTGTGGCCGTGCGTTGCCACTTTGTGTGCGGTTCAGCCGTTGGGCTGCAACTCGATAAAAAGGCAGAGTGCCGAACAGGAAAGGTGAAACCGACCCGCGCCTATAAATTGCCATGGATACTTCCGTATTCGAGGTGGCACGGCGACTTGAGCAACGGGGGGTGGCTGATCCGTACCTGCGTTATGTCCGTCCGACTGGTAAGCCTGGTTATAGGTTTCGTTGGAGCGCATAATAAGAGTCATAGGCCCGCGCGCCAAAGAGACTAGAATGCTCAATACCGTGTAAACGGAGGTGTTGACCCTGGTTTTCCGGTGCACTAAGAATGTGCCCTGAGTGCACGGACTGTCGGGCCGTGTGGCCGACGGTTGTGATGGCTTGAATGTGCCTGTGCGCACATAGTTGCTATTGATGATACCATGTTGTGCAGGGAAAGAATGTTACTGCCCCGAGAAAGGGGTAGGATTGTTATAATTGGGTCAGCTGAATGCTGACCGTTGCCATGTTTGCCACCGTTTGGGTGGATTGTCCCTATGCAGGTGCTGGAGAGCCAAGTGGTAAATGAAGGGCTGGAGCCCTACTGCTGTTGCTCCTGCTGCTGCGGCTAGCCCTTGAAGGCTGAGCGAATGGTTTTGTTTGTTTTGCTTTTCCTCATGTATGGCCGGCCTACGCGCCAATTTTTGTAATCCATGTTGTATGGAAAGAGGAATTGTAAGGCATTAAGGCCAAACCTTTACCTTTGTTGTACATTCCGTGGCTGTATATATAACTGTGGTTTATATATTGGACATTCCTGGTTAGAGTTCAATTTACAACTTAAAGCTTCCGCTAGCATGCTCTGAGTTAGGATACGTGTATGGTTTAGTATTATCCTGTGACCTCACCGTCTGTTTGTGGCATATAGTGTGGGGCCCCGGCCGGACCTTCTACTATACGTCATGTAACGGATGGGGTCGTTACACATTGAGTGTGTGTCGACACAAGTCCTGTTTGTCGACACAAGCCTTCTTCAGGTGTCGACACAATTTCTGGGTGTCGACACATGCCTTGCTTCTGGTGTTGACATAACTCCTGGGTGTCGACACAGCTCCTGCTTCAGGTGCCGACACAATTTCTTACAAGTGTCGACACTTGTACTTATAAATTTTCCTGTATTTCTTAACCTGCACATTGGAACTTGAACATCCCATCAAATACAAATTGATGTATATTATTGAGTAAGGGGACGCTTCTCCAAATCTGGTACATAGTTTCCAGTGTACCCAACATTCAGGTACTCGTATTATATTTTAAATTTATTTTTTTGACATCTCTTTTGTAGAGATTAGCAGATGTTCACAAGTTCACTGCAGGTACTCACTTTATATTTTAAATTTACCTGCTTTTGACTTCTCTTTTTTATAGATTAGAAGGTATTCGCAAGTTCACATCAGGTACTCGCATTATATTTTTAATTTACCTGCTTTTGACTTCTCTTTTCTAGAGATTATCAAGTGTTCACGAGTTAACTTCATGTAATCGAGTTATATTTTAAATTTACCTGCTTTTGTCTTCTCCTTTGCTGAGATTAGCAAGTTTTTGCGAGTTCACTTCAGGTACTCGCATTATATTTTAAATTTACCTGCTTTTGAACTCTCTTTTGTAGATATTAGGAGGTGTTCGCAAGTTTACTTCAGGTTCTCGCATTATATTTTAAGTTTACCTGCATTTGACTTCTCTTTCATAAAGATTAGCAGGTGTTTGCGAGTTAACTTCATGTACTTGTGTTATATTTCTAATTTACCTATTTTTCTTCTTCTTTGCAGAGATTAGAAGGTGTTCACGAGTTCACTTCAGGTACTCGTGTTATATTTTAAATTTACCTACTTCTGATTTCTCTTTTGTAGAGATTAGTATGTGTTCGCGAGTACAAGTGAGGTACTCTTGTTATATTTTAAATTTAATTGCATTTGACTTCTCCTTTACAGAGTTTAGCAGGTGTTCACGAGTTAACTTCAGGTACTCGCGTTATATTCTAAATTTACCTGCTTTTGACTTCTCTTTTGGAGAGATTAGAAGGTTTTCGTGAGTTCACTTCAGGTACTCGTGCTATATTTTAAATGTTCCTGCTTTTAACTTCCCTTTGCAAAGATTAGCAAGTGTTTGTGAATTCACTTCAGGTACACGTATTATATTTTAAATTTACCTTCTTTTGACTTCTCATTTGTACAGGTTAGCAGGTGTTTGCGAGTTCACTTCAGGTACTCGCTTTATATTTTTAGTTTACCTGCTTTTGACCTCTCTTTTGTAGAGATTAGTAGGTGTTTGCGAGTTCACTTCAAGTACTCGTGTTATATTTTAAATTTACATACTTTCGAATTCTCTTTTATAGAGATTAGCAGGTATTTGCGAGTTAACTTCAGGTACTCATGTTATATTTTTAATTTACATGCTTTTGACATCTCCTTTGCGGAGATTTGCAGGTGTTCGCGAGTTCACTTCAGGTACTCATATTAAATTTTCAATTTACCTACTATGACAACTCTTTTGTAGAGATTAGCTGGTATTTGCGAGTTCACTTATAGTACTCACTTTGTAATTTAAATTTACCTATTTTTGACTTCTTTTTTGGTGTGATTAGCAGGTGTTCACCAATTCACTTCAGGAACTCCAGTTATATTTTAATTTTCTTGCTTTTGACTTCTTCTTTACATAAATTAGCAGGTGTTCTCTAATTCACTTCAGTTACTCGTGTTATATATTAAATTTACCAGCTTTTAACTTCTCTTTTGCAAAGATTAGCAGATATTCATGTGTTCACTTCAGGTACTCGTGTTATAATTTAAATTTACCTTCTTTTCACATCTCTTTTGTAGAGATTAGCAGGTTTTCGTAATTTCACATCAGGTACTCGCGTTATATTTTAAATTTACCTGCTTTTGAATTCTCTTTTTTAGAGATTAGCAGGTGTTCGCAAGTTAACTTCAGGTAGTCATGTTATATTTTAAATTTACTTGCTTTTTTTACTTCTCCTTTGCAGAGATTAACTAGTGTTCACGAGTTCACTTCAGGTACTCGCGTTAAATTTTAAATTTATCTGCTTTTGACGTCTCTTTTGGAGAGGTTAGCTAGTATTCGTGAGTTCACTTCAGGTACTCGCTTTGTATTTTAAATTTAACTATTTTTTACTTCTCTTTTTAAGATATTAGCAGTTGTTTGCGGGTTCACATAAGGGACTCATGTTTTTTTTTAATTTACATGCTTTTGACATCTCCTTTGCAGAGATTTGCATGTGTTTGCGAATTTACTTCAAGTACTCGTGTTATATTTTAAATTTACATGCTTTTGAATTATCCTTTACAGATATTAGCAAGTGTTCATTAGTTCCCTTCAGGTACTTGTATTATATTTTAAAATTACGTGTTTTTAACATCTCATTTGTAGAGATTAGCAGGTGTTCGCAAGTTCACATCAGGTACTCACATTATATTTTAAATTTACCTACTTTTGACTTCTCCTTTTAATAGATTAGTAGGTGTTTGCGAGTTCACATCAGGTACTCGCGTTATATTTTAAATTTTCCTACTTTTGACTTATCTTTTTAAGAGATTAGCAAGTGTTCATGAGCTCACTTTAGGTACTCACTTTGTATTTTAAATTTACCTGTTTTTGACTTCCATTTTCTAGAGATTATCAAGTGTTCACGAGTTTTCTTCATATACTCGAGTTATATTATAAATTTACCTGCTTTTGACTTCTCCTTTGCTGAGATTAGCAAGTTTTATCCAGTTCACTTCAGGTACTCGCATTATATTTTCAATTTACCAGCTTTTGACCTCTCTTTTGAAGAGATTAGGAGGTGTTCGCGAGTTCACTTCAGTTCTCGCATTATATTTTAAATTTACCTGCATTTTACTTCTCTTTCATAAAGATTAGACGGTGTTTGTGAGTTAAGTTCATGTACTTGTGTTATATTTAAAATTTACCTGCTTTTGACTTTCCTTTCAAGAGATTAGAAGGTGTTCGTGAGTTCACTTCAGGTACTCGTGTTATATTTTAAATTTACCTATTTTTGAATTCTCTTTTGCATAGATTAGCATGTGTTCTCGAGTTCACTTCAGGTACTCTTGTTATATTTTAATTTACCTGCTTTTGACTTCTCTTTTGGAGAGATTAGAAGGTTTTTGTGAGTTCACTTCAGGTACTCGTGCTATATTTTAAATGTTCCTGCTTTTTACTTCCCTTTTGCAAAGATTAACAAGTGTTCGTGAATTTACTTCAGGTACATGATGCGTTGTCGGCAAGTCTAACGGTCGCTGTCAAGTAATAAATTGGGAATAGCGTCCCCGACTGTCGATTTTAAGGGAATACAGGAAGCGTACGTGATAGTGTTGTGTAAAGATCATCACTAAAAGTGAAAATAAACAACATTGGGTTTTGGTTTGATTTCCTAATGCTATAGAACGGAAATAAAACTACTGCGGGTCGCCGGCACCGCTTCGCTTGGTGGAAGGAGTGACTGCAGGCCGCTATGTCGTGCTTCGGTAGGCAGATGGATGGAGAGCATGTGCAAGAGTCAGGGTCATAAACTCCTCTTCAAACAACAACTCTAGCCCTTGCTAGAGCGGATTCAAGTATGCTAGTGAGTGGATGTGAGTGGAGGCAAGTGCATCACAACTACAACAGGACAAGTAACAAACCAAACATACTTCATTCATAGATAAATTAAAAGTAACTTTAGTTCTATTACAAGATTGAAGTACAATCCACGAAGAGAAAAGGTAAAGTATACCAAAAGAGGGAAGACATAGCCGATGTAACGACCCCATCAGTTAAATGACGTATAGTAGAAGGTCCGGCCGGGGCCCCACACTATATGCCACAAACAGACAGTGAGGTCACAGGATAATACCAAACCATACCGAATCCTAACTCAGAGCATTCTAGCGGAAGCTTTAAGTTGTAATTTGAACTCTAACCAGGAATGTCCAATATATAAACCACCTTTATATATAACCACGGAATGTACAACAAAGGTTTGGCCTTAAGGCCTTACAGTTCCTCTTTCCATACAACATGGATTACAAACCTCGGCGCGCAGGCCGGCCATACATGAGGAAAACAAAAACAAACAAAACCATTTGCTTAGCCTTCAAGGGCTAGCCGCAGCAGCAACAACAACAGCAGTCGGGCTTCATCCCTTCACTTACCACTTGGCTCGCCAGCACCTGCATAGGGACAATCCACCCAATTGGTGGCAAACAATGCAACGGTCAACATTCAGCTGACCCAATTATAACAATCCTACCCCTTTCTCGGGGCATGAGCATTCTTTCCCTGCATAGCATGGCATCATCATATAGCAACTATGTGCGCGCAGGCACATTCAAGCCATCACAACCATCGGCCATACGGCCCGACAGTCTGTGCACTCAGGGCACATTCTTGGTGTACCGGAATACCAGGGTCAACACCACCATCTATACGGTATTTTTGGGCATTCTAGTCTTTCCGGCGCGCGGGCCTAAGACTCTGATTAGGCGCTCCAACAAAACCTATAACCAGGCTTCCAAGTCGGACAGACCTAACGCAGGTATGGATCAGCCACCCCCCGTTGCTCAAGTCGCCGTGCCACCTCGAATACGGAAGTATCCATGGCTATTTATAGGCGCGGGTCGGTTTCACCTTTCCTGTTCGGCACTCTGCCTTTTCATCGAGTTGTAGCCCAACGGCTCAACCGCTCATAAAGTGGCAATGCACGACCACAAGAGTTGCATCAAACCCTCTTCATTTCCTGGACATCATCCAGTACTTCCTGCTGCCCCAAGCAACAGGTAGGCACAAGGCAACACAATCCATAAACACGGAGCCTTCTCCGATATGCAAACAAGCATCACCAATCCAGACCATGTCCAGATGGGCTTCACACAGCATGCCTAGAGCCGTACTCCAATTCCGGCCTCTAACAAGGGGGACTTCACATATCTACCCCAAGGGACACCACAACCCACCGCACACTCGCGGGGAAGGGTTTTCCCTATGCAATGCAGAAAAGAAGGACTTCACATGTCCAAGGAGGGAGATCGTTACCCTTGTCAATCTCTTGGGAGCCATCGCAAACTAGCCGGTGAGAAAGAACCACAACAGCTTTGCCTTCACAACGCCGGCTTCGGATCACGAATCGGACCACGGGAACTCCGCCGGTGGCTTGATCTCCTCCTCCTTCTTCTTCCTCCTCTGTCTTTCTCTCTTCCTTAACCAAATGAAGAATGAAGTCTTCATCAGCCTCTACGAATTTAATTCAGCCAGGAATCACCTGAGCCCTTGGATCCAAAGAGAGAAATCTGAACGGCCACGATTTGCCCAAAAACTCATTTTTTTGGCTGACACGGCCTGTGACACGCCCGTGTCACAGGCCGTGTACCCTTAAGCGGCACACGCGGTATTCGTACCGACTGAGATTTACTAGAACACGGGCATCGACATGTCGTGTCGAACCTGACACGCCCGTGTCATTCCTGAGACACGCCCGTGTCGCCCCTGCCTCATTGAGCTGTAAGCAGTACACGGGTAGGCACATGGCATCGGACACGCCCGTGTCCAACCTGACACGCCCGTGTTCAAGGCTTGGTTCAAGGCCGTGTAACTTTCTGACTCAAATCGCATTTTATTTGCGTGACACGCCCTGGGACACGCCCGTGTCCCAGGCCGTGTACCCCCGACACGCCCTGGGACACGCCCGTGACCCAGGCCGTGTAAACTGACCTGCACCTCAAAACCATTTTGAGTCTTTTTGGGGTCTTTTTAGGGTGTTACAATCCTCCCCCCTTAACAAAATTTCGTCCCGAAATTTGCACGGTAAGGAAACAAGAACCAACAATACTATAACTTGAGAATTCTGTTATAACAAAAGTACACGGTCTACAGTTTATACAAACAGCTCGGGAAATTCAGCTCGCATGGTCTGCTCTCGCTCCCATGTTATCTCTTCACGGCCACAATTGTCCCATCGGACCTTGACCATCCCGATCACTTTGTTCCGCAACTGTTTTTCGGCTCGATCCTCGATCCGAATGGGTCTAACCCTCGTCGTTAGCCCATACTCGACCGGTACCCGATCATTCTCCACTACTTGAGCTAGATCCTTCACTGCCTTACGAAGGACTGAGATGTGAAATACATCATGTAATCCACCCAAGTCTGCTGAAAGTGCTAGTCGATAAGCTGCTTCCCCAACTCGCTCCACCACCTCAAATGGACCAAGATACCTCGGACTTAGCTTTTTCAAGCGCCGAATCCTGGACACACCTTTGGAGGGTTTGATCTTCAAATATACCCAATCACCCACCGCGAACTCCACGTTCCGATGTTTGGCATTGTAGTACTTTGCTTGACGATCTTGGGCTATCAATAGCCTCTCCCAAATAGAGCGTATGAGCGAGGTAGCTTCTTCGACTTCCTTTTTCCCACTCAGCTTAGATTCACCTGCTTCTGCCCAAGCTAACGGTGTACGGCATTTACGACCATATAAAGCCTCAAATGGTGCCATACCAATGCTCGCTTGGTAGCAATTATTATAGGCAAATTCGACAAGAAATATATAATCTTCCCATCTCTCACCAAAGTCTAGGGCGCACATGCAGAGCATATCCTCCATCGTCCTGTTGGTTCGTTCAGTCTGGCCATCCGTTTGGGGATGAAAGGTCATACTAAATGCTAACTTTGTACCCAACATTTGATGAACGAGCCGCAAATCATTCGATGTGAACCGCCCATCACGGTCACTAACGATGCTCCGAGGAACACCGTGCAGTCGAACAACCTGCTCCACATAAAGCTTGGCCAAGGTTTCCACTGAATCGTCTCTTCTATTTGGAAGGAAGTGCGCCACTTTCGTCAACCGGTCCACAATCACCTAGATGGAATCATGACCGCGTTGAGATCTCGGCAACCCGTGCACGAAATCCATCGAAATATCATCGAACTTCCACTCCGGAATAGGTAACGACTTCAGGAAACCGCCAGGCTTCTGGCATTCTGCTTTCACCAACGCACAGGTCTTGCATTCCGCCACATACCGTGCTACATCTTTCTTTAATCCGGGCCACCAGAACAGCTTTTTCAGATCTCTGTACATCTTTGTGCTCCCTGGGTGAACTGAGTACTTTGCAAAGTGAGCTTCGTACATCAACTCTTCCCTCAATTTACCCACACTCGGGACGCACACTCGACCATTTCTTCGTAACAAACCGTTATCCCAAGAGAATTGGTCATCCGGCCCATCTTTTGCATAGCGCTGGAGACTTTCATCAAGCTCCGTTGCTCGCCGAACTCTGTCCATAAGGTCATATTGCACCTCCGTCCAGTTCAAGCATGCATCGGTTGACGAACCCTTATCAACACAAGGTATCTCCAATGCTTCCAATTCCTGGATTAACCGCTGATCATGCCTCTGCAACCAGCTTGCCCGTACCGGAGTCTTCTGACTCAAATCATCAGCGACCACATTTCCCTTCCAGGGAGTATAGTGAATCTCGAAGGTGTAGTCCCCAAGGAACTCCATCCATCTTCGTTGTCACATATTCAGATCCTTCTGATCCAACAAATACTTTAGGATTTTATGATCTGTATAGATATCCACTTTAACGCCATATAGATAGTGCCGCCACAACTTGAGCGCAAAGATTACCGCCGCCAACTCCAAATCATGGACGGGGTAATTCCTCTCATGCACTTTCAACTAGCGCGAGCCATAAGCAATCACTTTACCAAACTGCAGAAGAACGCAGCCTAAGCCGCTCCCGGAAGCATCACTATAGATCTCATACCCATCTGTACCACATGGTGAGGCAACACAGGCGCCGTGGTCAAACGACTCTTCAAGTCTTCAAAAGCTCGCGCGCACTCTGGCGTCCAAATGAACTTTTGATCCTTTCTCATCAGTGTGGTCAGAGGTAACGCAATCCGTGAGAAGTTTTCCACAAACCGTCTATAGTAGCCCGCAAGTCCAAGGAAACTCCTGACCTCGGCCACTGAAGACATCACTGGCCAATCCCGAATGGCACTTATCTTCAACGGATCCACCGCGATACCCTCTCCGCTTACCACATGGCCTAAAAAGGCTACTGAAGAGAGCCAGAACTCACACTTTGAGAACTTGGCATAAAGCTTATCCCTCCGCAGGGTATGCAAGACCAACCGCAAATGGTTTGCATGATCCTCTTCCGACTGAGAGTATACTAAGATGTCATCGATAAACACAATAACGAACAAATCCAAGTACTCTCGGAACGTTCGATGCATTAGGTCCATAAATACCGAAGGCGCATTACATAGGCCAAACGGCATTACCGTGAACTCATAATGGCCGTAGCGTGTTCCAAACGCCGTCTTGGGAATGTCACCTTCCCTAATCCTCACCTGATAATATCCCGATTTCAAATCCAATTTGGAATAGACCGTTGATCCTGCCAGCTGATCAAAGAGGTCATCAATCCGCGGGATCGGATATTTGTTTTTCTCCGTCAGCTTATTCAATTTGCGGTAGTCAATACATAACCGTAAGCTACCGTCTTTCTTTTTCACAAATAGAACAGGCGCGCTCCAAGGTGACATACTTGGGCGTATATATCCCTGCTCCAACAACTCTTGCAATTGGACTTTCAACTCAGCCATCTCTTTTGGCGCGACGCGATATGGAGAGCGGGCCACAGGTTTCGCACCTGGCACCAACTCAATAGAGAAGTCAATCTCCCGCTGGGGTGGTAACCCAGGAAGATCTTTAGGAAACACATCGGCAAACTCTGATACAACCAGTACCTCACCGACACTGGCCTTTGGCTCAACAGCCTGAATTAGCGTGAAGAATAACTCCGCGCCCTTCCGAACAGCATTGACGACTTGGAGTGCAGACAACAAAGTCCCGCCAACTCCTCGCATACCAGCGAACTTCGTCACAAGTCCGGTATTCTGGCCCAGTGTAATCTCCTTGGAGTTGCAATCAATAAAGGCACGCTGCTCCGAGAGCCAGTCCATACCAAAGATCACATCAAACTCCGATAACGGTAGCACAGCTGCACTCAAACCGAAATCCCGACTTCCTATTTGCACATCCACATCGCAAGCCCTATCCGCAAGCATTACACAACTATTCGGCAATAGCACCCTTGTACTATCCACCGTCACATGACTTGGTACCCCAATTCGAGATACGAAATCCTCAGACAGGAAAGAATGCGAAGCACCCGTATCAAACAGGGTTCTCGCCAAATTATTCCGAATCAGGACAAAGCCTGCAGCACACACATCATGCACAAGCTATACATAACCAAAAACAATAGCACATAAGCAAGTAAGCTAAATCAACTCGTACCTGTGACGACGTCACTTTGCTTAATCGCTTCCTGTTGGCCAAGCTGATAGATTCGGGGCTGTGCCTGAGACGCAGATGAATCAACCACCGCTTTGCCCTTCTCAGCATAAGACGCACCCGTCTTCTTTTCTCCTTTGGGCTGAACAACCCGACAGTCACGAGCGATATGCCCCACCAGGCCACAGTTATAGCATGTACGAGAATCCGGCCTTGATGTCGCTCCCGACACAACGGTCGTAGTCACTTGCCCAGACGGCTTGGACCTCTTGCCCCCTTTCTTCTGGTAAAACGATTTGCTCGGGCGAGGTGCTTGAACCTATGGCTTTGACACAACCAAGCCCTTGTTCCCTTGCACCCGCCGCATGTCCTTCTCCAACGCACATGCAGTATCAACCAACGCCTGAAACCCTTAGTTCACTGAACTCGAAAGCAGGAATCGCAACTCATCCCGCAATCCTTCATAGAACCGATTCGTTTTCCTTTGGTCATCCGCGAAGATTGTTCCCGCATACCGTCCCAACCTGGTAAACTCATGCAAGTAGATATCCATGCTATCTTCCCCTTTCTTTAACCGTTGGAACTCATTTTTCATGGCAATCCGCTGCGCCGCTGGGACATGCTTCGCCAGAAATATTCGAGAGAACTCCTCAATCGATACTTGCGTTAATTGCCTGCCCGCCAAATGGTGTACCTCAACCTCGTCCCACCACAACCGCGCCTCTCCTTCAAGCATGAAGGTGGCCAAGATGACCTTTAACGTTTCCTCCGCCCTGATCGCTGTCATTATCCGCTTGACACGCGATAACCAATCTTCTGCCTGCGTTGGGGATCCCATTCCCGTAAACGTAGGCGGACTGAAGCTCATGAATTGCTTCAACTGTCGGTCAGCTGCTCGTGGATCTACAGCCTCAACCGGCTCGGGTCTTAGATCAACACGAACTGGCACTACTGCCGGCTGCGCTTGCCCGGTCGGCTGAATCATGGTAAATAGCGCCTCAGCAACTAAGCGAACAGTTTCCGCAAATGGAGGAGGTGTTGGCACCTCAGCTGGTGCCGCACTCTCATCAGAGCGCTGGGGCTCAGACTGCCCAGCACCACTACATTTCACTTATAGGTGGACAAGACACACATAACCCACAGGTCGGAGGATCGAAACCTCCCTCTGATACCAAAATGTAACGACCCCATCCGTTAAATGACGTATAGTAGAAGGTCCGGCCGGGTCCCCACACTATATGCCACAAACAGACGGTGAGGTCACAGGATAATACCAAACCATACACGAATCCTAACTCAGAGCATTCTAGCGGAAGCTTTAAGTTGTAATTTGAACTCTAACCAGGAATGTCCAATATATAAACCACCTTTATATATAACCACGGAATGTACAACAAAGGTTTGGCCTTAAAGCCTTACAGTTCCTCTTTCCATACAACATGGATTACAAACCTCGGCACGCAGGCCGACCATACATGAGGAAAACAAAAACAAACAAAACCATTTTCTTAGCCTTCAAGGGCTAGCCGCAGCAGCAGCAGCAACAGCAGTCGGGCTTCATCCCTTCACTTAACACTTGGCTCGCCAGCACCTGCATAGGGACAATCCACCCAACCGGTGGCAAACAATGCAACGGTCAGCATTCAGCTGACCCAATTATAACAATCCTACCCCTTTCTCGGGGCATGAGCATTCTTTCCCTGCATAGCATGACATCATCATATAGCAACTATGTGCGCGCAGGCACATTCAAGCCATCACAACCATCGGCCACACGGCCCGACAGTCCGTGCACTCAGGGCACATTCTTGGTGTACCGGAATACCAGGGTCAACACCACCGTCTATACGGTATTTTTGAGCATTCTAGTCTTTCCGGCGCGCGGGCCTAAGACTCTCATTAGGCGCTCCAACAAAACCTATAACCAGGCTTCCAAGTCGGACGGACCTAACGCAGGTACGGATCAGCCACCCCCCGTTGCTCAAGTCGCCGTGCCACCTCGAATACGGAAGTATCCATGGCTATTTATAGGCGCGGGTCGATTTCACCTTTCCTGTTCGGCACTCTGCCTTTTCATCGAGTTGCAGCCCAACGGCTCAACAGCTCATAAAGTGGCAATGCACGACCACAAGAGTTGCATCCAACCCTCTTCATTTCCTAGACATCATCCAGTACTTCCTGCTGCCCCAAGCAACAGGTAGGCACAAGGCAACACAAGCCATAAACACGGAGCCTTCTCCGATATGCAAACAAGCATCACCAATCCAGACCATGTCCAGATGGGCTTCACACAGCATGCCTAGAGCCGTACTCCAATTCCGGCCTCTAACAAGGGGGACTTCACATATCTACCCCAAGGGACACCACAACCCACCGCACACTCGCGGGGAAGGGTTTTCCCTATGCAATGCAGAAAAGAAGGACTTCACATGTCCAAGGAGGGAGATCGTTACCCTTGTCGATCTCTTGGGAGCCATCGCAAACTAGCCAGTGAGAAAGAACCACAGCAGCTTTGCCTTCACAATGCCGGCTTCGGATCACGAATCGGACCACGGGAACTCCGCCGGTGGCTTGATCTCCTCCTCCTTCTTCTTCCTCCTCTCTCTTTCTCTCTTCCTTAACCAAATGAAGAATGAAGTCTTCATCAGCCTCTACGGATTTAATTCAGCCAGGAATCACCTGAGCCCTTGGATCCAAAGAGAGAAATCTGAACGGCCACGATTTGCCCAAAAACTCATTTTTTTGGCTGACACGGCCTGTGACACGCCCGTGTCACAGGCCGTGTACCCTTAAGCGGCACACGCGGTATTCGTACCGACTGAGATTTACCATAACACGGGCATCGACACGCCCGTGTCGAACCTGACACGCCCGTGTCATTCCTGAGACACGCCCGTGTCGCCCCTGCCTCATTGAGCTGCAAGCAGTACACGGGTAGGCACACGGCATCGGACACGCCCGTTTCCAACCTGACACGCCCGTGTTCAAGGCTTGGTTCAAGGCCGTGTAACTTTCTGACTCAAATCGCATTTTATTTGCGTTACACGCCCTGAGACACGCCCGTGTCCCAGGATGTGTACCCCCGACACGCCCTGGGACACGCCCGTGTCCCAGGCCGTGTAAACTGACCTGCACCTCAAAACCATTTTGAGTCTTTTTGGGGTCTTTTTGGGGTGTTACAGCCGAGGTGCTTGGCCGGAGTGGTGGGTTATCAATCCACTTCATGACTCTGACCGTGGTTGCTACCAGATGCAAGTGGGTCGTCAATCCACTTGTTCTTCTCCGTCTTCTATCCTTTCCTTCAATCCTTTAATCCTTTTGTCAAAAAGAGTTGCACCAAAAGTTCTCATTACTCGTTGCTGGTGGCCAGGAGCTCTCCGAAGGTTGAAGATTACTTCGTATGGCCGGAGAATGGTTCCTGGAGGGTGTATATGGGTGGAGGACCTGTGGAGGAGTGGAACGGTGCTTCCCGCGCAACTCTGGATCAGAAAAATAGCAAGCGTTGGCCTAAACCGCGGAGCAGGGCTTTCAATATGGAAGCAAAATAATCAGAGTGCATGATCAGTGGCGCACGACCAGTGTTAATGCGCACTATCGGTTGATGATCTTGCACAATGCCCCAGAGAATCCTGTATCTAGATAAAAATATGAGTATATATGCGCACGATCAGTTACACATGACCAGTGGTCGTGCGCACAGAATTCCCTGATCGTGCGATTGGAAAAGGAAGAATTGCAGAAAAATGAAGTAAACACGCACGAGTAGTGGCGCACGACCAGTGGTCATGCGCATAATGTCCAGTACTAGTTCGATTACCCAGGTAGAACAAGGAAAATTGAGAAGACAGAGCGCACGATCACTAGCGCACGACCAATGGTCGTGCGTAAAAGGTTTAGTGATCGTGCGCTCGCTGAGATAGAACTTGGAAAATGGATAATATAGTGCACACTATAAGTGGCGCACAACCAGTGGTGGTGCGCAATAAGTCCAGTGATCGTGCGCAGTATTCCTGTACAGTTTGGTATTTCCCGAACGATCCCGGAACACGCACGAGACCCATATACCTACAGTAAAAATAGAAAGGCCACCAAAATGTGCACACCATATTATCCAGACACAGAGAAACACCAAGTAAAGAGCGGAAGTACAGAAACAATGAAATCACACTGAAAATGGGCCTACAGTGTACTTAACATGAAATGGAAAGAAAAACAAATATATGCAATTATGGCTCTCAAGTGTAGTGCAATAATGAGAAAACTTGCACAGATGAGTCAAAAAATATGTCAATAACTTGGACTCATCACACCCTCAGACTTACCCATTTGTGCATCCCGAGCAAATCATCAGTCCGTGGACTTTAAATCAGCTAGTTGGCTCAGAAATTTCAAAATAAAGTAAGACACGAAATAAAATACATCATGTGCATAAAAAATAGAATAGAAAAACTTTTTAATTATACTACGGAGTTTAAACTATTCGACAGGGGTAAATAAATATTGTATCTACTCAAAATTAAAATTCTAGAGAATCGTTCGGTCATGTGTAAGAAAAAAGTAGGCAGGACATTAAGATGAGCATTGCCAAAGATCGAGGCTCGTGATCACCTCCAAATAAATCCATCAATGTTGGGGACCATACACTTGCTCGTTCACACTCTTTCCACGATGCGAGGTATATTAAAACGTGAATCAGTAGGACTTGTAGGATCGAATGGGGCATAGTCTAAGGTGTGGTAGTCAATGATAAACATGGAGGCTACACACAACCAAAGTGAACGAACAAAAAGCTAAACCCATACAGCCACTATGAGATGCACGTGTGACACACCCCCAGACATAGCTTGAAAACAGGGTGTGCACACGGCCTTACCTGAGTAAAAACTGACAAACAATATGGGGATTCCAATTCTCATTATAACGCTTTTAGATTTCCTTTTTCAAATTTTTCCCTTTTTTTCTTCTAGCAATCCCCAAATTTAGCAATTAAAATTTCATGAATTCATCACCACATCACATGAATCCCATATATCACAACTCATCAATATATTAAATTCCATCAAGCTCAAGGATTTGGTTGCGAAGGGAGGGTTAGCTTTAGGCTTTGGTGAATGAAGGTGGAGCTGAAACAAAGGAGGGGTAGGCACAAATTTGGCTTGCAACGGTTAAAAGCTAGGACTAGGTAAACAAAGCTCAAACTAGCCAAAATGATTGCCTACCTCACACTCACACTCGACTAACCGAGCACCAAAGCTTCGAGAGTAGCTTGGGGCAAGTTCTTAGCCACCGAGAAAGATGATCCTTCCTCCCGACTCAAGCAATACGAGTCTAGTGACGGCTACACTCATTCCTACACTACCATTTGATTACTCTAGATTCAATAATTTTGAGTAGCACAAACAATATTTACATCTGCAGAAAAAAGTTTAAATCTACGAGCATAAAGAAAAAGTTAAACTATACAATTTCTACACTAACCATGAGTACTTGATTAGGAGCACTGCACGAGTTTCTAACTACTCTATCCCAAAATCCTAAGCCAGCACCACTATTTTAAAGTTTACACAAAAGTAATACATTTGGCTCGAGCCACGCGCGTGGTTAAGAGCGCGCTCGTATGGGTGATTTAGTGTGTGTTATAGTGAACATGAAATAAATAAATAATAGACTAGTATGCAGTAAATTGTGATGTGTGGTGACCACAGGCAGCTCTACCCCCAGACTTAAATGCGACAATACGTAAAAGTTAAATATTTCGAATAAGAAAAAGAGATAGGGGTAAGAAGTACTTATGCTAAAAATTGAGCATACCAGTCGTGCAGGGAGATGTCCATTTACGGCCGAGTTGTCGTGTCTCAATAATTACCTACACCTGCAATTTAAAGATCCACGCAAAACAAGAAGATAAAAACATACATATATAGAAAAAGAAGCATAGAGCACAGCACAGGACCAAGTGGTCCAACATGGGTTGTCTCCCAGGAGCTCTTTTTTTTACCGTCCGTAAGGTGGACCAAATACCTGTATTAGCTTTATATATATATATATATATATATATATATATATATATATATATATATATATATATAAGTAATCGTCGGCTAGATTGGTACCCCAAAAAATATAATTGTTTCATGACTACCCCTGCTAAATAAGTATAAATATTTCTATAATTTAATAAAACATGAGAAAAAAATGAAGGTGTGGTAGTCTAGCTTTGCGGAGAACTCTTCTTACTCCTCCTCTTTATCGCTGTCATGAATCTTGATGGGAGACGGACGATGAGCTAGCGCTGATGGAGATACACGAGTAGAAGGTCGTCGAATGTTCAACCTGCTTCTTACTTCTTGCTGATAAATAAAGTCCTGTATCCATTATTGTGAAGATTCCAAATCAGCAAGGCGCTAAAAAAAATATGGAATGCTCCGCTCCTGAGCTGGGCTGAACTGGCAGCTAGACTGCCCCTAATGCTTTACTGGAGGACTCATCTGCTACCTCTTACTCTGATGTTTTTGCTCTGCCGGACTCCGCCTACCCATGGCGGAAGAGTTAGCTTACTCTCCCTCATCTTCCTCCTCATCTCTGCCCCAGGCGCATCACCAGGCATGTTGACAACAAACATTCAGCTAGCCTTTCTCCCAACCACTCGCATCAAATGGAAACTCACCAAATTGGCCCTGGTGATCATGGAGGAAGTAGTGACCTGCACCATCAGAGGTAGCTGGCTCAAAACTCCCAAACATTTCGTGATGCGGGTAATGTAGTAAGCACCCCAGATCGCGCCCGCGAGGACTTAAGTGGCTTCGTGGCGGAAGAAATAGGCCACCATATACCCCAGATGAATGGGGTACTATAACTGCATACTAAACAGGGAAATAAAATCCTGCCACCACACCATACCGTAATTTGCTCCAAAAATCAAAGGAGTAGAGGAGGAGCACGGCCTCTGCCAATGCACCATAATACCCGATCAAACGGAGCTCGTTCCAATCCACAAGCCGCTGAGAGAGGAATGGCTTATAATTCAAGAAATTGTAGTGTTGAGTATGCTCGGCCTTTAAAAAAATTGCCATTATCCCCAAGATCTGCAAAGGAGTCATCGAAGAACGGTCAAAGCATTGGTAGGCCATTACAACATAGCGGCTTCCAGGTTCCATGACAGCTCAAAAAGGAAGAAAAAGGCCGGAGATTGCAAGAGCCAACATGAGGAGAAGGGGCCGATCACCGGAGAAGAAGCGATTCAAAGAGGAATGATGAACGATGCACGCTAAGAGGACGAAGCGAGAGATCTAGGGCGCACGCACAATGGTTGATCGACTTGATTTTAAAGAAATTGGGCCGGCGCACGACCAGTGGTCGTGCGTTGTTAAATAGTGCGCACGACCAGTGGTGAATGAAGGTGGAGCTGAAACAAAGGAGGGGTAGGCATAAATTTTGCTTGCAACGGTTAACAGCTAGGACAAGGTAAACAAAGCTCAAACTAGCCAAAATGATGGCCTACCTCACACTCACGCTCGACTAACCGGGCAACAAAGCTTCGAGAGTAGCTTGGGGCAAGTTCTTAGCCACCGAAAAAGATGATCCTTCCTCCCGACTTGAGCAATATGAGTCTAGTGATGTCTCAACTCATTCCTACACTACTGTTCGATTACTCCAGATTAAATAATTTCGAGTAGCACAAACAATATTTACATCTGCAGAAAAAAGATTAAATCTATGAGCATAAGAGAAAAAGTATACCTATACTATTTCTACAATAACCATGAGTACTCGATTAGGAGCATTGCATTAGTTTCAAACAACTCTATCAGAAAATCCTAAGCCAGCACCAATATTTTAAAGTTTACACAAAAGTATTACATTTTGCTCGAGCCGCGCGCGTGGTTAAGAGCGCGCTTGTGTGGGTGATTCAGTATATGCTATAGTGATCATGAAATAAATAAATAACAGACCAGTATGCAGTAAATTGTGCTATGTAGTGACCAAAAGCAACTCTACCCCCAGACTTGAATGCGACAATATGTTAAAGATAAACATTCTGAAATGAGAAAAAGAGCTAGGGGTAAGAAGTACCTATGTTCAAAATTGAGCATACCAGTCGTGCAACGAGATGTTTAATTATGGCCGAGTTTCCGTGGCTCAAAAAATTCCTGCACCTGCGATTTAAAGATAAACGCAAAACAAGAAGATATAAATATACATATATAGAAAACGAAGTATGGAGCACGGCATGGGACCAAGTGGTCCAACATGGGTTGTCTCCCAGAAGCTCTTTTGTTTACCATCCTTAAAGTGGACCAAATACCTATATTAGCATTATATATATATATATATATATATAAGCAATCGACACCCAGAAGGGCAGCCAAAAAATATAATTATTTCATGACTACCCCTGCTAAATAATTATAAACATTTCTACAATTTAATAAAACACGAGAAAAAAATGAAGGTGTGGTAGTCTAGCTTCACGGTGAACTCCTCTCACTCCTCCTCGCTATCGCTATCGTGAATCTTGATGGGAGACGGATGACGAGCTGGCGCTGATGGAGCAACACGAGCAGGAGGTGGTCGAATGTTCAACCTGCTTCTTACTACTTGCTGATAAATAAAGTCTTGCATCCAATATTGTGAAGCTTCCAAATCAGTAAGGTGCTCAAACAAATATGGAACGCTCCGCTCCTGAGCTAGGCTGAAGTGGCGGCTAGACTTCCCCTCATGCTTTACAGGAGGCCTCAGCTGCTGCTACTGACTCTTATGTTGTTGCTTTGCCGCACTCCACCTACTCATGGCGGAAGACTCAGCCTGCTCTCCCTCATCTTCCTCCTCATCTCTACCCCCAAGCGCATCACCAGGCATGTTGATAACAAACCTCTAGCTAGCCTTTCTCCCAACCCCTCGCAGCAGATGGAAACTCACCAAATTGGCCCTGGTGATCATGGATGGAGCAGTGACCTGCACCATCAGAGGTAGTTGGATCAAAACTCCCAAACTTTTCGTGATGCGGGTAATGTAGGAAGCACCCTCGATCGCGCCCGCGAGGCCATAAGTGGCTTCGTGGTGGAAGAAATAGTCCTGCATATACCTTAGATGAATGGTGTACTGCAGCTGCATACTAAATAGGGAAATCAAATCCTGCCACCCCACCACATTCTTGCTCAGGGCCCATATGGTGCGCGAGTGACTAAGCAAATGCTACATATACCTCAGAGCGGGTGAGACAATCTTCGTCAACTTGGCTCTGCGGGAGACGTACTCCTCGTTCCCCCCGGTCAGAGAACTCTAAGCGGCATGCGGAGTGACGCCTTCCGAAAAATCAATGCATAGCTGCAGGAAGTTTTTTCGGGATGCCTCAGCCTCGGTATAGACGCTGACATGAATAGCGAGCACAAGAAATGTGACAGTGAAGACACGCCACATCATCCAGAATGAACAAGTAGGTAAACGTAGGTTGTCCGTCATTGTCCCCCAATCGAATGTGGACAAGAACTCCAAGGTCAGCTCCCGGTACCCAAGCTCGTAACACACAAACAATTTGCTCCAATAATCAATAGAGTTGAGGAGGAGCACGACCTCTGCCAACGCACCATCATCCCCAATCGAACGGAGCTCATTCCAATCCACATGCCGCTGAGAGAGGAATGGCTTATCCTTCAAGAAATCTTAGTGCTGAGTATGCTTTGCCTTCGAAAAATTGTCATTCTCCCAGAGATCTGAGTAGGAGTTGCTGAAGAACGGTCAGAGCGTTGGTAGGCCTTTACCACATGGAGGCTTCCAGGTTCCATGGTAGCTCAAAAAGGAAGAAAAAGGTTGGAGATTACAAGAGCCTATCAGAGGAGAAGGGGCTGATCACCGGAGAAGATGCGATTCGAAGAGGAACGACAAACGACACACGCTCAGAGGATAAAGAGAGAGATCTAGGGAGCATGCACCATGGTCGACCGACTGGATTTTAAAGAAACTGGGCCGGCGCACGACCAGTGGTCGTGCGCGGTGAAATTTTTCGCACGCCTAGTTTTGCAGTCAAACTCACACTACTGACCACATAGGTGCACCATAAAGCTCATCACACAGTTGGGCTTCTACAACCCTTTTGACAGATAAATTTAACAACAATTCTAAACTAGAGACAAAAAGTACATATATTTAAAACAAAAGAAATACTAACCTAGATAACTGATGAGTTTATTCTCTCCCAACAGGACTTATTCAAGAACCATGCCCTTTCTTAGCTGATGGGCGTAAGAAATTTGAAGTGCACGGGCAGTTGTTCAAGTTCACATTTTGGTAGTGGGTACCGAAACAGTGAAAGAACGAATACACACCTTCCTGTGTAGTTATACCTGCCTTGAACCTAAGGCATGGGTAGAATACATATTGTGAAGCTCGACGAGTCTGATTCCACCTGCACCCGATTTCCATCAATACTAGGATGCATTACAAGCCTTTGCATTAAGTGGGACAGTTCCACAATGTGGTCCTGTAGAGAATTAGGCTCGAGAGAGGGGTTAAGAAATAAATTAGAAGAATGACAAAAAGTAACCTTAATCTTGGGGATGATCCCGGTGTCATCTCCCATCAGCGAAATTATGGGTGGTTCTACACAGTTGTCTAGACTGATACAAGAGTCTGCTAGAGCTACATCTGCCTCGTCCTCTCCTTGGACTTCCTTACATGGGACTGAGGATGCATCCTCGTCCATGCAAATGTCCTCCTCGACTGGATCCAACATAATGCTACAAACAATAGCATCTCACTGCGAATCAACCTCCATAACAGTATCAGAAATAGAAAAAAATGTTATGCAAGGTAGAGGATAGTGGAGCAGTGCTCGCAAAAAGGTCAAGCATAAGCTCCTCACTACTAACAGACTCTATACAAGATAATATATGTACATAAGGAGTAAATACATCTGTGTCAGGGTTGATATCAACAAATGTATCTATGCAAATACTAGCTTTTCTCCCTTCAAAATCTAAAGGTGGTACTAGTACGTACCCAGATATAGAAGGGGTGCTACACTTTGATGGAATGGAGACAATCTGAATTTCCGATTCATTATCCTCCTCCAACTATGCCAAATAAGCAGCACACTCCTTCAAAGAGTGATCCCAGCTCTGACAAAATAAACACTACTTTGCCGGCCTTGTCGGTTCAACGGGTACTAATGCCAAAAAAAAGTTATGCGGTAGTGGAAGTGCAGACGAGTAGCTAAATGGGTCATGTCTAGCATATTAAGTACCAAATGAGGTTGGTGCTATATATGTAGATCCTAGAGTGTCTTGGCTACCATACTCCTTAGAACATCTATCACTTGCATGAGAGATATCTCCACACCAGCGACAACGGATATTAAAGCGAGACCACATTATAGAGATCACAAATTTCCAGGAATAAACTACCTTGCATAGATTCTCAACAACAGTCTAACAATTCCAACCGACATAAAAAAACAAAAATAGGCTGGAATAAACAAATTCAAAACAAGCAACTCTGTCATAACTCTCTTAACACAACACGAATAGACAATATGCCTGCATTCCCCGGCAACGATGCCAAAAACTGGATGCGCTGTCGGCAAGTATACCTGTCGTTGTCAAGTAATATGTAACACCCCAAAAAGCTCAAAATTGGATTTGAGGTGCAGGTTGCTTAACACGGCCTGGGACACGGGCGTGTCCCAGGGCGTGTCGGGGGTACACGGCCTGGGACACAGGCGTGTCCCAGGGCGTGTTCAGGATAGTCGACGATCGGAGGTCGACGATAGTCGAGCCTGGGACACGGCCTTCGACACGGGCGTGTCCTAGGGCGTGTCACACAAGAAATCACTGTACCGAGTCGGGGAAGTACACGGCTCGGAACCAAGCCTTGAACACGACCGTGTCAGTTTTGACATAGGCGTGTCAGAGGGCGTGTGCCTACCCGTGTACTGCTCTGATTGGTTTTAGCGCTTGTTGAGTACCGTGTAACAAGTGTGACACGGGCGTGTCACATGACCGACACGGGCGTGTCAGGTTCGACACGGGCATGTCGATGCCCGTGTTCTGGTAATTTTCAGTCGGTGCGAGTGCCGCGTGTGCCGCTTAAGGGTACACGGCCTGTGACACGGGCGTGTCACAGGCCGTGTCGGCCAAAAGAATAATTATTTTGGGCAGATCTTGGCCGTTCATTTTTCCTTAAAGAGGATCTTGTGACTGGGGCTCATTCCTGGCTTGATAAGACCGGGAAAGGAGGAGGAAAGGGCTCATTTCTAAAGTTCTACTCTCTTTCTAACTTTAAGAGAGAGGTGAGAGCAAGGTGAGGAAGAAGAAGTGGAATCTGGCTGCTGGTGGTGCTATGGTGGTCCAAATCGCGAGCCGAGTTCGGATTTGCGAAGGCAACGCTGTTGCGAAGGCTTTCATCCGTCTCAAATTTCTCTCCATGGCTCCGAAGCAAGTTCCTAGGGTAATGATTTCCTGCTTGGACATGTGAAGTCCTTAATTCCTGCATTGCATAGGGAAAACCCTTCCCCGCGAGTGTGTGGTGGGTTGTGGCGTCCCTTGGGGTAGATATGTGAAGTCCCCCTTGTTAGAGTTCGGAATTGGAGTACGGATCTAGCCATGCTGTATGAAGCCCATCTGGACATGGTCTGGATTGGTAATGCTTGTTTGCATATCGGAGAAGACTCCGTGATTATTGCATGTAGGCATGATGGATAAAGTACTGGAGGAAGTCCAGGAAATTATGAGAGTTGGACTCTCTTGTGGCCGTGAGTTGCTACTTTGTGTGAGGTTGAGCCGTTGGGCTGCAACTAGGCAAATGCCTTGGTGGTGGAACGGGTAAGGTGAAGCTGTACCCGCGTCAGTCCAGGCTTGAGTCTGACGATTTGAGCAACGGGCAAGGTGGATCTGTACCCGTGTTATGGTTGTCTAACCTTGGGTTCTTAAGACCCTGTTAGGATCACATAGCGAGAGTCGACGGCCTGTGTGTCGATCAGACTAGAATGCTCATATTGGACCGTTATGTCTGGGACCTCTGAACGGTGGTGTGGCCGTGGAACTACGGAACACCGATAATGTGCCCTGAGTGCACGGAGCGTCAGGCCGTCGTGCCGACGTTTGTGATATGTGTTGACGGTGCGTTCGTGCACGTCTTGGGTGGCTTATTATACATACACTGAATTGCTATGCAGGGATGGAATTCTGCTGCCCCGTGCCAGGGGTAGGGTCGTTATAATTGGTCAGCTGAATGCTGAACGTTGCCCTGTTTACCACCGCTTGGTGGATTGGTTCTTACAGGTACTGGAGGTGCTGGTCCGAGCGGGACATAGCGGGCTGAAGACCAAAGCTGCGTTGCTGCCCTCGAAGGCATTGTTTTGTTTCTTTTGTTCATGTGTGGCCGGCCTGCGTGCCGATGTCTGTAATCCACACTCTTGTTCAGAGAAATAATGTAAGGCCTTAAGGCCAGACTCTTTTGATATTTGTGTACATTCCTATGTTATAGCGGACAATTATTGTTATCTTGAGTTCAAAGATTCAACCGTGAAACTTCCACTAGAATGCTCTGTGTTAGGATGCGTGGTTATGATATTATTTCGTAGCATCTCCGCCTGTTTGTGGAATATGGTGTGGGGCCCCGGCCGGACCCTCTATTATATTCTTCTTGACGGGTAGAGGTGTTACAATTTGGTATCAGCTTGTTGGTCGATCTCTTCCGAATTCGCGGACGAATTCTTTTGAGAGGTGGCGCGCACGTGTCAATGCCGTCGTTATAACACTTAATTTGATCTCAAGATCGTCCACTTAGGAATGCCAATACACTTGTTTGTTGAACTTGTGTATTCTTTTTGTATGGTTTCCGTTTTCATTGGTCGTTAACCAGTGTATTTTACACATATAGGTGACCAGAAGTGTTGCGGGTCAATCCGAACCACAACGTTCTGTTGAGAGTGTGGCACCAGCCGAGGTGCCCATAACTCCTCCATCCGCTGAAACAGTCCGTCTCATCACAGAAACGGTACTTGCGGTGATGAATGCTCAGCAGACTGGGCAGGCACGTCCTGTAGTGGTGCCAACGCAAGCTGGGGTACGGCAAGAACCGGTAGAAGCCGAAGTTGATCCGCGGGTAGCAGATCAATAATGGAAGCAATTCTTGAGATTCAACCCTCCGCAGTTTCATGGGGCGGGTACACCGGCCCAAGCAGAGGATTGGCTTGCAAGAATCAAGAGGATTATGAGAGCTATCAAGGTTGAGGAGGAACAGAAAGTCGTGTTGGCCACTTTCCTACTGGAAGGAGAGGCGTGATTATGGTGGGATGAGATTGAAATGCATTACTTGGCCGGCAGGCAATTGGCAGAGATTACAATGGAAGAATTTTCTCGACTATTCTTAGCACAACATCTGCCGATGCAGCAAAGGATATCGATGGAAATGGAATTTCAACGGTTAGCACAGGGAGATCGAAGTGTGGATGACTACCTGCATGAGTTCACCCGTTTGGGAAGATATGCGGGCACGATCTTCACCGAAGAAGAGCTTAAGACTAGTCGGTTTTATGCGGGACTGCGAGATGAGCTACGGTATTTGCTCTCGAGTTCTGTGAGTCAGGGATTCCAAGCCTTAGTGTGTACGGCTCGTTCTTTGGAGACGGACATGAAACGGGGGCAAGCAAAGGGCAACTTGGCTGTTGCGAAGCCAGAGTTTAAGCCGCCGCGTCCGGACAAGTTTGGCTACCGAAAGAGATGGAATAAGAAGTCTAAGTCTTCTGGACAAGCTCCTTTTGCAACTGTGACGGATACATCTGGGTATGGATCTCGTGCTTGTTTTACGTGCGGGAAGGTTGGACACTTCGCACGTGAATGCCGATCTGGTCCTCCAAAGGGTGATAAGAAGACGGGAGCGTCTTATGCGGAGAAGGGGAAGACTGTGGTGGAGTCTTCTGCCTCGCACGCGCAGCCCAGGGTCTTCAACCTTGGACAACAGGAGGCCATTAAGCAGGCGGATGTCATCACAGGTGCGCGTAGGTTTTTATGTTTTTGTTTTTGATGTGCTGTGCTTGTTTTAATTATAATGTTATAGGGTTTGTCCTTATACGAGAGTATCCGGCACGAGCACTGTTCGATACAGGTGCTTCACATTCGTTTCTGTCTGAGGACTTTGTCTTTCGTGTCAGGGTGCCTATCCGGACAACGACAGACAGTATAAATGTGTTGTTGCCTAACAGATGTTTGATGTGCGCGGATCGATCTTGCGGTCTTGAGGTCAAGATAGGGAGTCGGGAGTTCAAGGTGGAAATATTAGTATTGTCGATCAAAGAGTTTGATATAATCTTTGGTATGGACTGGCTTTCAGAGCAGCGTGCCTGTATAGATTTCAGTTCAAAAGAGGTCATACTTGGGCAAAATACCGAACAAGAGACCAAGTTCATTGGTATGCAAGGGATGAGTGGGATGTTGTTATCCACTCTCCAAGTTGTTAAGGCAGTTCGGAAGGGTGCGGAGTTGTTCTTCACACTCATAGAGGCGGTGGCGCTGAAGGCCAGTGTGAGTGATGTGCCGATTGTGTCGGAATATGCTGATGTGTTTCCAAAGGATCTTCCTGGGTTACCTCCCCAAAGGGAAATCGACTTCGCTATCGAGCTGGTGCCGGGTGTGAAACCTGTGGCCCGTTCGCCGTATCGGGTAGCGCCAAAAGAAATGGCCGAACTGAAAGTTTAGTTGCAAGAGTTGTTGGAGCAGGGATACATACGCCCAAGTATGTCACCTTGGAGCGCGCCTGTTCTTTTTGTGAAAAAGAAAGATGGTGGTTTGCGACTATGTATTGATTATCGCGAACTGAACAACCTGACGGAGAAAAACAAGTATCCAATTCCACGGATCGATGACTTGTTCGATCAGCTAGCAGGCTCAACCGTCTATTCGAAGTTGGATTTGAAGTCCGGGTATTACCAGTTGCAGATTAGGGAAGGTGACATTCCCAAGACAGCGTTTGGCACATGCTATGGTCATTATGAGTTCACAGTGATGCCGTTCGGCTTATGTAATGCACCTTCGGTATTCATGGATCTCATGCATCGAACGTTCCGCGAATACCTGGATCTGTTTGTGATTGTGTTTATTGATGATATCCTTGTATATTCACAATCGGAGGAAGATCATGCAAACCACTTGCGATTAGTATTGCATACCTTGCGAAGGAATAAGCTGTATACCAAGTTCTCTAAGTGTGAGTTCTAGCTCTCGTCGGTGGCTTTTCTAGGCCATGTGGTAAGTGGAGAGGGCATAGCGGTGGATCCGGCAAAGATCAGTGCCATTCGTGATTGGCCAGTGTTGTCTTCGGTGGCCGAGGTCAGGAGTTTCCTTGGACTGGCAGGCTACTATAGATGGTTCGTGGTGAACTTCTCCCGGATTGCTTTGCCTCTGACTACGTTGACGAGAAAGGATCAGAAGTTTGTTTGGACGCCGGAGTGCGCACGAGCTTTTGTGGAGCTAAAGAATCGTTTGACCACGACGCCCGTTTTGACGTCGCCATGTGGTACAGATGGATTTGAAATATACATCGATGCGTCAGGAAGCGGCTTAGGTTGCGTTCTCCTGCAGTTTGGCAAGGTGATCGCTTATGGCTCACGTCAATTGAAAGTGCATGAGCGTAATTACCCCGTCCATGACTTGGAGTTGGCGGCGGTGATCTTTTCGCTAAAGTTGTGGCGGCATTATCTTTATGGAGTGAAGGTAGATATTTATACAGATCATAAAAGCTTAAAGTATCTGCTCGAGCAAAAGGAGTTGAATATGCGACAAAGGAGGTGGATGGAATTCCTTGGGAATTATACCTTCGACATTCACTATGTTCCCGGAAAGGGAAATGTGGTCGCTGATGCCTTGAGTCGTCGGACTCCGGTGCAGGCAAATTGGTTGCGGATACATGATGAGCGGTTAATCCAGGAGTTAGAAGCTTTGGAGATATCTTGTGTGGAAAGAGATTCTTCGACTAATGCATGCGTGAACTGGTTGGAGGTTCAATATGACCTTGCTGACAGGGTTCGGCGGGCAACGGAGTTGGATGAAAGTCTCCAACGCTATGCAAAGGAGGGGTCTGGTGATCAATTCTCCTGGGATGACGGTTTATTACGGAAAGATGGCCGATTGTGCGTCCCTAGTGCGGGTAAATTGCGAGAAGGATTGCTATATGAAGCACACTTTACAAAGTACTCAATTCACCCTGGGAGCACAAAAATGTACAAGGACATGAAGAAACTGTTCTGGTGGCCTGGTTTAAAGAAGTACATAGCCGCGTATATGGCTAAATGTCGTACTTGTGCTTTGGTAAAGGCAGAATGTCAACGACCGAGTGGTTTCCTGAAGTCGTTGCTGGTTCCGCAATGGAAGTTTGAGGATATTTTTATGGATTTCGTGCACGGATTGCCGAGATCTCAGCGTGGCCATGACTCAATCTGGGTGATTGTAGACCGGTTGATAAAGGTGGCTCACTTTCTACCGAACAAACGAGACGATTCAGTGGAAACGTTGGCAAAGCTCTATGTGGAGCAGATTATTCGATTGCACGGTGTTCCCCGGAGCATCGTAAGTGACCGAGGTGGGCGCTTTACCTAGAAAGATTGGAGATTAGTTCATCAGATGTTGGGTACAAAGTTAGCATTCAGTACGGCCTTTCACCCGCAAACGGATGGCCAAATTGAACGAACCAACAGAACGATGGAGGATATGCTCCGTATGTGCGCCCTGGATTTCGGTAAGAATTGGGAAGAGCATCTTGTTATGGTGGAGGTTGCCTAAAATATTAGCCATCAAGCGAGTATAGGCATGGCCCCATTTGAAGTGTTGTATGGTCGTAAGTGTCGTACACCGCTAGCTTGGGCAGAAACTGGCGAGACCAAACTTTTAGGCAAAAAGGAAGTCGAGGATGCTACCTCAATAATACGCTCTATTCGAGAGAGGCTCCTAATAGCCCAGGATCGGCAAGCCAAGTATTACAATGCTAAGCACCGGAACGTGGAGTTCGCGGTGGGTGACTGGGTCTATTTAAAGATTAAGCCCTTCAAAGGCGTATCTTGGATTCGGCGGTTGAAAAAGCTAAGTCCGTGATACCTTGGTCCGTTTGAAGTGATGGAGCGAGTTGGGGAAGCCGCCTATAGGCTAGCTCTTTCATCGGAATTGAGTGGATTGCATGATGTGTTTCACATCTCGGTGCTACGTAAAGCAGTCAAGGATCCAGCTCAAGTAATTGACAATGATCAAGTGTCGGTTGAGTATGGGCTAACGACAAAGGTGACGCCTATACGGATCGACGATCGAGCCGAGAAATAGTTGCGGAACAAAGTGATCGGGATGGTCAAAGTCCGATGGGACAATTGTGGCCGAGAAGAGCTAACATGGGAGCGCGAGCAGACCATGCAAGCCGAGTTTCCCGAGATATTTTCGTAACATGTTTGCTCATTATATATGTAATAGAAACATATAAATGTTTTGTTATTTTCTCCCTACTGTCTTCAAATTTCGGGACAAAATTTTAATAAGGAGGGGAGGATTGTAACACCCCAAAAAGCTCAAAATTGGATTTGAGGTGCAGGTTGCTTAACACGGCCTATGACACGGGCGTGTCCCAGGGCGTGTCGGGGGTACACGGCCTGGGACACGGGCGTGTCCCAGGGCGTGTTCAGGATAGTCAACGATTGGAGGTCGACGATAGTCGAGCCTGGGACACGGCCTTCGACACGAGCGTGTCCCAGGGCGTGTCACTCAAGAAATCACCGTACCGAGTCAGGGAAGTACACGGCCCGGAACCAAGCCTTGAACACGGCCGTGTCAGTTTTGACACGGGCATGTCAGAGGGCGTGTGCCTACCCGTGTACTGCTCTGATTGGTTTTAGCGCTCGTTGAGTACCGTGTAACAGGTGTGATACGGGCGTGTCACATGACCGACACGGGCGTGTCAGGTTCGACACGGGCGTGTCGATGCCCGTGTTCTGGTAATTTTTAGTCGGTGCGAGTGCCGCGTGTGCCGCTTAAGGGTACACGGCCTATGACACGGGCGTGTCACAGGCCGTGTCGGCCAAAAGAATAATTATTTTGGGCAAATCTTGGCCGTTCATTTTTCATTAAAGAGGATCTTGTGGCTGGGGCTCATTCCTGGCTTGATAAGACCGGGAAAGGAGGAGGAAAGGGCTCATTTCTAAAGTTCTACTCTCTTTCTAACTTTAAGAGAGAGGTGAGAGCAAGGTGAGGAAGAAGAAGTGGAATCCGGCTGCCGGTGGTGCTACGGTGGTCCAAATCGCGAGCCGAGTTCGGATTTGCGAAGGCAATGCTGCTGCGAAGGCTTTCATCCGTCTCAAATTTCTCTCCATAGCTCCGAAGCGAGTTCCTAGGGTAACGATTTCTTTCTTGGACATGTGAAGTCCTTAATTCCTGCATTGCATAGGGAAAACCCTTCCCCGCGAGTGTGCGGTGGGTTGTGGTGTCCCTTGGGGTAGATATGTGAAGTCCCCCTTGTTAGAGTCCGGAATTGGAGTACGGATCTAGGCATGCTGTGTGAAGCCCATCTGGACATGGTCTGGATTGGTGATGCTTGTTTGCATATCAGAGAAGACTCCATGATTATTGCTTGTAGGCATGATGGATAAAGTACTGGAGGAAGTCCAGGAAATTATGAGAGTTGGACTCTCTTGTGGCCGTGAGTTGCTACTTTGTGTGAGGTTGAGCCGTTGGGCTGCAACTAGGCAAATGCCTTGGTGGTGGAACGGGCAAGGTGAAGCTGTACCCGCGTCAGTCCAGGCTTGAGTCTGACGATTTGAGCAACAGACAAGGTGGATCTGTACCCGCATTATGGTTGTCTAACCTTGGGTGCTTAAGACCCTGTTAGGATCACATAGTGAGAGTCGACGGCCTGTGTGCCGATCAGACTAGAATGCTCATATTGGACCGTTATGTCTGGGACCTCTGAACGGTGGTGTGGTCGTGGAACTACGGAACACCGATAATGTGCCCTGAGTGCACGGAGCATCGGGCCGTCGTGCCGACGTTTGTGATATGTGTTGACGGTGTGTTCGTGCACGTCTTGGGTGGCTTATTATACATACACTGAATTGCTATGCAGGGATGGAATTCCGCTGCCCCGTGCCAGGGGTAGGGTCGTTATAATTGGTCAGCTGAATGCTGACCGTTGCCCTGTTTACCACCGCTTGGTGGATTGGTTCTTACAGGTACTGGAGGTGCTGGTCCGAGCGGGACATAGCGGGCTGAAGCCCAAAGCTGCGTTGCTGCCCTCGAAGGCATTGTTTTGTTTCTTTTGTTCATGTGTGGCCGTCCTGCGTGCCGATGTCTGTAATCCACAGTCTTGTTCAGAGAAATAATGTAAGGCCTTAAGGCCAGACTCTTTTGATATTTGTGTACATTCCTATGTTATAGTGGACAATTATTGTTATCTTGAGTTCAAAGATTCAACCGTGAAACTTCCGCTAGAATGCTCTGTGTTAGGATGCGTGGTTATGATATTATTTCGTAGCGTCTCCGCCTGTTTGTGGAATATGGTGTGGGGCCCCGGCCGGACCCTCTATTATATTCTTCTTGACGGGTAGAGGTGTTACATAATAAATTGGGAATCGCTTCCCCAAATGTCGATCTCAAGGGAATGCAGGAAGGGTACGTGATAGCGTTGTGTGAAGATCGTCACTAAGAGTGAAAATAAAAAACATGGGGTTTGGTTTGATTTCCTAATGCCACAGAACAGAAATAAAACTACTGCGGGTCGTTGGCAACGCTTTGCTTGGTGGAATGAGTGAGTGCGGGCCGCTTTGCCGTGCTTCGGTAGGTGGATGGACGGAGAGCAAGTTCAAGAGTGAGGGTCGTAAACTCCTCTTCAAGCACCAACTCTAGACCTTGCTAGAGTGGATTTAAGTGTGCTATGAGTGGGTGTGAGTGGAGGCGTGTGCATCATAACTAGATTATTAGGATAACCCTAATTGTTCTTATTTTACAAGTTATTGTTTTGAAAGAAATCAAGGACTCAAGGTAACCTAGGTCAAAAATACCTAACTTATTTTTATTTACGTGAAGAACTATCCTACCATAGAGGAACAATGGTATTTGGATAGTTGTTGCTCAAAACATATGATAGGTTCAAAGGACAACCTTAGTGACTTTAAAGAAAAGCTTGGACCCAAAGTGATCTTTGGAGTCTCCAATTGTGGACAAACATAAGTATATGGAAATGTTAATATTGGAGCAGTCACATTCAAAAAGATAGCTTATGTGAATGGACTGAAGCATAACCTCATATCCATGAGTCAACTATTTGATTAAGGTTATCAGGTAACTTTTAACAAGTCCTTATGCTCAATTATTTCTTATAAAAATAAATTTTTTTAACTGGTATTAGACAAGAAAACATATACTTAGTTAATTTCAATTTATATAAATCAGAAATTTGCTTATTTAACCATATTAGTAAAGCTAGTGAATTATGTCATAAGAGACTAGGTCATGTAAACCTTAGGACAATAGCTAAATTACCTAAGGACAACATTATTAGAGGACTACATTCTGGCTCCTACAAGAAAGAAGGACTCTGAAGGGCTTGTCAATTAGGCAAGCTAACTAAAAATAGTTTCAAATCAATTAATAAAAGTTATTCACCCAGAATCTTGTATTTGCTACATATGGACCTCTTTGGACCAATTGCAGTACAGAGCTTGGGAGGGAAGTCATATATCTTAGTGATTGTTGATGATTTCTCTATATTCACTTGGGTTTTCTTTCTGAAAAATAAGTCAGATAACTTTAGGGTTCTTACAGAATTTCTTAAGAGCATACAGATTGAGTACTCTACTCAAGTTGCATTGATCAGAAGTGATCATGGAACTGAGTTTGAATATCTTCTCATGCAAGAATTCTATGAGAAGGAAGGTATCAGACATTGTTTTTCTGCTTCTAGAACTTCTCAACAAAATGGGGTAGCTGAAAGGAATAATAGAACCCTGATTAAATCTGCAGGGACCATACTTGCAGATACTCACTTGCCCCTATCCTTTTGGGCAGAGGCTGTAAGCACAACAAACTATGTTCTGAATAGATGCTTAGTTCATAAACTTAAGGGTAAGACCCCCTATGAATTACTTAAAGGGAAGAAACCTAAAATAAACTATTTTAAAGTATTTGGTTGTATATGTTTTATTCATAATAATGACAAGAAATATCTTAGAAAGTTTGAAGCCAAAGCTGCAGAGGGAATTTTTCTTGGATATTCCAAAGTCAGCAAGGCTTATAGGGTTTATAACCAATCAACATTAAAAATCGAAGAATCTGTACATGTAAATTTTGATGAGGCTAACAAGTTTTACAAGGAGAATGATTCTTCTTCCATAGAAAATTTGCAGGTACCAAATCTGTGTGAGAAAATGGATGATTTAATCCTAACATATGAGGATATATCACATCCTTCTCAACAGATTCCTGTTGATGACAGTGATGAAGATATTCAAGAAATTTATGCTGAAGATATTGTGGCAAATGAAATTCCATAAGAGGAATTAACACCACAAGTGGTTGAAGAACCAACTCTACCCACTGATCTTATCACAATTAGAGATAATCCCATATCTCAAGTGATTGGAGACATATCAGTCGGTATGCAAATAAGGCATCAACTCAATCATGATCAGATGTATGTTTGCTTTCTTTCTCAGATTGAACCTTAATCCATAAAAGATGTAGAGCAAGATCCCCACTAGATTATTGCAAAGCAAGAGGAACTCAATCAATTTGAAAGATGTAGAGTTTGGGATTTAGTTCCAAGCCCCAAAGACTACCCAGTCATTGGAACTAATTGTGTTTTCAGGAACAAGTTGGATGCTCAAGGATTAATTGTGAGGAAAAAATCAAGATTGGTGCCTCAAGGCTATTCTTAGGAGGAAGAAATAGATTATTACCAGACCTTTGCCCCCGTTACAAGGCTAAAGGCTATCAGGATTTTTCTTGCTTATGCACCATATCAGAAATTCAAAGTCTATCAAATGGATGTCAAGAGTGCATTTCTCAATGGAGAACTCAAAGAGGAAGTGTATGTTGAACAACTACTAGGTTTTATCTCTTCAACTCATCAATCTTATGTTTTTAAATGTCATAAAACCCTTTATGGTCTAAAGCAAGCTCTAAGAGATTGGTATGAGACTTATAGTACGTTTTATAGTTTAAGCTATTAGGGTATTTTCTAGTTTTTAACACGCTAATCGTGTATTATTAGCTTAATTTTTATATTACTTATGTAAATATTATTGCCACTAACATTTTCTTATCTTTTTGCAGGTTTCCAGAGTTTTAGTCAAAAATGACCATACAAGCCCCCTGTCATGCCCTCCCTGGGCGTATCATGGTGTGTGTCACCCGATCCCGAGGAAGCTTGCTGATAGAGACCAAATAATAGGAAAAACCGCTGTCACGCCCCCTAACACGCCCTCCCTAGGAGTGTCCTAGGGCATCATACGGTGCGTGTTGCCCTCTACCCGAAGCCTGCCGACGCATTAAATACTGTTTTGCCTCAGCACGCTAACAGTACTATCACGCCCCTCCCCCATACATGGGCGTGACCTAGGGCGTGTTCGCCCCCTTTTTCAAGACTGATGGATTTTCGACCAATGATTTCGATGCGACGTACGTGTTACGCCCCCCCCCCCTACATGGGCATGACCCAGGGCGTGTTAGCCATCGTAAAGAAGCAATCATCCTTCCCGCCAGAATCCAGAACTCGAGGTCAACCCAGTATGTGTCACGCCCCCTGACACGCCCTCCCCGTATGTTACCTAGTGCATGACCAACCCGTGGAAAATTCTATAAACTCAGATGTCCCCCTAGTGTCCAGAAAAGTTTGGGCTGAGAGGGGGAGGTACTGCCCCTTTGTTTCTTGTCTTTTTTAGTGTTCTTCCCTCTCTCTCTCTTTCTCATTTTGTGTTTTTACTTAACCCTAACTTAGTGCTTAGTTTGTTTTAGCTTTTGTTGTAATTTTTGCACATGCTCTAGTTGATAATTGTAGGGCTAAAATAGGATTTCAATTTCCACGAAATTATAATTTTCATTTCAAGTGTAGCTCTCTTTCTTTATTAATATAAGTGCTCTTTATTACCTTGTATTCTTAATGCTTTACTACTCATCCCCCCTCCTCCACTTCACTATGATTAACTAATCCTCCGTGTACTCGATCTTGATGATCCGAGGTTTGAGTGATTAAGTTATGATGTGTTGGAACACCCTATTACTAATTTGGGCAAGGATCACTATGTTTTTAGGAAATCAGTTTGACCTAGATGTATAGTTGAAAAGGTCAAGTTAGTATGAGTCTAGGGCTTAGAACTTAGGTTTGAAGCTGCCCCCAGGACTATTCAAGGATTCAAGCTTAGAACTGAGGTAAAGACAATTATCGTCGAGCTTAGGTCGACGAAACATCGAACTCCGTTCGATGCTCTCTGAGCTCCACTCTGCTAAATCGTCGAGCTCTGGTCGACGATCTTCGAGCTCAGATCGATGATTTGTCTTCAGCTTATTCTTCAGGTCTCTGAGCTCCGATCGACGATCTTTGAGCTCAGGTCGACGTTTTATGTCTGATGTTCTTTTCAATCTCTGAGCTCAGGTCGACGATTGTAGAGCTCCGATCGACGTTTTTCTTGAGAGATCGATGACTTTGAGGATTCAAATTCTGTTAGCTTTTGGAATGTTTTTCAAATTCTCTCAGCATTTATTTCAAGAGATCTGCTATCCGTTTTCATTTATTCTGGAGCAAGTTTCAAGGGATTTATTAGAGAATGTTTATTGGACTTTCCTCTAGAAGACAAATCATTAATGGAAGACATTTATTGACTGCTAACGGCTATCTTAGATAGAGGATCTTCAGAGAATAAATCATCTTTTCTAGTCTGACAGATATACAACAAGAGACAACACAAGAATAGACTATCTACAACAAGAAATTCTCAGTACAGATTCACAGGATAATGAGATCAATTCAAAGAAAATCAAGTGATCAATCCTGGAGAATTAGTTTAATATTGGCATACTGAAAAATGATCATAGCTTCAACATCAAGGACTCCAGACAATTCATATTTCAGCCTCTGCTGAAACCATCTTCTGCTGGAGATCTGAAGCTTCTGAAGACCTATCACCCTAGCAAAGCTCTCATCTTTCTCAAGGGGAGCTTTAACAACACAATCAATCCACTAAGTCTTCTCTCAGTGATTGAGACAGAGAAGACAACTTCACCTCTTCCTTTTCTTTTTCCTGCTGTAAAAGGGTTATCAAAACTCCATTCAAAAGTCTTGATTCTGGTTCTGAGAGCCTTGTCAAAACTATGTGGTGGCAAGACACCTGATCAAAAAATCTAGTTTGGTTTTTGAGCACTTTATCAAAAGCTCATTGGTGCCCAGGACACCTGATCAACTCATCCTGCAGTGGATTCCTACCAAGGGTGGTAGAAGAGTGGATGTACCCAGGTTTTTGGGGAACCACTATAGTTCCTTGTGTCTTCTGGTTTCTTGTGGATATTCTTTGCTGTGTGCTGTGATTTTTGTTTTACTGCTTTAGTTTTATTTTCTACATCAAAGCACCTTACACCTATACATAAATTAAGCCTTTACTACTGTGCATTTTTAAATTGTAAACTTACTTTAAAATACTCTATTCACCCCCCTCTAAAGTTAAGATAGATCTTACCCTTACTTTCAATTGGTATCAGAGGGAGGTTGGTTGTTCATACAGGCTAACACCTGAACCAAAAGATCCCTGATAAGATCAATCTTTTAAGAGGGTAATTTTCATTATATTTAATTTTATATAAAGACATGGCACAGAACAAAGATTATGCAAGCACCAGGCCTCCAGTGTGCAATCTATCCAAATTTGCACTTTGGAAAGCAAGGATTAGACTTTATATGAACTCTATTGATGAAGACATATTTAATTCTGTATTGACAGTGTGCCCAAGTCCACCAGCAAGCTCAAGTACAAATACTATTCCACCTCCTTCAGGAACAGATGTTGAAATAAAGAAGTGGAAGACTGCAGATGCCAAGGCCATGAATATCTTAGCTCAGACAATGTCTGATGAGATATTTCAGAAGGTAGCTGAATACAGCTCAGCCCAAGGGATTTGGGACAAACTCTCTGAAATTGTCTCAGGATCTGCTGATGAAAGGAAAGATAGGAGATCCCATCTTATAAGCCAATATTAGAATTTCAAAAAGGGAGAAGCTGAATCAGTGGCTGATATGTAAAATAGATTAAGTCTGATTGTCAATGAATTAAAGACTCTGGATAAAGAAATCTCATTGACTGAGCTGAATGACAAAATCCTAATGTGCTTCCCCAGCACTTGGGATTCAAGAATCTGGCCAATCAAAGATGCCAGAAGTCTAAATGAGATTACAACTGAAGATCTCCTGGGCAAGCTCAAATCTTATGAGCTGCTCATTAAAAATAGAGAAGAAGAACAGAAGGCTGCCTCACCAGCTACAAGGAAGGAGAAGACCATAGCCTTCAAAGCTATAGAAGAGGAGCCTGAAGATAAAGCTACAGGAAATGATGAGCTCCTAAGTCTACTGGCCAAAATATTCTACAAAATGGCCAGAAAAGACTTCAAAAAGAAATCATACAAGGGACATGATAAGCCAAGGTGTGATAAATCAAATAACAACAAAGAAATTATATGTTTTGGTTGCAGGAAACCAGGCCATATTGTGCCTGACTGTCCAGAAAATAAAAACAAGGACAAGAAAGATAGAAGAGAAAGAAGAAAGGAGAAAGACTTGAAGAAGAACACCTCAGACAAACCCTCCTACAGCAAGAACACACATACAAGGAAGGGATTTGTTGCTGAGACATGGAGTGAAATTGAAGAGGACTCTAAAGCCTCATCCAGCTCCAGTGATGATGAGGATGATGCTGATAAAAAGGAATTCTGCATGATGGCTATCAATGCCTCTCAAACAGATTCAGAAGAGGAAGAGTCAGAATCAGATTCAGAAGTTCAACTAGAAGAAGATCAGGTAATCAATTTATTTGATTTCAATTCTGAGAACTTTAAACATGACTTTAAAGTACTATGCCTAGATCTGTTGGAGTCTGAAAAGGAAATCACTTCCCTCAGAAAACAACTGTCTGAGTATAGCACTTTAAAATCAGAGAACCTCAAACTCTCTAAAGAGTTAGAATGCTATAGGGAGGAGATAGCTTCACTGAAGAGTGAACTATCCAAGGCCAAGCAGTTTGAAGAATCCCTTAATGGGAGAAGCATCAAACTGATGGATATCACAAGCACAATTAACTCTAGACTTAATAGTACACTGGGCTTGGGAGCTTCGTCCAGCCAGCCTATAGTTCTGACAACTCCAATCAAGTTTATCTCTGATAAAGGGAAGGAAGTTGTAGAGGCAGCTAGGAAGAATGCAAATTTGCCAAAGAAAAATATAGTTCAACAGAATGCATCGAACAGAGCTCGACGATCGTCGAACGGCGCTCGATGATCCAAGAAATGATCGTCGACCTCAGCTCGACGACACCTGAACTCTGAACTCCAGGATAGTCAATCTTCGAACAAAGATCAACGATCTGACCCAAGATCATCGACCTTAGCTCGACGATCGTCGAACAGAGATCAGGACTTTGAACAATCCTTCAAAGGTACATCTAGATTCAATCCTAGAAGTCCTACATCCCAAGGTTTCAACCCCTATACTGAATGGATAGTACTTCTTAGGAGATACCATCCTGAAGGTTATAAGAGTCAACCTGGGATGTCTTTCATTTCTGAATTTAAGGGATATCAACCTAGCCCCAAGGTAAACTGGGTCAAAAACATATAAGCTGTTTATGTGCAGGTGAAGACCTATCCAACATCAAACCAGCCATGGTATCTGGATAGTGGGTGCTCAAAGCACATGACAGGGAACAAGGACAACTTCACATCCTTTAAAGCCAAGCTTGGACCCAAAGTAATCTTTGGTGATTCAAACTTTGGAACAACAAAAGGATATGGTGCAGTCCAAATTGGAACAGTCACCTTCAAGAAAGTAGCTTATGTTGAAGGACTCAAGCACAACTTGATAAGTATCAGTCAACTTTGTGATGAAGGATATCAAGTGACTTTCAACAAAGCTATATGCAAGGTCAAGTCAGAGAACAACACAACTGTGTTGAAAGGTAACAGAAAAGGTAACATTTACTTAGTAGATTTGTATTCATCTAAAGTAGATATTTGCCTATTCAATTCCATATTTAGACCTAATATTCAATGGCATAAGAGACTAGGACATTTTAACCTTAGAACCATTGCTAGGCTATCCAAGGACAACCTTGTTAGAGGACTACCTTCTGGCCCCTACAAGAAGGAAGGACTTTGCAAGGCTTGTCAATTAGGCAAGAAAAATAAAAATAGTTTTAAATCACTAAACAAGAGTGACTCACCTAGGATTTTGTATCTGTTACACATGGATCTTTTTGGACCCATTACATTACAAAGCCTAGGAGGGAAATCCTACACTTTAGTGGTTGTAGATGATTTCTCAAGATTCACATGGGTGTTCTTTCTGAGGAAGAAGTCTGATAACTTCAAGTGTTTGACAGAGTTTCTCAAATGCATACAGATTGAGTTCAACACTCACATTGCCCTGATCAGAAGTGATCATGGGACAGATTTTGATTCTCTTCTTATGCAAGAGTTCTGTCAGAGTGAAGGGATCAAGTATACATTCTCAGCTCCTAGAACTCCTCAACAAAATGGGGTAGTAGAAAGGAAAAATAGAACCCTAATTGAATCTGCAACTACATTATTGACAGATGCTCACCTTCCTCTATCCTTTTGGGCTGAGGCAGTGAACACCTCCAATTATGTGTTGAATAGAAGTCTAATACATAAACTGAAGGGCAAGACTCCCTATGAATTGATCAAAGGGAAGAAACCTAAAGTAGACTATTTTAAAATCTTTGGTTGCATTTATTATATTCACAACAATGACAAGAGATATATAGCAAAATTTCAAGCAAAAGCTGATGAAGGAGTGTTTCTGGGATACTCCATGATCAGTAAAGCTTATAGGGTTTATAATAAAACTACTCTAAAAATAGAAGAATTTGTTCATATTTCTTTTGATGAAACTAATATGTCTTTCAAGGAGAAGAATGCTTCTACCATAGAACAATTGTAGGTACATTCTCTAGCTGAAGACTTGGACAGATTACAAGTTACTCAAAAGGATGAAAGTAGTGAAGATGAAGAAGCTGCTCCACATCTGGAAGAAAATCTTCTTGAAGAGCCAGTTACTGTTCCACAAGAGGAAACAACAACACAGGTTGGTGAACAATCAACACCACCTGTTGATTTAGTAACATCAAGAGATCATCCAATCTCCCAAGTGATTGGAAACATCTCAGCTGGTGTGCAAACAAGAAATCAGGTCAACCAAAACCTGATGCACACTTGCTTTCACTCTCAAATTGAACCTCAATCCATTCAAGATACAGAGCAAGATCCACACTGGATCATTGCAATGCAAGAGGAGTTGCATCAATTTGAAAGAAACAAAGTCTGGGAACTAGTGCCTAAGCCAAAGGATCATTCCATTGTTGGAACAAAATGGGTGTTCAGAAACAAATTGGATGATCAAGGAATTATTGTAAGGAACAAGGCAAGGCTAGTTGCTCAAGGATATTCTCAAGAAGAGGGGATAGACTATGACCAGACCTTTGCACCTGTTGCAAGGTTATAGGCCATAAGAATCTTCCTGGATTATGCTGCTCACAAGGGATTCAAAGTCTACCAAATGGATGTGAAGAGTGCTTTTCTCAATGGGGAGATCAAAAAAGAAGTCTATGTCAGACAACCCCCAGGTTTTGTCTCTCCAACTCATCCTGATTTTTTTTCAAACTGCATAAAGCATTATATGGTCTAAAGCAAGCTCCTAGAGCATGGTATGAGACCCTAGCATGCTTTCTTCTTGAAAATGATTTTATTAGGGGGAGAGTAGACAAAACTCTTTTTTTTAGAACCCATAAGTCCCATACCCTACTAGTACAAATCTATGTAGATGATATTATATTTTGTTCTACCTACTCAAACTTGTGCAAAAAGTTTTCCAAGCTTATGCACTCTAAATTTAAAATGAGTAGCATGGGTGAGCTATCCTTCTTCTTAGGATTGCAAGTCAAACAATATGCTGAAGGCATATTTATTTCCCAAACCAAGTATGCAAAAGAACTGGTTAAGAAATTTGGTATGTCTGATGCATCATGTATGAAAACACCCATGCCTACCAATGTTGTATTGGATGCTGATGAACATGGGAAACAAGTTGATAAGACAATATATAGAGTAATGATTGGTTTTCTATTGTACCTTATAGCTAGTAGGCCTGATATAATGTTTGTTACATGTATATGTGCTAGATTCCAAGTTAGCCCTAGAGAGTCACACTTAACTTTATTAAAGAGGATTCTTAGGTATGTTAAAAGCTGTCCAAATCTAGGACTATGGTATCCAAAAGATTCAGCATTTGACTTAACTAGATTTTCAGATGCTGATTATGCTGGATGCAGAATAGACAGGAAAAGCACCAGTAGAACTTGTCAGTTTCTTGGTGATAGACTTGTCTCATGGTATTGTAAGAAACAAACATCTGTGTCAACTTCAACTGCTGAAGCTGAATATATGGCTGCAGGCAGTTGTTGTTCACAAATATTATGGATACAAAATCAACTCCTAGACTATGGTTACAACATAGAGAAGTCTAAAATATTTTGTGACAACACCAGTGCTATCTCCATTGCACAAAATCCAGTCCTCCATAGTAGGACAAAACACATAGAAATTAGACATCATTTTCTAAGGGATAATGTTGAGAAAAATAAAATTAAACTTCAATATATCCCAACTGATTTGCAAAGGGGAGATATTTTCACCAAGCCTTTGAATGAAAAAAAACACAACTTCTTCCTTAATCAGTTAGGCATGTTAGATGGAGGAAGCCTAAAATAAATTATAAGATTTTGAAAAGCTAAAAATAGACCAAGATTAGGCTAAAAACTCATCTCTTTTTTGTGTCTGTAGGTTAGTTTCTGACTCTGAACTGCGCTCGCCGTTTTCCCCAGAAAGCATCGAACGGAGATCGACGTTTTCCCGAGAAACGTCAAACGGAGATCGACGTTTTCCCAAAACGTCGACCTGAGTTCAGAGCTTGTCAGATAGTTGTATACTATCTCTTTCAGGCCTTCGATCGTCGAACTGAGCTCGACGTTCTCTCTAGATGGCAATGTCGGTCGAATGGAGATCGACGATCCTTCCTTTTTTGCGTCGAACCCTAATATAAAATCATTTTTTGGCCGCCGCTCGTCGTTTACGCTTTCATACTCTCTGCAAATTTTTCTCTTTCCCTCCAAACTCTCTACACTTGGTTGTGTTTATTGAATCTTTGCAGGTATAGATGGCAATGTCGGTCGCCGCTCTCTCCAAAATGAAATTTGATACATGCTTTGACATTGATATGAACTCCTTCGACGGCAGCGATCAGCGATTCAAAGACATTCTGAATCTGTTCCGCGAACAGCAGTTAGTTCAGTTGATGACCATAAGAATAAAGATTGCAGCATATGAAGTAAAAGAATGGGTTTTTACTGCCGCCAATGAAAATGAAAACTCTATAGTCGGCACCATAGATGGAACTTAGGTACCAATGTACCCCGCTCTTTTGACAGAAGTATTCGCATTAAGTACTGGGAATGACTCCATCGATTTGTCTGGATAGGAATAAGTTTCATTGTTAGATCGAATGGGTCACTCTGCTGTGAACCCTAATAAACTATTGAAAAAGAATTTATCTATTGAATTTCAATTCTTGGCTGATGTTGTTGGAAAAGTGCTTCTGGCAAAGCACTCCGCCCATGATACAATCTCAAGGTATCAGTTATGCTTAATGGGAGCTTTAGTTGATAAGAAACATCTGGATTGGGGATCAATCTTCTTTAATTTGATCAAGAAGAAAATTAGCAAAAGCCGTGTCAGTTTTGGGAGGATTATAGGGGTTTACCTACATCACAGGTGCCCTAATCTGCTGGTTTCAAGTGGCATGCACATCAATACATCCAAAAGGCTCACCTGTGCCCTCTTCAGCAGGTGGGACAGGCAGATTATAAACCCCATCAGGGCTGTTGCAGCAATATCTGCTTCAGGCACAAGGACTGCCTCAGTCACTCCTCCTCAGGTATCTGCCCCAGCAGAAGATTTGCCTGCTTCTCCTCCTCCTCCAGCTGTCTCTGCACCAGTCATATCAACCTCACCACTCATCTCAACCATAGCCATATCTTCCCCCATTACAATCTCATCACCCATTTCACCTCCTCCAGCCACTACCTCAGAATCATTCCATCCCTTGTACTACTATCCACCTGTCACCACTCCATCATTTCATCTTCTTGATGACTCCTTCATGGATGATTCTCCTCCCTCTCCTCCTGAGATTCCATCTACATCTTCCTACCAATAACTTCTTCAGGACATAATCTCTCAACCATCCTTTACTCCATCCTTTACCTCTCCCATATCATCCATCTCCTCTTCAATAACATCAATCTCAACAATTCCTTCTACTGAGCCATCCCTCCCTATACCTCCTACCTCAACACCATCCATTCCATCAGTCCCAGCCAACATCCTTCCAGCTACTTCAACTCCTACCTCTACTCAAGCCCCTCTTGAGTATGTAGATCTTTCAGCTTTGGTAGACAGGTTGTATGAGCTGCTAGCCCCCATGCTAACCTCATTGCTGGAGACCACCTTGGCTCCACTTCTGAAAAATGTTCAGGAGCTGTCTACCAGGCTATCTACCTTCCTCTCCTCTCAGGCAATCCATTCTTCTGGGTGCCTTGATCAAGTTTTCACTGAATCCAATCAGGGGGAGATGCCTTATGAAGCTCTAGTTTTGCCTGAGGCTGCTGAAGTTTCAGAACCTTCTCCAGTATTTGTAGTAGATCTTCAGAGCCTGCTGTCAGTTTTTGATTCTGTGTACTTCAATTCTTTGCCAGTTCTACAAGTTGAAGACCTTACTAAGGCCATTGTGCCTGTTTTAGAATGTGATCCCAGCCTGATTACATCTTATGTAAACTCTTTCAAGGCTGAGGATATTGTTGCGTCTATTTTTTCTACTGCTACTGCTGTTACATCTATTGGATTTTCTGACATTGAAATGCTGTCTGTTGTTGCTGATGCTGCTGCTTATCTGGAAGAACCTGAACCTGCTGCTCCAATTACTTCTGCTCCTATTGCTGCTTCCATAAGTTCTATTTCTGCTGCTGCTCCTGCTCCTGCTCTGACTTCTGAACAACTGAAACAACAAGAGAAGTACATCAAAAGCATTGATGATCTGTATGATAGACCCCAGAGCTCAGAAAGTTATCAGTTTCACACAAACTCTGATGACTCTTCTGGTACCATTGCAAAGAAAAGGAAGGCCCGAAGCAAGGCTATGATGAAGGTCCCTCCTACTAAGGCCAAGGATGCTAATGATATACCCTACTATGTTCTGCATGATTGCCAAATTACTAAACCATGGATGCAATATTCTAAAAACCAACTAAAGGCCATGACGAAGAAAAGAAAGTTTGATAAGTATGAGAAAGGTTCATCCCAATTTCAGCCTCCTCCTCCTCCTCCGCCAGATTCAGGATCAGGTGTAGGATCAGCTTCTCTAACCTCAGCTCCAAAGCAAAGATCCTCCCAATCCTCAAAAAGATATCATCCCAGGGGGCAATATCAAAGGGGTTATCAGTCCAGAAGGGGACAATATAGAGGAAATCAAAGAGGACATAGATTTCAAGCAAGGGAAGGACAAAGACACATGGACTCAACTCAAGGTCCTTTCCCCTATAAACTCAGAGAAATGGTTGATACAAGAACTCCTACTACTTCATAAACTGTCAACAGATATGAGCCTGCAGTTCCTTTTGAAGATCCAGATAATAATCCATTATCATGGACTGCTAGGATGAAAGAACTTGCTGCTTTAGATCAGCGTAAGAAGGCCAGAGAACAAGGGAAAGACACTTCCAACATTACTACTTTGTCAGATCAAAGAAAGGCAGAACTGGAAAGGTATACAACTAGGAAATTCTTTGACCCAGTGGACTACATGAAACTGCATCCTGAGGCTGTGGTTCCCAGGCCAAGATCTCAAACCTCCATTTCTAGATCGATTTCTGGACATCATCTGGCTTCCTCCTCCTCTGTCCCTTCTTCTAGGGTCCTAAGTTAAGGTCTCTCTAAATCCAGGCAGGGGGAGATGTTCTATGAATAATCTCTAGTCCCAACACAAAAATCATCAGTGATCAAGTTAAGGCCGCTATCAACATAAGAGATCAAGTAAAGGAAGTCAAGATAACCATTCAAAGCAAACCAAAACAGGAAACTCAAAGTGAACAGCAAAAGGAATCAAACCCAGAGAGGCCTCTGTCTCATACTTATGAACCTAAATTAGATCCAGTCTATAGGATGGCTAGATTTAATGAGCTTATTGGTCTATCAGATCAATAAAGCTAAAGATGAAAAAAAGACACTTCCATGTTCACAACTCTATCATCTTTTCGAAAGAAAGAACTTAACAAATATCAAGAACAAAATCTTTTAAATGTAGACACCTATATGAATTTACATCTTGAAGTTGTTGTGCCCATAGTTGCAACTATAAAAATTCTTGGTGCATAAGACATGAAGATGACCCAAAGGGAAGCAGAGGACCCAAAAAAGAAAATGGTTTTCATAAAACCTTCTTCAGATTCTTCAAAGAAAGACTCTTAATTTTCTGTCTATGCATTTTGAATTTTATTATTATTGTTTTTTTTCAAAGAATAATTATATATATATCTGCTGAAAGTTTTTTTTCTGCTAAATATATTTTCTGGCTTTATTTTTTGTAATTAGTATCATCACCCAAATAGGGGGAGATTGTTGGAACACAAGTTTGGATTTGGGCAAGGACTACTAATAGAATTGTTTAGATGACCCAAAATGTATAGTCTAAGGTCATATGTTTTCTAGGGGGAAAGTCAGCAACCCCAACTTAGACTATTAGTGCTCCACTTTAGAAGACCTTAGTGACAAAAGATTTCAATGTAAAAGCAGTTAAATTGATTGCAGGAAAGTCGTTCGACGATAGTCGAACTCATCTCGACGATCGTCGATCTCAGATCGACAAACTCAGAGTTCCTTCTCTGAGTTGACCTCGACGAAAGTCTAGCATAGATCGACGAATTATGATCTCATATCATATGTTCAGCTCGATGAAGGACTATCTCACTTCAACGAACTTGGAGCTCAGATTAGCAAGTATATGTTCACCTCGACGAAGGAAAATTCTTAGCTCGGCGAACTTGGAGTTTAGGTTGACGAAATCTTTGCTGAGTTCGACTAAATTCTACCAGGTTCTATTCAGCTATTCTTCTCTGCAGTTTCTCAGTTTGACTATCACTTTGATTTCAAATTCTTTTATATTAAGACAGTAATGCTCTGATAATTAATGCTCAATATTCTCAAAAATATAGTCTTTCCGGGCAACATTAATTATGGTTTTCACAGAGTTATTGCTCTACCATATTCAATGGGATAGTTAGGGAAATACATTCAAGACAAATATTAGCTGTTCAGAATTCCATAATTTCTACAGAGGATTTTAGGAAACAATTTAAAATTCAAATGTTGTTTAATATGAAAACATATATAAAGTGATTTTCTTTCGGAAGAATATAGGCATACATAGATCAAACATAACAATCACAAGAGAAGTGAATCAGTAAAAAAGTATTAACAGACAATGAACAACAATACAGCTCCTACGCCTCAGTCACTATTAGAAAATAGACTTATTTCCAGGGCAAATTTCCTTGGCAAAAATTCCAAAATTGTGGCTAAAGAGTTTTAGCCACGGTCTAGCCATAGGAAAACTCCGTGGCAAAAGTCGGCGTGTCTAAAACTTTTAAGCCACGAATTGGTCGTAGGAAATACTATTAGCCATGGTAAAAAAATGTCGTGGCAAATAAGCCAACTATTAGCCATGGTAAAAAAATGTCGTGGCAAATAAGCCAACTATTAGCCACGGTATGAAACCATGGTTAAAATTAACTCATCGTTTTAAAAAAAAACTATTTGCCACAGTTATAAGCCGTGGCAAATACTAATTTATGTTTTTTTTAAAAAAAACACAATCAAAATACGATAATACAGTTGCAAATTGTTATAACTATAAATTAATAAGATACACGCTCAATCGTGTACGACCCAAATCGAATGAATCAGATTCGATACCATATAAAAACACATTAATTGAGAGAAAAAATAGAATAATTTATTATTTCCTTCTTCACAGATATTATTACAAGAGTATACAAATATTTATAGAGTGGAGGCTCAACTCTATGCTAAGATGAGTGGCTAAACTTTAAATAGAAATGTACTCTCCAATGAGCTATTGGATGGGCCCTCGTATAACTTATTTCAACAGTATTCTTAAACCAATGGTAATATAAAATTGGTTGATTTACTGATAATAATAAAGGATAAAATTGGTTTGTGAAAATAATAAAAAAACAACAGAAAATAAAATAAGAAAAGCTTTACTGTGTATATTTTATGGCTCCAGTTTTGCACACAAAACAACATAAAATCATAAAACATTGGGGATTAATAAATATTGAAGTTCTAAAGTGACTCGGCAAACTGATGGGCGTCCAGGTCAAGTTCCTGTGTCATGACGCAGTTCATAAGCCAGTCGCTGTTAAATGTTTGCACGCCCATCTTTTCCACAAGCAGAGCCTCCTCTATGTCTTCCTCGCAAGCTGTAAATATAGTCTTTGCTGGCTCAACAATGCTCTGAAGGTCACGGATCGCCTGAAAAGCGCATATTATTAACATATTAGTATTATCATACAACTTCTCATCATCTCATTAGAAATAAATTTATTAGAATAAATAAATACATTTATTTTCAACATGAGTGATGGCAATCTCAAATTACAGCATGCTTCTTTCGCAGATGCCAATGACAGAAAATAATTTTCCAGGAAAGTTATAATAAAACAGTGATCAATCTTGTTATCAGAACTTTTGGTATCTTCAAAAAAACTTGCATACCAATAAAAGCATCTACTATGCACATGTAGGACTGCGGATTGTAAGGCTAGATCTCCAGATACTTGTCTTCCATTTAAATAATGAAGCATTTCTCCATTTAAATAATGAATCATTTCTTTCGAAGATCATGATGTATATTCAACTGATGGTGTAGAATGCTTGATCTTAGTGAAATTGTTTCTATGGTTTAAGCTACTCTTATGTATTCTTTAACACCATTTAGATTTATCCTACACCCATACTCTTGCCCAGAGTGCGCACAAATAGAATTTTATCAAATTAGCCACATCACATTCTGACACTTATAGTAAGGATTATGGTAGTGAGTGGGTAAGAATTTACAACGAACCAATCTAGTGAAAACATGTTTTTATACATTTACCTCTATGCGTACCTACAATATGGAAGCAGAAGATCGGGCGTAGATGTAGAGGAGGTCGCCAATGGAGCTCCTTGCCTTATAAAGGAGGTCGCTAATGGAGCTCCTTGTTATCTTTTCTCAGCGGCTATGTTCCTTTCTAATACTCATTTTTCTAGTTGTAAACAATCAATCCTAAGAAAATAGAGTAAAATAGCATGCAAAGAGTGTTGATTCGTTAACTAGAAAATAATAAGAACCTAAGGTCTACAGACACAATGAGGTACTAGTTCAGAGAGGAAAAAACAACAACAAAACTAAAATATTAAACCATGAGACCAAGCAGCAATTTTTTTATTATGATATTCCATAGATTTATACTTGCAGAAAACTATACAACAATGGGAAGAAAATAAAGATTTTAAAGAGCTAACCAAAAAATTACCATGACTCTCTTACATATTTTTATCTAACACATAAATTACATAAAATAAAGCAGTACAAATAGAAATATATTTTGTACGGGTAAAAAATATGACTTGCATAATCATATAGATTTATGATAAAAAATTTCTTACAAAACTAAATTGTGTGCATGTCTTTGATAGGGGCATCCTGAAGGAAATCAGGTGAGCACCATTAACATTTTAGTGCAATATATATATATATATATATATATATATATATATATATATATATATATATATATATATATATATACAATATGACTTGCACAATCATATAGCTTTATGATAAACAATTTCATACAAAAATAAATTATGTGCATGTCTCCGACAGGGGCATCCTGAAGGAAATCAGGTGAGCTAAAACTGCTTGTAGAACTTTTATGAATCTTTGTAGTCAAAATAGGACAAAATATTCACAAAGCTACAAAAAAAGTAGGGCATGGCTAATAGAAAGGATGATGATAAAAACTTTTATTTTAATAATCAGGAGTATATTTTGCCAAACAGATCATTAAGAAACTGGATATACTATAGTGCTCCTTAGGGTTGTTCAATATCAAGACTTGACCGAGTAAAACTCAAGACACTGTTTTAATGTGCTAAGCATACCTTTATGTATTTCGAGTTATCAGAGTCCATTGAATTATAGTATTCTCTGTTGTTCAAAGACACGGGATCCATAAGAACATCAATCTTATCGAACTGAAAATCACCTGCAACTGAAACATGAACCTGAAAGTAAAAGGATACCGATGTAAAGAAGAAAAAAGTGGTAACATCAAATGAAAAATGAAATCAGGATAAATATCTCACAAGCTGGTTCACAGAAAGATTGCGACCTCATAAATAGCCTGATTGCAATAAAGTGCATTTACCAAGCATGTTATTGTCAACCTCCAAATCAACCTAAAAATCTAAACAAATAAATAATTTTAGGAATACAAACCAAGACAATAAGCTTGATAAAAAAGATTATGTAAAATATAGTTATAAAGAAAAGAAAACCTATGTTCATAAATTTATTAAACCAAGCACTGCAAATAGCCTGATGGCAATAAAGTGCACTTACTAGGAAGGTTATTACGCACCAATTGTTGAAATAAGGAAACAAATGCAATGTCAAGAGCAGCTTCAAGATTCCTTAAAATTTTCCAGCAATGCCACATTGGTAGGAAAATCGGGAGCTTAGTGAAAAAATTACAGGAAATACGTAAAATAAGGGAAGGAATTTGTGTTATGGAAATCTAACATTGAGGGGGAAAATTTAAGTGAGTAGAAATAAATAAAGAAGAAATGCAATATCGAAAGAAGCCTTGATAGGGTTTTTAAAAGAGCGAGTGTGTTCTGGAGGGGTCGATCGGATGGAACACAGCCATGGAAAATCTAGCAGTGAGGGAGGTCTTCGGCGGTAGTGTGAAGTTCACAATGGCCTGTAGCATGGAGAAGAAGTCCAGTTATTGAAATCGAGGGCAAAAGAAGAGAGGGCACAAACATTTACCTTGTAAATAGAAGAAAATATAGAGGCCGATGGAGTAGGCTCCGACGATAAGCAAATAAGGGAAGATGGCTGCGACTTGGGAGGAAGATGGTTGTGACCTGGTGGAAGGAGACAACAATTGAAGGAGAGGGTGCGAGGACAGATGCACGTGAAGCCATCGTAAAGGAATCGTGGCTATATTGGAGCTTCCCGCGGGATGGATTGTTGAGCGAGGAGGAGAGGGGAAGCTGAGGAAGCCCTGTCTATTTTTCTTTCGCTGGTCGCAGGATTTAGAGTCGTGGGTTAGGTTTTGTGGAATTCATACGACGATGCATATATTGTTGAGCATGGAAAAGCATGCGCTAAAGCATAGAGAATGATGACTTTGACCTGAATATTAGCCACGTTTTTTTGCTTTTTATAGCTAATACAAAAGTATTAGCCATGCTTTTTTATAACCATGGCTAAAACCTAAATATTAGCAACGATTTTGCGATCATGGCTAATACTAGTGTATTAGCCATGATTTTTGAACCCTGGCAAAAAAATGTTTAGCTAATACTCATTTTTCAAGTAGTGAGTGTTCATCATCTACTTGAGGGTTTCAAGGGACAACTTATCAAAATTAGTCCAAAAAGCTTCTGAAGAGCAATATTATTTTAAGGCCTACACCCTTAAAGAAAATCTTTCACTTCTAATCAGATTCATACAACTCAGGCGGAGCTTTAACATCATCAAGTCCACTAGTCTTCTCAGAGCTTTGAGACAGAGAAGTGAACATATTTTTATTTTTCATTTCCTGTGTACAGGGTTTTTAACTCCCTTGAAAAGTTAGCCCCTTTTGGTTCACAAGTCACCTGATCAAAAGACTTGAGATTGGTTTTTGGGCACCTGATCAAAAGCTCAAAGTGTTGCTAGATCTCTTTTTGAAAAATAGATCTTGTGGTGGCAAGGCACCTGAGCAAAAACCTTTGGTGGCAGGGCACCTGATCAAAACCTGTAGAAAATTCCTACCAGGGTGGTAGAAGAGTGGATGTACCCATATTTATTGGGGAACCACTATAAACTCCTTGTGTTGTCTGGTTTGCCTTTATATTTGTTTGTGTATTGTGATATTTCTCTTTATACTTATATATATATATCACTAACTTTTAATCCACTATAAAAACAAGTTAATAATTTTTTAATACTTTATTCACCCCCCTCTAGAGTAAAGATAAGATCTATCCCTACTTTCTAGTTACCAGCATCTGGGTACGTGGTGGGACCTCTTTGTCATAGCACCCGAGGTCCTGTTTGTCCGGTGACTTCCCTGCTTTAGATTGTTAGTCATCGAGCTTATCCGTTGAGCCGGTAACCTTAGGGTTCCTTGATCCGATTTGTGGAGTAGTTAATTTTCCGTGCTTCAACATTAGAGAATTTTCCCAGCTTTAACACTTGGTGATGTGAGCATGGATCGTAGCAGAGGAGGTAAAGATTTTCTGGTATGCGAGATGGTGAGTGCAGACGAGCAAGACATATTAGTCGGCAACTCGGCAGGAGTTGGTAACTCGATACGAGGTGGTGAGTTTGTGACATTAGCTGCGGTCGAGGGGTTTGTGAGGAGGATAAAGAGGACCATTATCTCAAGGCTTCATCGTCTCCTAGATTTCACGACGACCTCACCCTGTCGCATGACACCATCGGATTAGGAAGCACCTCAATGATGATTTGGGAAAGAGCGAGCTTGGAAGAGAGAGGAGCGACTGATGCAATCACGACACTACCCAACGAGCAGCCAAGGGATCATGTTCCAGGATCCAGAGTTGCCGGTGTGGTACCATTATACTCGCTAGTGGAGCAATTATGGTGATGATACAAGCAACGATGAAACCTGTCACCACTATGGAGGGAGGAGCCCCTTCTATTATGAGATCCGAGAGCTAGTCCTCATTTACTACTCCGGCAGAGATGACCCGGTCAGGCATCTCCAGTGGTTCGAGGATTTGGTGTCCATCCATAACATGTCAGACACCTTCAAGTGTAGGTTCTTCTCGATCACCTTCAAGGGAAATGCATGAGATTTGTTCCACAAGTTGCTAGTTGGTATCGTCTATTGCTTCGCAGATCTGCGTCGGGGCCTTAGGGCAAGGTTGGCAATATCCAAGAAGATGAATGAGTAACCTGCTCTCTTCAAGATAGCTCAGGGGAAGCACGAGAGTCTTAGCCACTACATCGACATTTTCCAGGAGGGGATCTTGGAGGTAGAGGAGGTGGACAGCTTCACTCTAATGCTAAAGCTGAAGTTTTGTCTGAATCAGGGTCTCTTCAGCATAGAGATGGGGTCCAAGCCCCGAGGTCTTTGAGGAGATGTTTGAGAGGGCAAATACATTCATCCAGGGAGAGGAGAAGAATAAGGATTTCTTGGCATGGCTAGATGGGATGAGTCGTTGGGAATTGGAAGAGAAGGACCTTCAGAGATGAGAGTCGGAAGGCTACCAGAGAGGCAGGTAGAGAGAAGAAGGGAGGAGCCGAGGAGGAAAGAGGAGCATAAGAAGAGAGAAGAGCCCAGGAGTGTAAAAGAGCGGAGGAGGCAGGAGAGGCCTCGAAGGAAAGAAGAGAGAAGGCCCGTGGAGGCTCAGGAGAGGAGAGGAAAAGAGAGAGATTCCAGCACCCTTCGAACCGGCCTTAGTGGTGGCAGCCTGCTAGGCCATTTTTCCAGCAACATAAGAGGAAGGATTGCTGGCAGCAAGGCGGTGGGAGAGGAACTGGAGGAGAGGCGATGGCCATTATCCGACAGGAAATAAGCATCGTTAGAGGGAGCAGCTGGCCAGATGCTAGGAGGCAAAGATTCCCCTCTACTATGACATACATTGGGTAGAGGGCATGGTACAATGGCCTTCCTGGAGTTTTGGGAGGCGGGGAGGAGGCTGGAAGTTGGCACGGAAGAGAGGGAGGAGCCTAGGCAGGAAGCGCCCGCGGGACTGGTAGCATTCCAAGCTTCTATAAGGAGAAGGAATGAGGACCGGGTTGACAAAGGAGGTTGCGGAGAAGTGATCCATGGCCCAAGAGGTGGGCATATTGGAGTGATCAACGACGGGGCTAGACAAGGAGCTTCCCGTAAGGGGAGTCTCTACCAGATCTATCGGAAGAGCGTCGCCTCTAAATGCGTCGCTTTGACCTCTCTATTTTTACCACCGTTGGATGAGATCACCTTCTCTGAGGAGGATATTCTATGGAATAAGAACCCCTTCCATGATACTCTAGTCATCCAAGATGCCATCGAGGACTTCACAGTTGATTGAATCCTTGTGGACAACGGGAGTTTGGTAAACATGATCTTAAAGAGGACCTTCGTCGTGTTTCAGTTGGAAAAATACAGAGTCCAAGCTGTGGACAGAGCCCACTTTGTCTTTCTAGGAGAGAAGAAAGAGTTGGAAGGAGGAGTTGACCTTCTTGTCACCCTTGTAAGAACTTCAATCTGATGCCACTTTGTCATCGTCAATGAGGAGAGCTGATATAACGCCATCTTTTGGCGTCCCATCATCAACTACTTCAAGGAAATTCTATCTTCATACCATCAGTTGATGAAGTACTGTCGGGTAGATGTCTAATTAAGGATCAAAGGGGATCCAAGAGCTAACAGGTAGTGCTACCTAAATGTCATCAGTACCATCTGCTGGATGGAGTGAGCAAATAAGTTATAGAATCTGCGGGAAAGGGAGGAATGCCTGACGACTTCTAAGGAGTTGGACGAGCTAGAAGTCATCTTCCGGAGCGGAGAGCCGGGGCTGATGAAGTTCGCAGGATCTCTGACGATAGGAGATAAGCTGGTGATGGTCCCGTATCTTCAAGAGAACGTAGATATCTTCTCCAGGAGGGCTGTAGAGATGCTAGGGATTGATGATGATGTTGCCTTCTATCGCCTCAACCTGGATCCCAAGATTTCCCCCATCCATCAGAAGTAGAGGAAGAGCGCCACCATGCTGGCTGGCCCGATCAAAGAGGAGGTAAAGAAGCTACTAGAGGTAGGGTTCGTTTCAGGGATCTAGTATCCAGGCTGGGTCTCTAGTGTTGTAATGGTGAAGAAGTCCAGAGGGGGCTGGCGTTTATGTATTGACTTTTCTATGTTAAATAAAGCTTGTTTGAAGGATTGCAACCCCTTTCCTCAAATAAACGTGCTGGTTGATTCGGCCGTCGGGTATCCTGTATTGACTTTCCTTGATGGCTTTTCTGGTTATTACCAGATCTGAATGGATCCCCCTAACTGTTGCGATGTCTCATTCATCACCAATGATGGATGCTATAGATATAAAATGATGTCATTCGGGCTCAAGAATGCGGGCACGATGTACTAGAGGATGATGTGTTGGAACCCTAGGTTTTGATTTGAGTTCAGTCCTCTCTTTCTGTCTCTTGACCCAAGATTTATCTATGGTCAAACGTTAGTTGATAGGTTGGATTCTCTAGTTGTGTAGAATTGCTTTTCCAGATGAATATTTGGTTAAGTAGTTTTTCGTTCGACTATAGTCGAACGTCGCTCGACTATCGTCTATCGGCTGATCGACGATCGTCTATCAGTTGGTCGACGTTCTGTCTGCGTTGTTAGCTCGACTATCTGTTGATAGGTCGATTATCTATTTGCCTTGGTAGTTCGACTATTTGTCCTGATAGTTCAACTATCTGATAGCTCGACTATCTGTTGATAGTTCGACTATCTGTTGTCTTTGATAGTTCGACTATCTGCTTGGGTAGTTCAACTATCTGATAGCTCGACTATCTGTTGATAGGTCGACTATCTGTTTTCTGTGATAGGTCGACTATCTGCTTGATAGGTCGACTATCTGTTTTGCTTTGATAGTTCAATTATCTGCTTGGATAGTTCAACTATCTGATAGTTCGACTATCTGTTGATAGGTCGACTATCTGTTTTGTTTTGATAGGTCGACTATCTGTTGATAGGTCGACTATCTATTTTCTGTGATAGGTCGACTATCTGCTTGATAGGTCGACTATCTGTTTTGCTTTGGTAATTCGACTATCTGTCCTGATAGATCGACTATCTGATAGCTCGACTATCTGTTCTGATAGGTCGACTATCTGCCAAGGTAGTTCGACTATCTTCTTTGATAGTTCGACTATCTGGATCGTTCGACTATCTGTCCGATAGGTCGACGATCTCCGTGCGTCGGTCGACGATCTCCAAGGGTCGTTCGACGTTTTGCTGTATGTTTTAAATAGTTTTGTCGTCTTCTGTGATGTGACTAATTTCATAATTATTTTGGCATATTTTATAAAAGATTATTTGAATAAATTGTGATAACACTTCCATGCAATATCTATTCTATTCTTTATGCATGAGCTAATCTTTTCTGACAAAGTTGTTTGTCTTATAGCTAAGATATGATTTCTGCCAGGCTGTCCTTTATAGCCGTTAGACTAAAAAAGTCTTCCTTGGCTGTAAAGAGTCTTTTCTGATGTGACTTTCTCTTATATTATTTCATCAGAAGTATTTGCAGCTTCTTAGAAAGCTTTATCCTATTATAGGATATCTTTCTGCAGTATTTTTGTTTTGCTTTATGCTTTTTGCAGCCCAGCTTACAGAGTTCAGAAGAAGACAAGATTCAAACTCAAGTAAGAGCTGTTGCTGTTGCTGCTATATAAAGACTTCTTTGAAGAAAGAAAGAAGCTAGCTCTCATATACCAAAAAGCGATCAGCAGCATTCAAGCTTAAGAACTTATAGTTTCAAACTGCTCTCAGCACATTCACATCTAACTGAGAAGAAGTTCTAGTTCTTCAATCTTCTTCAACCTGAGTTTTCCTGCTTACAGGAAGATCTTTACTCAGAGCCTTTTGAAGAAGAAGAAGAAGAAGATAGCTGCCTGAAGAAGAAAATCTTATTTCATATTATTTATCTTCTTGTAGCTTTTTCCTTCAGTAATTTCTGAAGTGTTTCTGCACTGAAGCAAGACTTCACCTGGACGTTCTTTTAGCCAGGGGGAGCCTTGATTCTTTTAGAGCTTTCTAGCTCAGTGCAAGTTATTGTGCTTCTCTAATCTATTGTAAAATAGAGAAGACACCTTAACCTCTTTTCCCCCTCCTGTACAGGGTTATTACTCCCTTCAAAAGTATCCCTTGGTGGCAGGGCACCTGATCAAAAACCTGTGTTGGTTTTTAGACACCTGATCAAAAGTCTAAAGGGTTTCTTGATCTACCTGAAGCAGATCTTGTTGGTGGCAGGGCACCTGATCAAAAACCTGAGTGGATTCCTACCTTGTTGGTAGAAGAGTGAACGTACCCAAGTTGTTTGGGGAACCACTATAAATTCCTTGTATCGTGTGGATTGCTTTAATTAAATACTTGCATTGTGGCTGTGATTAGATCTTAACTAGGTTTGCTAGTTGCTATTTAGGTTTCCAAGCCTTAACTGTAATTATAGTTGGCTGCCTTGTTGTGCACAATACTTGTGTTAGGCTTTAAGGTTTAATCTCAAATATCTATAACCTTCATTCTGCATTTAACTCCAAGGGAGTTGAGTAGAAAGTCAACTTTGCTAGTGCAATTTTTGATTACTCTATTCACCCCCCTCTAGAGTAGTATCTATCCCTTCTCTTTCAATTGGTATCAGAGGGAGGTTGACTGACTGTATAGGCTAACACCTAAGTCACAAGATCCTGATAGATACCAAAGTTTATAGATATTCACTTTCGCTATCATGGCCCAGTCCAAGGATTATTCTAGCACCAGACCTCCAGTATGCAACTTAGCTAAGTTTGGCATCTGGAAGGCAAGGATCAAATTATATATGAACTCTATTGATGAAAGTATTTTTGCTTCTATTTTGACAGGACCACCAAGAGCACCTGCTGCAGCTACTGCCTCATCATCATCTGATATGAGTGCAGTGCCTCCTCCAGACTACAATGATGAATACAAAAAGGCAAAGATAGCAGATGCCAAGGCAATGAACATTCTGGCTCAGACAATGTCTGATGAAGTATTCCAGAAGGTTGCTGATTGCTCCTCAGCAAAAGCTATGTGGGATACACTGAACCAGATTGTAGCTGGTTCAGCTGATGAAAGGAAGGACAGAAGGTCCAACCTTATCTCACAGTATGAGAATTTCAAGAAAACTGATGCTGAATCAGTTGAAGCTATGTACACAAGGCTCAGCTCAATCATCAATGAGCTGAGGACCCTTGATAGGATATTTCATTGACAGAGGTCAATGATAAGATTCTTATGTGCTTCCCTAGCACATGGGATCTAAGGATCTGGCCTATCAAGGAGGCTAGAAGCACAAATGAAATCTCAACAGAAGCCCTTCTCGGCAAGCTCAAGTCTTTTGAGCAAGTGCTGAAGTCCAGGGAAGCTGAAGCTGAAGCAAAGACCCCAACTCCTTCAAGAAAAGAGCAAACCCTTGCTCTCAAAGCTGCTGACATTTCTGAAGGCAGCCAGTCCAATGAGGAACTGATGGAATTATTTGCCAAAAGGTTTCTCAAGATGGGAAGGAAGGAATTCAGAAAGAAATCTTCAAAGTATGAAGATAAACCAAGGTATGATCGTACCCCCTCTAAAGAAATAATCTGTTATGGTTGCAGGAAGCCTGGACATATTCTTCCAGATTGTCCAGAGGAAAAGAACAAAGATAAAAGAAAAGACAAGGATCAGCATAGGAAGCATTCCAAGCCATCCTCCTACAAGAACAAAAAGAAGGAGAGAGGCTTTGTTGCTGAAACCTGGAGCGATTCTGATGAGGAATCCTCTTCCTCAAGCTCTAGTGAGGATGGAGAAGAAAAGAAGGCAAAGGAAGTTTGCCTGATGGCAATGGATGCCTGCAGCAATCACTCAGCTGCAGAGAATTCAGATTCTAATGAAGAGATGCCAACAGAAGATGAGGTATTATCTTCTTATGACTTTACATCTGCTGAATTTAAATCTGATTTTAAATCTTTATGTTTAGATTTAATTAGTTCTGAAAATGAAATAAAAGAACTTAGAATTAAACTAGCTGAATCTGAATTGTTTGCTAATGAAAATATTAGGTTAACAACAGAACTCACTAATGCTAGTGAAGAAATAAAATTCCTTAAGAATGAATTAGCTAAGTCCAAAAGGTTAGAAGAGTCTCAGAATGGTAGAAGCCTTAAGTTGCTTGAAATAACCAGCATGTCTAACACTAGGTCAGGCAATAACAAATTAGGCTTAGGAGCATCTTCTAGTGAGCCCCCAATCATTCTTAAAAACCAACTTTCAACTCCAGTGAATTTTATTTCATCTAGTGGAATAAAAAACACTGAGCAAGTTAATCAAGTAAATAGAGCTTTAAATAAAGCTAAAAGAGAGAAAAGAAAACAGAAATTTAAGGAATTACAAAGAGCGTCGAACGCAGCTCGACGATCGCAGTCCCAATGGTCGAACGGAGATCGACGATCTGGGTACCAATCGTCGAACGCCGATCGACGCTTCCAACAAGAATTTCAAAATTCCAACCAGAACTTTAGAAACCCGAATATAAATAGAAACCCTAGGTTCATTGACCCATCATCAGCATGGAGAATCCCACCTAGGAGATCTTACCCGTTAGGTTATCACCCTCGGCCTGCTTATTCATTTATTTCCAGTTTTTCTTATGTGAAAAACAAGGGACCCAAGGTTACCTGGGTCCACAATGTTTAAATTGATTTATTTGCAGGTGAAGACCTATCCTATCACTCAAAATAAGTGGTATTTGGATAGTGGTTGCTCCAAACACATGACAGGAAATAAAGAACATCTATCAAGATTCAAGGCAAAGCTTGGCCCAAAGGTAATCTTTGGAGATTCAAGCTGTGGTCAAACTGAAGGCTATGGCAGGATGACAATTGGAGCTATTACATTCAAGAGAGTTGCTTATGTGACTGGACTGAAGCATAATTTAATTTCAGTAAGTCAGTTATGTGATGCTGGATACCAGGTATCATTCTCTAACTCACTTTGTAATATTACTTTAAATAATAGTGTTGTATTAGTAGGCATTAGACTAGGTAACATTTATTTAGTAGATTTTAATTCAACTCACTCTGAAATCTGCTTGTTTAATGAAGTAACCAATAACAATACTTTATGGCATAAAAGGCTTAGTCATGTTAACCTCAAGAATATATCTAGGTTATCTAAACACAACCTTGTTAGAGGTTTACCTTCTTGCCCCTACAAGAAGGAGAGCCTTTGCAAGGCTTGTCAACTAGGCAAGCAAACCAAGAACTCATTTAAATCAGTAAATAAAAGTGATTCTCCTAGAATCCTGTATTTATTACATTTGGACCTATTTGGCCCAATAAATGTACAGAGTTTAGGAGGGAAGTATTACACCCTAGTCATTTTAGATGACTTCTCTAGGTTCACTTGGGTGTTCTTTTTGAGAACTAAGGCTGATAACTTCAAAGCCCTTACAGATTTTCTATTATGTGTGCAGACTGAGTACTTTACTCATGTGGCCTTGATCAGAAGTGATCATGGTACTGAGTTTGACTCTCTTCTCATGCAAGAATTCTGTGAGAGAGAAGGTATCAACATAGCTTCTCAGCTCCTAGAACTCCCCAACAAAATGGGGTAGTTGAAAGGAAAAATAGAACACTAATTGAAGCTGCTGGCACATTGTTGGCAGATGCTAATATGCCTCTTTCCTATTGTGCAGAAGCTGTTAGTACAGCCAACTATGTCTTGAATAGAAGTCTGATACACAAACTTAAATATAAAACTCCTTATGAGTTACTTAAAGGAAAGAAACCTAAAATAAATTATTTTAGAGTGTTTGGCTGTGTTGTTTATATTCATAATAACAATAAAGAATATCTTAGAAAGTTTGAAGCAAAGGCTTCAATGGGAATTTTTCTTGGATATTCCCAAGTAAGCAAAGCTTATAGGGTTTTTAATAAATCATCTTCTAAAATTGAAGAGTCTGTTCATGTATCCTTTGATGAATCCCAAATGTTTTACAAGGAGAAGGAAACTTCCCCTTCCTTAAGTTCATTACAGGTACAAGAATCTTCCAAAGATATCACTCAAGAAATCCTCCATCTTTCAACTCTTCATATCACTGAATCAGACAGTGATGAAGACATTGCAGAAGTTGTTGATGTACCACCAATAGTAGATCAAATTCCTCCTGAGGAATTAATCCCAACTATTGCTGAAGATCACATCCCACCTGCTGATGTTGTCACACTTAGAGATCACCCTACATCTCAAGTGATAGGAGACATATCAGCTGGTGTTCAAACAAGACATCAGTTAAGACAGGATGTGATGCATGCTTGTTTCCTTTCACAGATTGAGCCCCTCACCATTAAAGATGCTGAGCTAGATCCCCATTGGATCATTGCTATGCAAGAGGAACTCAATCAGTTTGAGAGATGTAAAGTATGGACTTTGGTTCCAAGACCTAAAGGCCAACTGATCATAGGCACCAAGTGGGTGTATAGAAACAAGTTGGATGCAAATGGAATCATTGTAAGGAATAAAGCTAAGCTTGTAGCTCAAGGCTACAGACAGGAGGAAGGCATAGATTATGACCAAACCTTTGCTCCTGTTGCAAGGCTAGAGGCAATAAGGATCTTCTTAGCCTATGCAGCCTATATGAAGTTTAAGGTTTTTCAGATGGATGTCAAAAGTGCTTTTCTTAATGGTGAGCTAAAGGAAGAGGTGTTTGTTGAACAGCCACCCGGTTTTGTTTCTTCAACTCAGCCCTCACATGTATTCAAGTTGCAGAAAGCTCTTTATGGACTAAAACAAGCACCAAGAGCCTGGTATGAGACTCTAGCTAGTTTCCTGTTAGAGCACAACTTTGTTAGGGGAGTAGTTGATAGAACCCTCTTCGTCAAGCACCACAAGGACACAATCCTGTTAGTTCAAGTGTATGTGGATGACATTATTTTTGGTTCCACTGATCCCAAACTATGCAAATGGTTCTCCAACTTAATGTATTCTAAGTTTGAGATGAGTAGTATGGGTGAGCTGTCTTACTTTCTTGGTCTCCAAGTAAAGCAAGATGCTGATGGCATCTTCATCTCCCAATCCAAATATGCCAAGGAATTGGTAAAGAAGTTTGGGATGGCAGATGCTTCAGCAATGCATACACCTACGGCTACTAATGTAGTTATTGATTCTGATGATAGGGGAAAGCCTGTTGATCAAAAGAATTATAGGGCCATTGTTGGTTCCCTATTGTATTTAACTGCAAGTAGGCCAGACATAATGTTTGCTACATGCCTTTGTGCTAGATTCCAGGTCAACCCCAAGGAATCTCATCTGATTCTTCTCAAAAGAATCTTGAGATACCTGAAGGGATGTCCAAATCTAGGACTTTGGTACCCAGCTGAGTCAGAATTTGAATTAATTGGATATTCTGATTCTGATTATGCTGGTTGTCGAGTTGACAGGAAAAGTACCTCAGGAACTTGTCAGTTCCTGGGAGAGAGATTGGTCTCTTGGTTCTGTAAGAAGCAGGCCTCTATTTCAACTTCAACTGCAGAAGCTGAATATATAGCAGCTGCTAGTTGTTGTTCACAGATCCTGTGGATACAAAATCAACTTTTGGATTATGGGTACTCACACAAGAACACTAAAATCATGTGTGACAGTACAAGTGCTATCTCCATTGCACAAAATCCAGTGCACCACTCTAGATGAAGCACATTGAGATTAGACACCATTTCCTGAGAGATTGTGTGGAAAAGAACAAGATCAGCCTTGAGTTCATATCCACAGACCTTCAGAGAGGTGATATATTCACCAAGCCCTTAGATGAACAGAAGAATCTGTTCTTTTTAGTTCAACTAGGCATGATTAATGGAAGAGACTAAGTGTGACGTCTGCCTTGTTGAAACTTATTTGAAGATAGTCGAACGAAGTTCGACGATAGTCGAGCGGATCAAGCCTATCGTCGACCTATGGTTGAAGATAGCTTATCTGCTTGAAGATCGTCGACCGGCGTTCAAAGATAGTCGAACAGGTCGAGCTTATCGTCGATCTATGGTTGACGACAGCTTGCTGTTTGTGAAGACAGAAATAGTCGAACGATTGATCGACTACTCTGCTTCAGGACCGATCGTCGAACGACCGTTCGACCATCGTCTCCAGTATCTTTTAAGTAGATCGACGATCGCTGTTTTAATATAAAGCCGATGGTCGACCTAGGTTAAGAGATAGTTGCTCTTATCGTCGACGGAAAGCGTCTTTTCGCATTCCGTCTTCCCGCTTGCTCTTTGTCTTGCGCTCCGTCCTCGCCGTCTCTCTCTCGTCTTCACCAGCTCTTTCGATGGTGATTGCTCCAGCGCTTCTTGCAGTAGTGAAGTTTGATGCCGGTTTCAGCGTAGATTTCGACGCCTTCAGCTGCTGCGAACCAGGAATAGTGGAGATTCTGAATCTGTGCAAAGATCAAGGGTTAGAGAAACTCATGTCTTACAGAATAAAGATAAACACTCAAGAGATCAAAGAGTGGGCTTTCTCTTCGTCTTCAACTGACGATTCGATGACTGGAACCATTAGCGGAGAAGAGGTAATATTGACTCCCGCTATTCTGACTGAAATTTTTGGATTGATTAATGGTGAAGAAGAGTATGAGCAAGATACTCCTGAGTTTGGAAGGATGTTAACTGAGCTGGGACATGCCGAAGGCATTCCCTCTAAGCTGCTCAAAGTGAATTTCCCATTTAAGATTAAGTTTCTTGCGGAAATAGTTGGAAAAGTGCTACTGGGAAAGCACTCCGCCCACGATAATATTACTAGGCAGCAATTTGCACTAATGTGTGCAATTGTTAATAAGAAGCAGATAAATTGGGCAGGCGTTCTTTTTGATTTGATAAGGAAAAAGAATGGAAAGAAAGAAGTTACCCTAGGAAGGGTAGTTGGAATTTTTCTGAAGGAGAAATACCCCCACCTGCTAGTGTCAACCGCCACCTCCATCAACGCAAGCAAGAAGATGGATCCATCGCTATTTGCCAAATGGAAAAGGACCTTCCTGAAGCCCGCTCCCGCAGGGGTTGCTCCAGTTATATCTGAGAGAACCAGGACTGCCGCAGTCACTCCCCCCTTCTAGCAGCTGGCTCAGCAAATTTATCTCTTCCATCTTCTTCATCAGTTTTGCCGTCTACTTCAGTTGAAGTTCCTTCAACTTCAATTGAAGTACGACATTCTGCCTCTCCTCCTGCATCTCCTCTCCTGACTCATCTTTCTGGGATTTCTCATCCCAGTTTTGATTTGTTGGTGTCTGAAATTTCTACTCCAGTTCACTCTCTAATTCCCTCTTCTGATCACATTGATCACCCTGCATCCACTCATATATCTCCAGTTCCATCTCCAGCTCATTCTCCAACTCATCATGCATATACCATTCCTGTTGTTCTTCCATCTTCTGAAATTCCTCCATCATCTTCATCAACTTCTTTTGAAATAACTACAGCTTTTATTTCTAGCATTGTGGAGTTAATTACCCCCTAAATCAAAACTATGATTGAAGAGGCAATTGCTCCCCTTGCTTCCTCTATCTCCTCTCTGACTGCTGCTATTCTGAAACTCTCAAAGTCTGCTGAGCCCTCTTCTTCTAGGGGCCTGGTTTCAGTATCTACTGAAATCAGGCAGGGGGAGATGCTTGATGAAGAAGTCTCAGAGCAGCCCTTGGCCTCCCCTCCAGCAGTTCATCTTGCAGTAGTAGAGAAAGCTATAGAAGATTCAGCTCCTCCTTATTTATCTGAAAAGGAAATTTCTGATGTAGTATTGAAATCTGAATTTATTGTTAAAGCTTGTTTAGAAGAGTGTTCTACTCCCTTGGTTGCCCTGTACCTAGAAGGAATCATCACCTCCTTTCTAGATGAATTGTGGGAGTTAGGACATGCTGTGGTCGATTCTGAAGGTATTTCCTTTACTTACTTTTTAGACTTGTTAACTGATATGCTAGTTTGAGAATATCTGGAAGGCATGATTAGATGTCATTTAGAACAATTTTATTCATAATACTACAGATAAATTGGAAGAAGTTCTAGATGCTCAAGAACCTGTTATCCAAATTGCTCTAGAAGTTCAACCAGAACCAGCCGTTCAAATTTCTGAAGTTGCTCAGCCAGAAGTTCAAGCAGAACTGGTCACTATGACAGTCTCTGAGATTCAAGAATCAGCTGCAGATGCCCAGATTGAAAAATCTACTGTATGGGATGATTCCCCGGGCTTGGACTTAGATGCTCTCCTGGCACAGGATGCCATGGAAGAAGAACTAGAAAGAGCTGCTCGAAAGGAAAAAGAAAGAGCTATGAAAGAGGCTATTGACCCATATGATATGCCTATCTCTTCAAATTCTGAAGATGAAATCGATTCTGATGAGTCTGCTGAGACTAAAAGAAAAAGGATTGCTAAAAAGAAAAGAAAAGCTATTGCTCCTCCTCCTGTTAATCCAGATAATGATACCCCATATTATATACTGAAAGGAATTGATCCAAAGTCAAAAGACTTCCAGCATTGGATGTTATTCTCTAAGAACCAGCAAAAGCAAAGGAAAAAGTCAAAGAAGTATGACTCTCCTGTCCCTAGATGGAATCCTAGAGGTCCTCCTCCTCCACCTCCCGGTGCAGGAGCCTCAGGAAACTTATCTTCTAAACCTGCTTCTCAATCTGAAAGATCAAATCCATCTCAATCTGCTCAAAGGAGAAGTTCGCAAGGATTCCAAGGTAAAAGTCAAACTGGCTATCAAAGACCTGATACTATTAAAGAACAAGTTAAGGAGGTAGTATATCAAAGGCCAACATTTTCTCCTCCTCAGTCTAAAGAAATCAAAAGCTCAATCTCTAAGCCAGATCTTTCTGTGAAGGATGCTCCAAAAGGTAAGCAATTTATTTTTATCTGAAAATTCTAGCAAGAACTTTGCTAAGTCTGCTCCCTCTTGTTATCTAGTTAATCAGGATAAAGAACCAATTGACTCATCTTTTGAGAATGTTTATGAAAGCCCAGAGCTTGATCCTAACTTTAGGATGGCTCATTTTCTTGAACTGGTTGTAGCAGCACAAATTAAGAAAGCAGAAGGAAAGGACACTGCAGGATTGACCACAATGTCTAAATTCAGAATGAAGGAGCTCGACAAGTTCCAGGTTAGACCTGAGATATTTGATCCTTCAAAGTATATGGAAAAGCATCCTGAGGTAGTGGTCCCAAGAACAACAGAATTGAAAATTATTGGAGAACAAGACCTAAAGTTATAAAAAAAAGAAGCTCTAGATCCCACCAGAAAAATTACTTTTGTTTCTAGCTCTTCTGATCCTAAGCCTGACTCTGAAGCTTCTTAATTTTTTCATTGATTGACAGTTAATTTCTTATCTGATTGATTGATGATATCTGCTTAGTTGTTTCTCTTTATGCATTTTATGTTACTTTCAGTAATTAGTTTTGTATGTTTTAATTGTTGAGAGACTTAACTCAAATAGGGGGAGATTGTTGGAACCCTAGGTTTTGATTTGAGTTCAGTCCTCTCTTTCTGTCTCTTGACCCAAGATTTATCTATGGTCAAAGGTTAGTTGATAGGTTAGATTCTCTAGTTGTGTAGAATTGCTTTTCCAGATGAATATTTGGTTAAGTAGTTTTTCGTTCGACTATAGTCGAAAGTCGCTCGACTATCGTCTATCGGCTGATCGACGATCGTCTATCAGTTGGTCGACGTTCTGTCTGCGTTGATAGCTCTGTAAGATCCTGTCTCCTCATCCCGAGGCTAACCCGGATCTTATGCCCAGAACCGCCGCCTTACGGTGACACTAACTCCTGAGTTAGTCGACACCGTAAGACGCCGATTCTGCCGGCTATTACGATCATTTTTCACTAGAGATGCGGAAGTAAAAGTGTATAAACAAACCAATACACATGTCCACAGAAATCACAGAGCATATCATATATAAGGAAATGAAAGTGCTACTATAGTCCATAATGAGTAAAAAGAGAAAGTAGGGCTTATGCCCATATACATCAATATAAATCAGACTCTCTCTCACAAAATAGAAAGCTGTAAACTAAGCTATCCACTACATCTCCTCCCACCTGAGGACGTGCGGTAGTAGTGTCTGGTGGTGGTGGTAGCTGCTCCTCATGCCCTGCCTCCTCGTCCCGCTGGACGCGCTGGTCCACCTCCTCGAACTCCTAAAAAGGGGGAGTCAACGTATGTTAGTCAAAAAGACTAAGTCGTATCCTCAACACCTCCTCCTGTCGCTCTTAGGCACCGGATGGAAGGAGGATGCGGAGGACAACAAGGGGTAGCAAAGTGGAAGCAGGTGACATTTCTATCTAGCAGGAGTAAGTAAAGTCTAGCAGTTCTATATATAATCTAGCAGTTCTATATAAAGTGCAAGTAAGTAAAGAAAGTGCAGAAAGGAAAGGACTGCAGTAAGAAGATAGAACTGTAAGTAAATGCAGTACAGAAAGGAAAGTACGCTACTGCTACTCCTACTCCTATCAATATCACATAAGTACCCTAACTTATATGAACGCCCATACGAACTTATAAGTTAGGGTTTCCAAAAATAACTTATCATATAAACCGCCCATACAATTTATATGATAAGGATCTATGAAGCGTATGTCCTAATGAATGAATGTATGTTATGATGAATATGTTAAACATGCAAGTGCAACACACACACACGACTCCGTGATCACAGACCTTTAGTTCCCTCTTTTTGAGAGCTTGCATCACTCTCGGGTACTACCGTTGTGGCTACGGCAACAGTGGAGCGGGCTCTCCACTTCTAGGTAGGTATAAGCACTACCAGACCTAGACCCCTCTCATACGCCTCTGTACACGTCCTAGGTGCACTCTAGAGTTTTGCGTACGTATTTTGCTGACTACCCGTCAGTCTTGTAGGTCGAGTGTACGCCTTCGGGGATTCCACAGTATTATATATTTAGCATACTGGCCCCTCCACCCGTACTCCTCGCCCGAGTCATCGTACTGCCATCAGTGCATCGACTGGCCAGTCCCGCGTGACTCGCCACTAATTTTATGCACATGCAAGGTATTAATCTGAGCTTCCTGCTCGTACTGATATTGTCAACACATTCCCTCCAATCCAATTTGGGTGAGCAAGTGCTTGTATCCCTCCAACCTTAAGAAACAGGTGAGCAAGCCACTCCAACCCGGTTAGGATGAGCTCATTACTTGTATCCCTCCAACCTTGTGAAACAGGTGAGCAAGTAACCCATATGATGTTTCCAACCTTATTTAGCCGACGAACCTATCGCGTAGAACTCCAAACCTATTAGACTACTCTCGTCTAAGGTTTATTATACCTAGTGATTTAGAGTGAATCCCAGGACTGCCCAAGGCATGCCCCGTGAGGGGGTCTCGAGGGCACTAGGAACCAAGACGGGCATGAAACCCGAAGTTCCATTTCGCAAGGATAATTAGTTTTAGTTGATGTTTACCCGTTATCCAAAACCAACTCTCATTGTTACTTTAGGATTATTCCGATGACATCATTATCGGAAAGGCGACGGTCTTCCGTCGGACTCCATTATGCCTATTTGTAAAATGATTTGCACTCTATCACTCGTTACTATACTTATGATGTAATCGACACCACCCGGGTTTATTCCCAATTTCCACGACTATCCCATTTTATTCTATCTCCCGGTGGTCCTAGTAGAGTAATCCTACTTATTCTAAATGTAGCCCCAGACCTAATACCACCCTGCCATTTCCAAATTTCACTACCATCCCCATCGTTCTGTTCATTAATCTAGGGTGGTATTATCTAGATAGGTATTTACGTACGACGCTTCTATCGAGACTGAGCGACTAGGGTAAGATGACCTAACTAATGATCACTCGAATGAACTTCCAAATACAATGTATTGTGTTTAATCACATGAGACTATTATAGATATGACACATCGATTATTTCAATATTTTATCTCCACCAGAATCAGTCAATTATTGTTACGGGTAAAATTGTCATTTTCTCATATACTTATAAATTAAATCTTCAATTTATCAAGTCGTATCTCAAGGGCTCGAATATGTCTCCCATGAGTTTAAATAATATCATTAGGGTTTTGTAAATCTTCTAAACCCTAGTTTGATCATTTTAGAAAATGCTTAAGTGTTCACCAAATTATCAAAATAGTCAAATTCACTAAGTGCGGGATTTTTGCTCCCAAAAATCCCAACTAATTTAGGGTTTGAAATTATACCCTACTGGTCTACTAAATCAGGGGGGTGTGCATTCTAAATGCACCCCCTTTAGGCAAATATCAAAACAAGTTTTACATTTGCTATTTGCACCCCGAGCCTAAGTAGTTCAATTCTTGCATGTGGGTCTTTCCCAACATGACTTGTTCCAATTTCAGAGAAATTTCTACCACTGGTCTATATGGTCCCTAATGGTCAGCCACCAAAATTTAGGGCCATTTGGAGTTAGCTAACTCCAAGAATCACCTAGTTAAGCCCTAGGGGTATTTTGGTAATTTCCCCATATTTTATTTTCCAATCAAGCCCATTTTTGGGCAGGGCCTGAATATGCCCTAATTATACCTCTGACCAAAATCTCAGGTCAAGGGGGCTTCTGGTTTGGCTTGGGCAGCCATTTGAAATTCTGCAAAATTGCTATTTGCAGCCCAAGTCAAATATTATTTCTCAAACATGCAAGTGAGATTCCTAAACATGCAGTGCATCAATTTAGCCCAAATTTTAACCATGGGTCTAATATACCCATGAGAGGGTGCCACCAAAATTTGGGGCCATTTGGAGTTAGGAAATTCCAAAAATCACATTTATTTACTTTTGGGTATTTTTGTAAAAACTATAGCAAACTGTTCCCCAAAAATTCTGATTTTTGGGGAGGGCCTAGATAAGCCTAATTTAGTAACCTAGCCCAAATTTCAGCCCATTTGGACCAAGGGTTGGGGCTGAGGAATTATTTTAATTTCTGTCCTACCCTAAGAGCAGTCCTAGTAAAATGGATCTACAGGACAAACTACTTAACCAAAATTAATGTGTAATATGTCAAATTAAAGGTAACACAAATACCTATAATTGTTATGTTGAACATATATTATGATAAGGACCAGAGGTGCCATAAAAATTCACATGCAAAAAATCTGTTTTTATGAGGCAGAATTGACACTATTCATTCATTAAATAATAACAGATTTATAACTTAATATGAATAATCAATCCTGCGCGAATCTAAAAGCAAATCGAACGGCAGCTGCTCTTCTTCTCCATGCATGCATGCAGGGCCAAAATCGACGCAGGTGTTCCTTGCGGGGCCATTTCCGGCCATCGCCGGCGGCGGGACCTCCGGCCAAGTTATCCCCCGGCCTCACGGTGGTCGGGGCTAAGGCTGGCCGGCGACTGGGCGGCGGAGAGCGGCGGACGGCGGCGGCGTAACCAAGCCAAAAAACCCTAAATCCGCCATTTTTGAAGCTTTTTCCAAGCTTTAGAGGCCTGCTGTCGAGCTCGTTTGAGCTCGACCTCTAACCTAGTTGATCTAGGAAACTAGTACAGTAAGAGGGGAGGGGATACGGACCGATGGTGGTGGCTGAGGTTGAGGGTGGCGGCGGTTTCCCCTAGCATGAATATTCCGGCGAGTTCCTTGGCTTGCCATGGCTGCTGGTGGCTTCCTTCCTCTCTCTCTCTCTCTCTGGGGTAGGGATGAAGTGGGAGTGAGTGTGTGAGGTCGGTTTAGGCTGAGTTAAGAGAGGGGGGGGGGGCGACTTCACCAATGTAATGGGCGATTTCACCAAGGTAGGGGTGATTTCACCAAAGTGAGGGCTCGGGTTGGGTGTGTGGGCTGACTGGTGGCTTGGGAGTGGGCCCCACTGCATTTGCTAGGTTAATTAGACCCTAATGGGTCGGGTTCCAAGGGTAGAGTTGGATTGGGTGAGTGAAGAGGTGGGTTTTGGTTCACACACATGGAATAGGCTAGGTTGGGCTTGGGTTGGGTTTAGGCTTGACCCAAGGCTGCATGGTGGGGGTTCTACACTTCCTAATACTCATGCATGGTCAGCCAACCCATCATGGGTTGGTGGGATGAGCCCAAATGGTCCAAACCCCTTTCTTAGCATCTTCTCTCTCCTACTCCTCCTCTTTTCTCTCTCCTAAGTGTCCTCCCAAAAGTACTATTGCAAGACCCTATTTTTCTCTCCCCTAGGGTTTATAAGGTCACTTTAGGCCCACATGATGAATTTGGGTTGGTTTGGGTGGACCCAACCTAGTGAAATGGGCTAGGGCACCATTTTCACTATTTAGGTCAACATGTTGACTTGACCCAACATGGGTCAACTAGTTGACCCCATGGCCTACCTTGGGGTCCACTTAGATTGTATTTAGGGTTAGGGCAATGTGGTGGGGTCATGGTGTGGCTAGGGTTTGTATTTAGCCTAGTTTGACCTAGGTTGACTTGGGCCCCATAGTGGGCCCCATATGGTCTAAATCCTCCTCCTAGGGTCAAACCTAGCTAAACCCTAGCATCCACCACATGTCTAACCCAAATCTAAGTCATTTGAAATTTGGGATGTTACAAACCCTATAAACAAAAAAAAATAATTTCGTCCCCGAAATTTAAGTTCGGGCTACGGGGTTTCTACGACAAGCTTATAAAGATTCGAAACGTAACTAGAAGGAAAATATAAAACTAAGTTGTACCTGAGGAGAATAGCTCCGGGTGTCGCTCCATCATGAGATCCCTCGGCTCCCAGGTGTGCTCCTCCCGTCCGTGGTTGGACCACAACACCTTCACGAGAGGGACCTTCTTTTTCCGCAACACTCGGACGGCGGTATCGTCGATCCGGACCGGCTCTAAACGAACTGATCGATCCGATGCTACTGGCCCGTCGGTAGTAGAAATATGCTGCTCAGGGCGAAGGAGTGCTCGTCGTAGGGAGGAGACGTGAAAGACGTCGTGCAGAGTTCCCAACTCTATCGGTAGCTGCAGTCGGTAAGCCAAGGGGCCGATCCGCTCCAGGATCAAATAAGGCCCCATATATCTCGGACTGAGCTTCTTGTGCCTCCGCACCCGGGAAACACCGTGCACTGGACGTATCTTCAAGAAAACCCTGTCTCCCACCTGGAACTCCACCTTACGATGCCGCGCATCGTAATACTTCGCCTGTCTGCTCTGGGCCTCCAACATCCGATCTCTGACCAGACGTATCTGAGCCTCCGTATCCTCGATATACTCTGAACCGTGTGCTCGTGTATCCTCATCTTGTACCCATGATAGAGGTGTCCGACACCTCCTCCCATATAGTGCCTCGTAAGGAGCCATCCCAATGCTCGCCTGGTGACTGTTGTTATAAGAAAACTCAATCAAGGGCAACAGTCGCTCCCAGGGCTTCCCTGTATCCAAAATACAAAGACGCAGCAGATCCTCCATAGTCCTGTTGGTCCGCTCTGTCTGACCGTCGGTCTGTGGATGGAAGGCAGTGCTGAAAGAGAGCTGCGAACCTAAGTAAGCATGCACTGCCCTCCACTCCCTAGAAGTGAATCGACCGTCATGATCCGAGACAATCGTCCTGGGGACGCCGTGGTATCTAACGAACTGCTCCACAAACACTCTCACTAATACGGCAACTGGGGCGTCCTTCCGGATCGGTATGAATCTGGCTACCTTGGTCAATCTGTCAACGATGACCCAAATGGAATCGTGCCCAGAGTGGGAGCGAGGCAACCCATGCACAAAATCCATAGCAATATCCTCAAACTTCCACTCTGGCACTGGTAATGGCTGTAATAACCCTCCTGGGCTCTTGCATTCAGCTTTCACTAGCTGACATGCCTCGCAGTGTGTAACATAATGTATGATCTCCCTCTTCATTCCGGGCCAGTACATGCTCTTCCGTAAGTCAGCCGACATCTTGGTGATACTGGGGTGCACTGAGTACTGTGTGTGGTGCGACTCCCTGAGTATATCCTCCCGGATACCACCTCCTGCGGGTATATATAAACGGCCATGGAAATGAACGAGGTCGTCGCGTAGCGTGTAATCCTCTGCCTTGCCCTCAGCTAGGGCTCCGAATATCGGCTCTAAATCTGCATCCTGCCTCTGATGCGCCCAGATGCGCTCCCGAATGTCACAATCACTAATCATGGAGTTCAGATACTCCCGGTACAGCTCTGGCTCAGTCTCTGACACCACAGTAATGTGCAGGCCCTCCACCATCTGAGCCAACGACATAGCTCCCACCCAAGGTTCCGGACCAGTAGTGCCGGCTCTCCTGCTCAAGGTATCCGCCATATTGTTTGCCTTCCCCGGGTGGTAATGGATCTTGTACTGGTAGTCACATAGGAATTCTAGCCACCTCCTCTGGCGTAGATTCAGATCCTTCTGAGTGTCGATGTACCTGAGATTCTTGTGATCGGAGAAAATATCACAATGGATCCCGTACAGATAGTGCCTCCATATCTTTAATGCGAATACCACTGCCCCGAGTTCTAGGTCATGGACTGGGTAGTTGTGCTCGTGCTTCTTCAACTGTCTCGAAGCGTATGCTATCACATGACCGTGCTGCATTAGGACAACACCCATTCCCTGGTATGATGCGTCGGTGTAAATCTGGAATCCTTCCTTCCCAGCTGGAAGTGCAAGGATAGGGGATGAGGTGAGCCTGCTCATCAATTCCTGGAACGCTGCCTCGCACTTCTCAGACCAATGAAATCCTGCCTCTTTCTTCGTCAACGATGTGAGGGGGAGAGCTATCCTGGAAAACCCTTCCACAAACTTGTGGTAGTAGCCTGCTAGCCCCAAGAAGCTGCGTATCTCCGTGGCCGATTTCGGCTGCGGCCAATCTCTAACTGCCTCGATCTTAGCTGGGATCCACGGCTAGTCCAGCCCCACTGATGGTGTGTCCCAAGAATGTTACCTCCTCAAGCCAGAACTGGCACTTAGAGAACTTAGCATACATGCTATGCTCCCTCAGCTTCCCCAAAACCAACGATAGATGCTGCGCATGTTCCCCTTGGTCTTGGAATAGACCAAAATGTCGTCGATGAAGACTATGACGAACCGATCCAAGTAAGGCTCGAATACACGGTTCATCAGACTCATGAATGCTGAGGGCGCATTCGTGAGCCCGAAGGGCATCACCGTGAACTCAAACAAGCCATACCGAGAACTGAACGCCGTCTTCGGTATGTCCTCCTCTTGGATCCGCAACTGATAGTATCCAGATCTCAAGTCCAGCTTCGAAAACCAGAATGCTCCCTGAAGCTGATCGAACAGCTCATCAATCCGTGGCAGTGGGTAAGTGTTCCGGACCGTAAGCCGGTTCAATTCCCGGTAGTCAATGCACAACCGGAGCGAACCGTCTTTCTTCTTCACGAATAAAACTGGTGCTCCCCAGGGTGAAGAACTAGGCCGGACAAATCCGGACTCCACTAGCTCCTGTAACTGCGTCCTGAACTCTGCCAGCTCCCTTGGAGCCATCCGGTACGGTGCCCGGGATACGGGCTTGGCATCCGGTATCAACTGGATACGGAAGTCGGTGTCTCTGGCTGGCGGTAGTCCGGGCAATTTCTCCGGGAATACGTCGGAGAAATCCCGAACCACGGGTATATCGGAAATGGCCGTCTCTGCCACTATCATCTCGAAGCATACAAGATACACCTCCTCGCCCTGCTCGTAGGCTTTGACAGCCTGTATGGAAGATAATGAAAGAGATGGGATAGGTCGGATACCTTCGATGGTGACGTAGGAGTCGCCATGCCTGAGGGTGATCCTCTTGGACAGACAGTCTATCTGGGCGTAGTTCCAATGTAACCACACCATGCCCAGAATAATGTCGAAGTCCTGCAGCATCAGGATCGTCCCGGTATCTGGAATATCTTGCCAGCGATCTCGCCCTCCAAGTTGCAATGCTCTGTAGTCACTATCTCCGAGCCGTCGGGCAGACGCACCCTTCTCTCCGCGCCTGTGAATCTTTCCACGCCATCTAGCCCTTTGATGAAGGCTTCTGATATGAACGAGTGTGTAGCACCCGTGTCGTATAAGGTATGGGCAGGTTTGCCATTGACGATGACTATGCCTGAGGTTTTGATTATTTTAACGAGTGTTATTCTACGAGGCTTAATGAGCTTATAAGATCAAGTAATTTGAAGGAAATAAAACTTTTAAGGTTTTAAATTACCTGTAATGACCTCCTCTGGGTTTCTTGGAACGGCAAGATCCAAGGCGTACATCTGATCACGACCCCTGCCTCGGCCGTGATGTCCTCGTCCTCGGCCTCGGCCTCGTCCTCGACCTCGACCCTGGTATGCTGGAGGGGCCACTGGAGGGGGTGGAGGAGGAGGAGGAAGCTGACGGAACTGCTGCGGACAATCAGCTCTATAGTGCCCCGACTGGTGGCACCCAAAACAGACCACTTGTCTCTGACCTTGATCTTCCTGCCCGATCGGTCCATGAATCTGAAGAGGTGGAGGAGCATATACTGGAGGAGGCCTCTGCTCCTGCCTGTAGTTCTCCTGCCGGTAGTTGGGACGACGACGTCCCCCACCCCGTTTGAACCCAATGACCTTGCCCCTCTGGGGGCCTCTACTACTCTCTCTGTGCCATGGCCCATCAAGTGGCCTCTTCCCTCTACTTTGTGTCATAAGCTGGTCCGCCTCGTGCTTCTTTGCCATCTCGATGATCTCTGTCGATGATCCATGAGAAATAAATAGCAGTGCCTGCCGCACTGAATCCCTAAGTCCTCGGTAGAACTTCTTTGCATACCTCCGGTCCTCTAGATCATGGAAGCCTGCAAATCTGGCCAAATGGGAGAATTCCCTCTGGTACTCAATCACTGAACGAGTCCCCTGCTTGAGGTTCAAGAACCTCTCCTCCAACTCATCTCTGTCTGTATCTGACACAAAATGTCCAAGGACGGACTCACTGAACTCCTCCCATGAGATCTCTGATGGGTCCCTATCAGCATATGTGGAATCCATCATGGATTTCCACCATCTCCAGGCATGTGAATCTAGAGCAGAAGTCGCCAAGGGTACTGCCTGTTGCACCGGGCAACTGATGCCTGCAAGCATCTCCTGTATGGCCTCCAGCCATTCCTCTGTCTTCACAGCATTCTCCGTCCGTGGTACATGGGCGGGGACAGGCTCCTGAACGCACTCAACCAGTTTGACCCCGGATTTGGCAGCTGTGCCGGGGCTGCTGGGCTCTAAATGCGTCTAGGATCGCAGTAAGGGTCTGTCCCATCTCAGTCTGCATGAACGGAGTGGCATCCGGAGGGGGAGGGACCACGTTCTGTGGCACGGCGACCTGTAGAGGTTGCAAAAAGGTGATTCTTAAGTCAAAATTCTTCAAAATTTGACCTAACTCATTGTTTAATGGACTATTTAGTGTGACTTTTTACACATGGGCACACCATTGCTTCCGCTGAATAGTTTGTCCGCAAACTACTCTCGAGCGGGGTGTTCCAGTGTTGTGGACTTCTTTCTCTAATGATCGTACTTTTCAAGTGATACCAGTTTGTAAGATCCTGTCTCCTCATCCCGAGGCTAACCCGGATCTTATGCCCAGAACCGCCGCCTTACGGTGACACTAACTCCTGAGTTAGTCGACACCGTAAGACGCCGATTCTGCCGGCTATTACGATCATTTTTCACTAGAGATGCGGAAGTAAAAGTGTATAAACAAACCAATACACATGTCCACAGAAATCACAGAGCATATCATATATAAGGAAATGAAAGTGCTACTATAGTCCATAATGAGTAAAAAGAGAAAGTAGGGCTTATGCCCATATACATCAATATAAATCAGACTCTCTCTCACAAAATAGAAAGCTGTAAACTAAGCTATCCACTACATCTCCTCCCACCTGAGGACGTGCGGTAGTAGTGTCTGGTGGTGGTGGTAGCTGCTCCTCATGCCCTGCCTCCTCGTCCCGCTGGACGCGCTGGTCCACCTCCTCGAAACTCCTAAAAAGGGGGAGTCAACGTATGTTAGTCAAAAAGACTAAGTCGTATCCTCAACACCTCCTCCTGTCGCTCTTAGGCACCGGATGGAAGGAGGATGCGGAGGACAACAAGGGGTAGCAAAGTGGAAGCAGGTGACATTTCTATCTAGCAGGAGTAAGTAAAGTCTAGCAGTTCTATATATAATCTAGCAGTTCTATATAAAGTGCAAGTAAGTAAAGAAAGTGCAGAAAGGAAAGGACTGCAGTAAGAAGATAGAACTGTAAGTAATTGCAGTACAGAAAGGAAAGTACGCTACTGCTACTCCTACTCCTATCAATATCACATAAGTACCCTAACTTATATGAACGCCCATACGAACTTATAAGTTAGGGTTTCCAAAATAACTTATCATATAAACCGCCCATACAATTTATATGATAAGGATCTATGAAGCGTATGTCCTAATGAATGAATGTATGTTATGATGAATATGTTAAACATGCAAGTGCAACACACACACACGACTCCGTGATCACAGACCTTTAGTTCCCTCTTTTTGAGAGCTTGCATCACTCTCGGGTACTACCGTTGTGGCTACGGCAACAGTGGAGCGGGCTCTCCACTTCTAGGTAGGTATAAGCACTACCAGACCTAGACCCCTCTCATATGACTCTGTACACGTCCTAGGTGCACTCTAGAGTTTTGCGTACGTATTTTGCTGACTACCCGTCAGTCTTGTAGGTCGAGTGTACGCCTTCGGGGATTCCGCAGTATTATATATTTAGCATACTGGCCCCTCCACCCGTACTCCTCGCCCGAGTCATCGTACTGCCATCGGTGCATCGACTGGCCAGTCCCGCGTGACTCGCCACTAATTTTATGCACATGCAAGGTATTAATCTGAGCTTCCTGCTCGTACTGATATTGTCAACACATTCCCTCCAATCCAATTTGGGTGAGCAAGTGCTTGTATCCCTCCAACCTTAAGAAACAGGTGAGCAAGCCACTCCAACCCGGTTAGGATGAGCTCATTACTTGTATCCCTCCAACCTTGTGAAATAGGTGAGCAAGTAACCCATATGATGTTTCCAACCTTATTTAGCCGACGAACCTATCGCGTAGAACTCCAAACCTATTAGACTACTCTCGTCTAAGGTTTATTATACCTAGTGATTTAGAGTGAATCCCAGGACTGCCCAAGGCATGCCCCGTGAGGGGGTCTCGAGGGCACTAGGAACCAAGACGGGCATGATACCCGAAGTTCCCTTTCGCAAGGATAATTAGTTTTAGTTGATGTTTACCCGTTATCCACAACAAACTCTCATTGTTACTTTAGGATTATTCCGATGACATCATTATCGGAAAGGCGACGGTCTTCCGTCGGACTCCGTTATGCCTATTTGTAAAATGATTTGCACTCTATCACTCGTTACTATACTTATGATGTAATCGACACCACCCGGGTTTATTCCCAATTTCCACGACTATCCCATTTTATTCTATCTCCGGTGGTCCTAGTAGAGTAATCCTACTTATTCTAAATGTAGCCCCAGACCTAATACCACCCTGCCATTTCCAAATTTCACTACCATCCCCATCGTTCTGTTCATTAATCTAGGGTGGTATTATCTAGATAGGTATTTACGTACGACGCTTCTATCGAGACTGAGCGACTAGGGTAAGATGACCTAACTAATGATCACTCGAATGAACTTCCAAATGCAATGTATTGTGTTTAATCACATGAGACTATTATAGATATGACACATCGATTATTTCAATATTTTATCTCCACCAGAATCAGTCAATTATTGTTACGGGTAAAATTGTCATTTTCTCGTATACTTATAAATTAAATCTTCAATTTATCAAGTCGTATCTCAAGGGCTCGAATATGTCTCCCATGAGTTTAAATAATATCATTAGGGTTTTGTAAATCTTCTAAACCCTAGTTTGAATCATTTTAGAAAATGCTTAAGTGTTCACCAAATTATCAAAATAGTCAAATTCACTAAGTGCGGGATTTTTGCTCCCAAAAATCCCAACTAATTTAGGGTTTGAAATTATACCCTACTGGTCTACTAAATCAGGGGGGTGTGCATTCTAAATGCACCCCCTTTAGGCAAATATCAAAACAAGTTTTACATTTGCTATTTGCACCCCGAGCCTAAGTAGTTCAATTCTTGCATGTGGGTCTTTCCCAACATGACTTGTTCCAATTTCAGAGAAATTTCTACCACTGGTCTATATGGTCCCTAATGGTCAGCCACCAAAATTTGGGGCCATTTGGAGTTAGCTAACTCCAAGAATCACCTAGTTAAGCCCTAGGGGTATTTTGGTAATTTCCCCATATTTTATTTTCCAATCAAGCCCATTTTTGGGCAGGGCCTGAATATGCCCTAATTATACCTCTGACCAAAATCTCAGGTCAAGGGGGCTTCTGGTTTGGCTTGGGCAGCCATTTGAAATTCTGCAAAATTGCTATTTGCAGCCAAGTCAAATATTATTTCTCAAACATGCAAGTGAGATTCCTCAACATGCAGTGCATCAATTTAGCCCAAATTTTAACCATGGGTCTAATATACCCATGAGAGGGTGGCCACCAAAATTTGGGGCCATTTGGAGTTAGGAAACTCCAAAAATCACATTTATTTACTTTTGGGTATTTTTGTAAAAAACTATAGCAAAATGTTCCTCAAAAATTCTGATTTTTGGGGAGGGCCTAGATAAGCCTAATTTAGTAACCTAGCCCAAATTTCAGCCCATTTGGACCAAGGGTTGGGGCTGAGGAATTATTTTAATTTCTGTCCTACCCTAAGAGCAGTCCTAGTAAAATGGATCTACAGGACAAACTACTTAACCAAAATTAATGTGTAATATGTCAAATTAAAGGTAACACAAATACCTATAATTGTTATGTTGAACATAATTTATGATAAGGACCAGAGGTGCCATAAAAATTCACATGCAAAAAATCTGTTTTTATGAGGCAGAATTGACACTATTCATTCATTAAATAATAACAGATTTATAACTTAATATGAATAATCAATCCTGCGCGAATCTAAAAGCAAATCGAACGGCAGCTGCTCTTCTTCTCCATGCATGCATGCAGGGCCAAAACCGACGCAGGTGTTCCTTGCGGGGCCATTTCCGGCCATCGCCGGCGGCGGGACCTCCGGCCAAGTTATCCCCCGGCCTCACGGTGGTCGGGGCTAGGGCTGGCCGACGACTGGGCGGCGGAGAGCGGCGGACGGCGGCGGCGCAACCAAGCCGAAAAACCCTAAATCCGCCATTTTTGAAGCTTTTTCTAAGCTTTAGAGGCCTGCTGTCGAGCTCGTTTGAGCTCGACCTCTAACCTAGTTTATCTAGGAAACTAGTACAGTAAGAGGGGAGGGGATACGGACCGGTGGTGGTGGCTGAGGTTGAGGGTGGCGGCGGTTTCCCCTAGCATGAATATTCCGGCGAGTTCCTTGGCTTGCCATGGCTGCTGGTGGCTTCCTTCCTCTCTCTCTCTCTCTGGGGTAGGGATGAAGTGGGAGTGAGTGTGTGAGGTCGGTTTAGGCTGAGTTAAGAGAGGGGGGGGGCGAACTTCACCAATGTAATGGGCGATTTCACCAAGGTAGGGGTGATTTCACCAAAGTGAGGGCTCGGGTTGGGTGTGTGGGCTGACTGGTGGCTTGGGAGTGGGCCCCACTGCATTTGCTAGGTTAATTAGACCCTAATGGGTCGGGTTCCAAGGGTAGAGTTGGATTGGGTGAGTGAAGAGGTGGGGTTTTGGTTCACACACATGGAATAGGCTAGGTTGGGCTTGGGTTGGGTTTAGGCTTGACCCAAGGCTGCATGGTGGGGGTCCTACACTTCCTAATACTCATGCATGGTCAGCCAACCCATCATGGGTTGGTGGGATGAGCCCAAATGGTCCAAACCCCTTTCTTAGCATCTTCTCTCTCCTACTCCTCCTCTTTTCTCTCTCCTAAGTGTCCTCCAAAAGTACTATTGCAAGACCCTATTTTTCTCTCCCATAGGGTTTATAAGGTCACTTTAGGCCCACATGATGAATTTGGGTTGGTTTGGGTGGACCCAACCTAGTGAAATGGGCTAGGGCACCATTTTCACTATTTAGGTCAACATGTTGACTTGACCCAACATGGGTCAACTAGTTGACCCCATGGCCTACCTTGGGGTCCACTTAGATTGTATTTAGGGTTAGGGCAATGTGGTGGGGTCATGGTGTGGCTAGGGTTTGTATTTAGCCTAGTTTGACCTAGGTTGACTTGGGCCCCATAGTGGGCCCCACATGGTCTAAATCCTCCTCCTAGGGTCAAACCTAGCTAAACCCTAGCATCCACCACATGTCTAACCCAAATCTAAGTCATTTGAAATTTGGGATGTTACAAGCTCGACTATCTGTTGATAGGTCGACTATCTGTTTGCCTTAGTAGTTCGACTATCTGTCCTGATAGTTCAACTATCTGATAGCTCGACTATCTGTTGATAGGTCGACTATCTGTTGTCTTTGATAGTTCGACTATCTGCTTGGATAGTTCAAATATCTAATAGCTCGACTATCTGTTGATAGGTCGACTATCTGTTTTCTGTGATAGGTTGACTATCTGCTTGATAGGTCGACTATCTGTTTTGCTTTGATAGTTCGACTATCTGCTTGGATAGTTCAACTATCTGATAGTTCGACTATCTGTTGATAGGTCGACTATCTGTTTTGTTTTGATAGGTTGACTATCTATTGATAGGTCGACTATCTGTTTTCTGTGATAGGTCGACTATCTGCTTGATAGGTCGACTATCTGTTTTGCTTTGGTAATTCGACTATCTGTCCTGATAGATCGACTATCTGATAGCTCGACTATCTATTCTGATAGGTCGACTATCTGCCGAGGTAGTTCGACTATCTTCTTTGATAGTTCGACTATCTGGATCGTTCGACTATCTGTCCGATAGGTCGACGATCTCCGTGCGTCGGTCGACGATCTCCGAGGGTCGTTCGACGTTTTGCTGTATGTTTTAAATAGTTTTGTCGTCTTCTGTGATGTGACTAATTTCATAATTATTTTGGCATATTTTATAAAAGATTATTTGAATAAATTGTGATAACACTTCCACGCAATATCTATTCTATTCTTTATGCATGAGCTAATCTTTTCTGACAAAGTTGTTTGTCTTATAGCTAAGATATGATTTCTGCCAGGCTGTCCTTTATATCCGTTAGACTAAAAAAGTCTTCCTTGGCTGTAAAGAGTCTTTTCTGATGTGACTTTCTCTTATATTATTTCATCAGAAGTATTTGCAGCTTCTTAGAAAGCTTTATCCTATTATAGGATATCTGTCTGCAGTATTTTTGTTTTGCTTTATGCTTTTTGCAGCCCAGCTTACAGAGTTCAGAAGAAGACAAGATTCAAACTCAAGTAAGAGCTGTTGCTGCTGCTACTATATAAAGACTTCTTTGAAGAAAGAAAGAAGCTAGCTCTCATATACCAAAAAGCGATCAGCAGCATTCAAGCTTAAGAACTTATAGTTTCAAACTGCTCTCAGCACATTCACATTTAACTGAGAAGAAGTTCTAGTTCTTCAATCTTCTTCAACCTGAGTTTTCCTGCTTACAGGAAGATCTTTACTCAGAGTCTTTTGAAGAAGAAGAAGAAGAAGATAGCTGTCTGAAGAAGAAAATCTTATTTCATATTATTTATCTTCTTGTATCTTTTTCCTTCAGTAATTTCTGAAGTGTTTCTGCACTGAAGCAAGACTTCACCTGGACGTTCTTTTTGTAACGACCCCATCCGTTACATGACGTATAGTAGAAGGTCCGGCCGGGGCCCCATACTATAAGCCACAAACAGATGGTGAGGTCACAAGATAATACCAAACCATACACGAATCCTAACTCAGAGCATTCTAGCGGAAGCTTTCAGTTGTAAATTTGAACTCTAACCAGGAATGTCCAATATATATAAACCACAGTTATATATACAACCACGGAATGTACCACAAAGGTTTGGCCTTAAGGCCTTACAGTTCCTCTTTCCATACAACATGGGTTACAAACATCGGCGCGCAGGCCGGCCATACATGAGGAAGGCAAAACAAACAAAACCCTTTTCGCAGCCTTCAAGGGCTAGCCGCCGCAGCAGCAACAACAGCAGTAGGGCTCCAGCCCTTCATGTACCTCTTGGCTCTCCAGCACCTACATCGGGACAAACCACCCAAACGGTGGCAAACAAGGCAACGGTCAGCATTCAGCTGACCCAATTATAACAATCCTACCCCTTTCTCAGGGCAGTCGCATTCTTTCCCTGCACAGCATGGTATCAACAATAGCAACTATGTGCGCGTAGGCACATTCAAGCCATCATAACTGTCGGCCACACGGCCCGACAGTCCGTGCACTCAGGGCACATTCTTGGTGTACCGGAATACCAGGGTCAACACCACCGTCTACACGGTATTTGAGCATTCTAGTCTTTTCGGCGCGCGGGCCTAAGACTCTCATTAGGCGCTCCAACAAAACCTATAACCAGGCTTCCAAGTCGGATGGACCTAACGCAGGTACGGATCAGCCACCCCCCGTTGCTCAAGTCGCCGTGCCACCTCGAATACGGAAGTATCCATGGCAATTTATAGGCGCGGGTCGGTTTCACCTTTCCTGTTCGGCAATCTGCCTTTCATCGAGTTGCAGCCCAACGGCTCAACCGCACACAAAGTGGCAACGCACAGCCACAAGAGTTGCATCCAACCCTCTTCATTTCCTGGACTTCATCCAGTACTTCCTGCTGCACCAAGCAACAGGTAAGCACAAGGCAACACAAGCCATAATCACGGAGTCTTCTCCGATATGCAAACAAGCATCACCAATCCAGACCAGCATGTCCAGATGGGCTTCACACAGCATGCCTAGATCCGTACTCCAATTCCGGACTCTAACAAGGGGGACTTCACATATCTACCCCAAGGGACACCATAACCCACCGCACACTCGCGGGGAAGGGTTTTCCCTATGCAATGCAGAAAAGAAGGACTTCACATGTCCAAGAAGGGAGATCGTTACCCTTGTCGATCTCTTGGGAGCCATCAAAATCTAGCCGGTGAGAAAGAACTGCAGCAGCTTTACCTTCACAACGCTGGCCTCGGATCACGAATCGGACGACGGGAGCTCCGCCGGTGGCTTGATCTCCTCCTCCTTCTTCTTCCTCCTCTCTCTTTCTCTCTTCCTTAACCAAATGAAGAATGAACTCTTCATTAGCCTCTGCTGTTTTAATCCAGCCAGGAATCACTTGAGCCCTTGGATCCAAAGAGAGAAAATGAACGGCCACGATTTTACCAAAAACTCACTTTTTTGGCTGACACGGCCTGTGACACGCCCGTGTCACAGGCCGTGTACCCTTAAGCGGCACACGCGGTATTCATACCGACTAAACTTTACCAGAACACGGGCATCGACACGCCCGTGTCGAACCTGACATGCCCGTGTCAGTCATAAGACACGCACGTGTCACCCTTGCCTCACCTAGCTACAAGCAGTACACGGGTAGGCACACGGCATCGGACACGCCCGTGTCAAAACTGACACGGCCGTGTTCAAGGCTTGGTTCCAGGCCGTGTAATCTTCTGACTCAGATCGCCTATTATATGAGTGACACGCCCTGGGACACGCCCATGTCCCAGGCCGTGTACCCCCGACACGCCCTGGGACACGCCCGTGTCCTAGGCCGTGTAAATCAACCTACACCTCAAATCCATGTTTGAGATTTTTGGGGTGTTACAATCCTCCCCCCTTAACAAAAATTTCGTCCCGAAATTTGCACTGTAAGGAAACCAGGAAAAACAATTATATCACTTGATAACTATGTTATAACAAAAGGTACACGGCCTACAGTTTATACAAACAACTCGGGAAATTCAGCTCGCATGGTCTGCTCTCGCTCCCAAGTTAGCTCTTCACGACCACAATTGTCCCATCGGACCTTGACCATCCCGATCACTTTGTTCCGCAACTGTTTCTCGGCTCGATCCTCGATCCGAATGGGTCGAACCCTCGTCGTTAGCCCATACTCGACCGGTACCCGATCATTCTCCACTATTTGAGCTGGATCCTTAACAGCCTTACAAAGTACTGAGATGTGAAATACATCATTTAATCCACCCAAGTCTGCTGAAAGTGCTAGTCGATAAGCAGCTTCCCCAACTCGCTCCACCACCTCAAATGGACCAAGATACCTCGGACTTAGCTTTTTCAAACGCCGAATCCTGGACACGCCTTTGAAGGGTTTGATCTTCAAATATACCCAATCACCCACCGCGAACTCCACGTTCCGATGTTTGGCATTGTAGTACTTTGCTTGACGATCTTGGGCTATCAATAGCCTCTCCCGAATAGAGCGTATAAGCGAGGTAGCTTCTTCGACTTCCTTTTTCCCACTCAGCTTAGATTCGCCTGCCTCTGCCCAAGCTAATGGTGTATGGCATTTACGACCATACAAAGCCTCAAATGGTGCCATACCGATGCTCGCTTGGTAGCTATTATTATAGGCAAATTCGACAAGAAAAATATAATCTTCCCATTTCTTACCAAAGTCTAGGGCGCACATGCGGAGCATGTCCTCCATCGTCTTGTTGGTTCGTTCAGTTTGGCCATCCGTTTGGGGATGAAAGGCCGTACTAAACGCTAACTTTGTACCCAACATTTGATGAACTAGCCGCCAATCATTCGATGTGAATCGCCCATCACGGTCACTGACGATGCTCCGAGGAACACCGTGCAGTCGAACAATCTGCTCCATATAAAGCTTGGCCAAGGTTTCCACTGAATCGTCTCTTCTGTTTGGAAGGAAGTGCGCCACTTTTGTCAACCGGTCCACAATCACCCAGATTGAATCATGACCGCGTTGAGATCTCGGCAACCCGTGCACGAAATCCATCGAAATGTCATCGAACTTCCACTCCGGAATGGGTAACGACTTCAGGAACCCGCCAGGCTTCTGGCATTCCGCTTTCAGCAATGCACAAGTATGGTATTCCGCCACATAACGTGCTACATATTTCTTTAGTCCGGGCCACCAGAACAGCTTTTTCAGATCTCTGTACATCTTTGTGCTCCCTGGGTGAACTGAGTACTTTGCAAAGTGAGTTTCGTACATCAACTCTTTCCTCAATTTACCCACATTCGGGACGCACACTCGACCATTTCTTCGGAACAAACCGTTATCCCAAGAGAATTGGTCATCCGGCCCATCTTTAGCATAGCGCTGGAGACTTTCATCAAGCTCCGTTGCTCACCGAACTCTGTCCGTAAGGTCATATTGTACCTCCGTCCAGTTCAAGCATGCATCGGTCGACGAACCCTTGTCAACACAAGATATCTCCAATGCTTCCAATTCCTGGATTAAACGCTGATCATGCCTCTGTAACCAGCTTGCCCGTACCGGAGTCTTCCGACTCAAAGCATCAGCGACCACATTTCCCTTCCCGGGAGTATAGTGAATCTCGAAGGTGTAGTCCCCAAGGAACTCCATCCATCTTCGTTGTCGCATATTCAGATCCTTCTGATCCAACAAGTACTTTAGGCTTTTGTGATCTGTATAGATGTCCACTTTAACGCCATAAAGATAGTGCCGCCATAACTTGAGCGCAAAGATTACCGCCGCCAACTCCAAATCATGGACGGGGTAATTCCGCCCATGCACTTTCAACTGGCGCGAGCCATAAGCAATCACTTTACCAAACTGCAGAAGGACGCAGCCTAAGCCGCTCCCAGAAGCATCACTATAGATCTCATAGCCATCCGTACCACATGGCGATGTCAACACAGGCGCCGTGGTCAAACAACTCTTCAAGTCTTCAAAAGCTCGCGCGCACTCCGACGTCCAAATGAACTTTTGATCTTTTCTCGTCAGCGTGGTCAGAGGTAAAGCAATCCGTGAGAAGTTTTCCACAAACCGTCTATAGTAGCCCGCAAGCCCAAGGAAGCTCCTGATCTCGGCCACTGAAGACATCACTGGCCAATCTCGAATGGCACTTATCTTCAACGGATCCACCGCGATACCTTCTCCACTTACCACATGGCCTAAAAAGGCTACTGAAGAGAGCCAGAACTCACACTTTGAGAACTTGGCATAAAGCTTATTCCTCCGTAGGGTATGCAAGACCAACCGCAAATGGTTTTCATGATCCTCTTCTGACTGAGAGTATACCAAGATATTATCGATAAACACAATAACGAACAAATCCAAGTACTCTCGGAACGTTCGATGCATTATGTCCATAAATACCGAAGGCGCATTACATAGGCCAAACGGCATTACTGTGAACTCATAATGACCGTAGCGTGTTCCAAACGCCGTCTTGGGAATGTCACCTTCCCGAATCCTCAACTGATAATATCCCGATTTCAAATCCAATTTGGAATAGACCGTTGATCCTGCCAGCTGATCAAATAGGTCATCAATCCGTGGGATCGGATATTTGTTTTTCTCTGTCAGCTTATTCAATTCGCGGTAGTCAATACATAACCGTAAACTAGCGTCTTTCTTTTTCACAAAGAGAACAGGCGCGCTCCAAGGTGACATACTTGGGCGTATGTATCCCTGCTCCAACAACTCTTGCAATTGGACTTTCAATTCAGCCATCTCTTTTGGCGCGGCACGATATGGTGAGCGGGCCACAGGTTTCGCACCTGGCACCAACTCAATAGAGAAGTCAATCTCCCGCTGGGGTGGTAACCTAGGAAGATCTTTAGGAAACACATCGGCAAACTCTGACACAACCAGAACTTCACCGACACTGGCCTTTGGCTCAACAGCCTGAATTAGCGTGAAGAATAACTCCGCGCCCTTCCGAACAGCATTGACGACTTGGAGCGCAGACAACAACGTCCCGCCAACTCCTCGCATACCAGCAAACTTCTTCACAAGTCCTGTATTCTGGCCCAGTGTAATCTCCTTGGAGTTGCAATCAATAAAGGCACGCTGCTCCGAGAGCCAGTCCATACCAAAGATCACATCAAACTCCGATAACGGTAGCACAGCTGCACTCAAACCGAAATCCTGACTTCCTATTTGAACATCCACATCGCAAGCCCTATCCGCAAGCATCACACAGCCATTCGGCAATAGCACCCTTGTACTATCAACCGTCACATGACTCGGCACCCCAATTTGAGAAACGAAGTCCTCAGACAGAAAAGAATACGACGCACCCGTATAAAACAGGGCTCTCGTCGGACGATTCCGAATCAGGACAAAGCCTGCAGCACACACATCATGCACAAGCTCTATATAACAAAAGGCAATAACACTTAAGCACGTAAGCTCTATTAACTCGTACTTGTGACGACGTCACTTTGCTTAATCGCTTCCTACTGGCCAAGCTGATAGATTCGGGGCTGTGCCTGGGACGCAGAGGAATCAACCACCGCTTTGCCCTTCTCAGCATAAGACGCACCCGTCTTCTTTTCCCCTTTGGGCTGAACAACCAGACAGTCACGGGCTATATGCCCCACCCGGCCATAATTATAGCATGTACGAGAATCCGGCCTTGATGTCGCCCCCGACACAACGGTCGTAGTCACTTGCCCAGACGGCTTGGACCTCTTGCCCCCTTTCTTCTGGTAGAACGATTTGCTAGGGCGAGGTGCTTGAACCTCGGGCTTTGACACAACCAAGCCCTTGTTCCCTTGCACCCGCCGCATGTCCTTCTCCAACGCACATGCAGTATCAACCAACGCCTGAAACCCTTGGTTCACTGAACTCGAAAGCAGGAACCTCAACTCATCCCGTAATCCTTCATAGAACCTATTCGTTTTCCTTTGGTCATCTGCGAAGATTGTTCCCGTATACCGTCCCAACCTGGTAAACTCATGCAAGTAGACATCCACGCTATCGTCTCCTTGCTTTAACCGTTGGAACTCATTTTCCATAGCAATGCGTTGCGCCGCTGGGACATGTTTCGCCAGAAATATTCGAGAGAACTCCTCAATCGATACTTGCGTTAATTGCCTGCCCGCCAAATGGTGTACCTCAACCTCATCCCACCACAACCGCGCCTCTCCTTCGAGCATGAAGGTGGCCAAGGTGACCTTTAGAGTTTCCTCCGCCGTGATCGCTGTCATTATCCGCTTGACACGCGATAACCAATCCTCTGCCTGCGTTGGGGATCCCAGACCCGTAAATGTAGGCGGACTGAAGCTCATGAATTGCTTCAACTATCGGACAGCTGCTCGCGGATCTACAGCCTCAACCGGCTCGGGTCTTACATCAACACAAACTGGCACAACTGCCGGCTGCGCTTGCCCGGTCGGCTGAATCATGGCAAATAGAGCCTCAGCAACTAAGCGAACAGTTTCCGCAGATGGAGGAGGTGTTGGCACCTCAGCTGGTGCCACACTCTCATCAGAGCGCTGGGGCTCAGACTGCCCAGCACCACTACGCGTCACCTATAGGTGGACAAGACACACATTAGCGATCGTATGCAAGCAAAACAACACAAAAAGGAACGCGCAGATTCCTCAAACAAGATTTTGTACATTCCTTAGTGGACATTCCAGAGTTCATTAGCATTACAGCAGGGCGCATAAACACGCGCTCGCCACCCCATAAAAGAGTTCGTCCACGAATTCGATAGAGGAAGACCGAACAAAGCTGATACCAAAATGTAACGACCCCATCCGTTACATGACGTATAGTAGAAGGTCCGGCCGGGGCCCCACACAATATGCCACAAACAGACGGTGAGGTCACAGGATAATACCAAACCATACACGAATCCTAACTCAGAGCATTCTAGCGGAAGCTTTCAGTTGTAAATTTGAACTCTAACCAGGAATGTCCAATATATATAAACCACAGTTATATATACAACCACGGAATGTACCACAAAGGTTTGGCCTTAAGGCCTTACAGTTCCTCTTTCCATACAACATGGGTTACAAACATCGGCGCGCAGGCCGGCCATACATAAGGAAGGCAAAACAAACAAAACCCTTTTCGCAGCCTTCAAGGGCTAGCCGCAGCAGCAGCAACAACAACAGTAGGGCTCCAGCCCTTCATATACCACTTGGCTCTCCAGCACCTGCATTGGGACAAACCACCTAAACAGTGGCAAACAATGCAACGGTCAGCATTCAGCTGACCCAATTATAACAATCCTACCCCTTTCTCGGGGCAGTCACATTCTTTCCCTACACAGCATGGTATCAACAATAGCAACTATGTGCGCGCAGGCACATTCAAGCCATCACAACCGTCGGCCACACGGCCCGACAGTCCGTGCACTCAGGGCACATTCTTGGTGTACCAGAATACCAGGGTCAACACCACCGTCTACACGGTATTTGAGCATTCTAGTCTTTTCGGCGCGCGGGCCTAAGACTCTCATTAGGCGCTCCAACAAAACCTATAACCAGGCTTCTAAGTCAGACGGACCTAACGCAGGTACGGATCAGCCACCCCCCGTTGCTCAAGTCGTCGTGCCACCTCGAATACGGAAGTATCCATGACAATTTATAGGCGCGGGTCGGTTTCACCTTTCCTGTTCGACAATCTGCCTTTCATCGAGTTGCAGCCCAACGGCTCAACCGCATAAAAAGTGGCAACGCACAGCCACAAGAGTTGCATCCAACCCTCTTCATTTCCTGGACTTCATCCAGTACTACCTGTTGCACCAAGCAACAGGTAGGAATAAGGCAACACAAGCCATAATCATAGAGTCTTCTCCGATATGCAAACAAGCATCACCAATCCAGACCAGCATGTCCAGATGGGCTTCACACAGCATGCCTAGATCCGTACTCCAATTCCGGACTCTAACAAGGGGGACTTCACATATCTACCCCAAGGGACACCACAACCCACCGCACACTCGCGGGGAAGGGTTTTCCCTATGCAATGCAGAAAAGAAGGACTTCACATGTACAAGAAGGGAGATCGTTACCCTTGTCGATCTCTTGGGAGCCATCGAAATCTAGCCAGTGAGAAAGAACCGCAGCAGCTTTGCCTTCACAATGCTGGCCTCGGATCACGAATCGGACCACGGGAGCTCCGCCGATGGCTTGATCTCCTCCTCCTTCTTCTTCCTCCTCTCTCTTTCTCTCTTATTAACCAAATGAAGAATGAACTCTTCATCAGCCTCTGCGGTTTTTATCCAGCCAGGAATCACCTGAGCCCTTGGATCCAAAGAGAGAAAATGAATGGCCACGATTTTCCCAAAAACTCACTTTTTTAGCTGACACGGCCTGTGACACGCCCGTGTCACAGGCTGTGTACCCTTAAGCGGCACACACGGTATTCGTACCGACTGAACTTTACTAGAACACGGGCATCGACACGCCCGTGTCGAACCTGACACGCCCATGTCAGTCATAAGACACGCCCATGTCACCCTTGCCTCACCGAGCTACAAGCAGTACACGGGTAGGCACACGGCATCGGACACGCCCGTGTCAAAACTGGCACGGCCGTGTTCAAGGCTTGGTTCCAGGCCATGTAATCTTCTGACTCAGATCGCCTATTATTTGAGTGACACGCCCTGGGACACGCCCGTGTCCCAGGCCGTGTACCCCCGACACGCCCTGGGACACGCCCGTGTCCCGGGCCGTGTAAATCAACCTGCACCTCAAATCCATGTTTGAGATTTTTGGGGTGTTACACTTTTAGCCAAGGGGAGCCTTGATTCTTTTAGAGCTTTCTAGCTCAGTGCAAGTTATTATGCTTCTCTAATCTATTGTAAAATAGAGAAGACACCTTAACCTCTTTTTCCCCTCCTGTATAGGGTTATTACTCCCTTCAAAAGTATCCCTTGGTGGCAGGGCACCTGATCAAAAACCTGTGTTGGTTTTTAGACACCTGATCAAAAGTCTAAAGGGTTTCTTTATCTACCTGAAGCAGATCTTGTTGGTGGCAGGGCACCTGATCAAAAACCTGAGTGGATTCCTACCTTGTTGGTAGAAGAGTGGACGTAGCCAAGTTGTTTGGGGAACCACTATAAATTCCTTGTGTCATCTGGATTGCTTTAATTAAATACTTGCATTGTGGCTGTGATTAGATCTTAACTAGGTTTGCTAGTTGCTGTTTAGGTTTTCAAGCCTTAACTGTAATTATAGTTGGCTACCTTGTTGTGCACAACACTTGTGTTAGGCTTTAAGGTTTAATCTCAAATATCTATAACCTTCATTCCGCATTTAACTCCAAGGGAGTTGAGTAGAAAGTCAACTTTGCTAGTGTAATATTTGATTACTCTATTCAGCCCCCCTCTAGAGTAATATCTATTCCTTCTCTTTCATGATGGACCAAGTTTTCAAGGAGAATAAGGGGCGGAACCTCGAAGTGTATGTGGATGATCTCCTTGTCAAGAGAAGGAGCGTCGAGGAGCACATAAAGGATTTGGTGGAGTCTTTTGCTACCCCAAGAAGGTATAAGATACGGCTCAACCTGGCCAAGTGTGTCTTCGGAGCTGAAAGGGGGAAGTTCTTAGGTCACCTCCTTACTCTGATGGGGGGTGGAGCCTAACCCAGACATGCTAAAGTCCATTCTAGAGATGACATCCCCGAATGAGCCCAAGGAAGTTTAGAGGCTAACCGAAAGGCTGGCAGGCCTTACCCGTTTCTTCTCCAAGGCAGGAGAAAAGTTTTCTCCATTCTTCAAGGCTCTCTGAGGCAACCAAAAGTTTGAGTGGACCGTGGAGTGTGAGGAGGCTTTTGAAAGCTCAAGCAGCAGCTAACTCAAGCTCCTCTCCTCCAAGGACCACATGGAAGTGAAGACATCCTCCTTTATAAAGGAGTGGGAGCAAAAGAGGTCAGTTCCATGTTGGTAAGAGAGGAAGGTAAGAAGTAGCTCCCCATCTACTATGTGAGTAGAGTGTTGCAGCAGGAAGAGACGAGGTATCCTATCCTAGAGAAGTTTGTTTTTTCCTTGGTAGTTTCAGCTCGTAGGATCCGCCCATATTTCCAAGCTCACTTCATCAAGGTTGTCTCAGATCACCCACTTCGTATTATCTTGGATGGGGTGGAGCATTCTGGCAGGTTAGCCAAGTTATTGGTGGAGCTTAGTGAGTTAGATATTTCCTACTCTTTGAGGGTAACAATCAAGGCCCAGACAGTGGTTGACTTACTGGCTGACTTCTCAGTTGAGGTAGGAGGAGACAAAGGCTCTTCCAACCCAATCCCTTGGAGGATGTTCATGGATGGGGCTTTAGACAGGTATTCCGGGGGAGCCAGAGTAGTGCTAGTGAGCCCGTACGGAACTAGGATCTTACAAGATGTCAAGATACTTTTCCCTATCACGAACAATCAGGCAGAGTATAAATCCATGGTGGCCGGCATGTGTCTTGTGAAGGAGTTGGGGATTCAGGATCTCCGGGCCTTCATCGACTCAATGGTGGTCGCGTCGCAAACTAGAGGAGATTTTGAGGTGCGCGATCCCATTTTACAGAAATACTTGGTCAAGGTCAAAGAGTTGATCGGGGGCTTTCAGTCCTTTTTTGTCGAGCATGTGCCCTGGGAAGAAAACATATATATAGCCTATCTCGCAAAGTACAACCCCCGGGCCAGGGGGAAAGTGACCGAGTTGTTTCGACCTTCGATCAAGGAAGGGGAGATGATGGAAATCGAGTAGAGAGTTTCGTGGAAGGACCCGTTGGTTATGTTCTTAACAATAGGAGATCAGAGGAAATTCCGGTTTAAGGCTGCTTACTACCTGCTGCTGGAAGGGGAGTTTTATCACAAAACTATTTTAGTCCCCCTGGCTAGATGCCTGTCGGAGGCTGAGATTCCATGAGTTTTGGAAGAAATCCATTCGGGAGAGTGCGACAGCCACTCACGGACCCGTACTATAGAGCAGAGGATTCTAAGGCAAATCTACTTCTAACCGACCATCCGGAGGGATGCCGAGGCTTTCTCTAAGAAGTATACAAAATGTCATCTCTTTACGCCTCTTCAATTACAGCCATCTTGGCATATTTGCTCGATCTCCGCTCCCTGGACTTTTGCAATATGGGGAATAGATTTGATCGGCCCTTTTCCTCAGGCTAGCAGGCAGAGGAAGTTCATTCTAGTCATGATCGACTACTTTTCCAAGTGGATCGAGGCAAAGGCCCTTGCCAAGACCACTTCTCAGATCGTGAATAACTCCATCTGGGGAGAGATTATTTGCAGGTTAAGGATTCCTCTCCCCATTGTCACCGACAACGATCCACTGTTTTCGAGCTTGGAGCTAGAGGACTTCTGCAAGCAGCTAGGGACAGATCTTTGATTCGCCTCTGTGCATCATCCTCGAAGCAATGGATAGGTAGAAGCCGCCTACATGAGTATCATTAATCTACAGAAGAAGAAGGTTAGTAATCTGAAGGGAAATTGGGCAGAGCAACTCCCCTCAGTCCTATGAGCTCTAAGAACATCTCCTAACTCAGCCATGTGGGAAACACCCTTTAAGTTATCCCACGAGTCCGAGGAACACATCCTAGTGGAGTTTGAGGTTCGGAGTCCAAGAGTTATAGCAGTAGGAGAAGAAATGAAGAATGGCTCTTAGAAAGCCAAGACGCTCAGAGGCTTTATCTAAAGTACATTGAAGAGCTCCGTGACATAGCCTCCATCCACCAGGAGTAAATCAAGAGGCGCATAACAAAACATTTTGACAAGCACGTTCGCTTCAAACATTTACTCCTAGGATATCTGGTCATCAAGAAAATGGAAGTCGCGGGTAGAGGAGCAGTAGTCGGTTAGTTACATCTCAATTGGGAAGGACCCTTCATCATCTAGGAGGCCCTAGCCTCTGGTAGTAATCGTCTGCAAGACCATGAAGGAGAGAAACTAGGAATTACTTGGAGCTGGGATGACCTGAAAAGGTTTTACCCTTAGAGGTAACTTGTAATCATTCTTGTAAATAATTTTTCAATATATATTTCCTCTCCCACGTAGCCACGGTTTATTGCGAGTTGTCTTCTTTTTACTGATTCATCTCAAGTTCGCTAGGAGAAATGAAGTTCAACTCCACGATCAATTTAGGAAACCTGTGCTCGACCAGTTTCTCCTATTTAGCCAAGGACGTACGATGGGATGCCTCGGGATTTAAGCATCCTTGTAAGACCGAGCCCCTGCCTTGACGACTAAGATCAGCTCCCCCTTGTATATCGGCTTAGCTACCCTTGATTGCATCTATCCTCCAACTAGAGGAACTATCAAGAACAGGTTGGACGCTATCCTCCTGAACCCGATAAAGGATCATACTCGTAAAGTGATGCCTTGTGCAAAGGCGTCATCGGTCTTTGAGAAGACTAAAAGACCCTCTCTTAGCGACTGTTTGTCCTACAAAGCACGGTGCATCTCTGTCATCGTCAAAGAAGGATAATCTGCTAAGCTCTGAAGAATGCAAGTTCGTAGAAGGATGGTGTACTCGAGTGTGTGTCCTACGGGACCCCCTGAGGGCCAATTCCCTTTGCTTATATGCTGGCCTTGGTAGCCAAGTACAAGAGTTGGGAAAGATCTCCATGGTTAGATTGGGAAATGAGCCTTCGAACTGTTTCTCCTAGATAGCCCAGGGAAGAATATGGGATGATGCTTTGGAATATAAGCATCCTTATAAGACCAAGCCCATTCATTTATAGCCGAGATCAGCTCTCCCCTTGCATGTCGGCCTAGCTACCCACAATCGCATCTCTCCTCTGACTAGAGGTACTACCAGGAGCAGGTCTGGATGCCAAACTCCTTAATAAATAAAATCATTGTTTCTTTGGAATTTCCTAAAATTTCTCATAGGCATTGATGCATTTAAGCGTTAGGGAAAGTACTTGAACGGTGGAGTTACTAGAGTCCGAGTGCCTGCAAGAGCTACTCTCCTATAGGATGACTACATGGCCCCCACATTTGAAGTACGACACGAACATTAATATGCGAGCAAGCGACTACAGTCATAAGTGTGAGAAACAAGACACCAATTTATGGTGGAGAGACTATATATGTGCGAGCAATGATGGCACGAGTATGAACGACGTTAGCATGCGAGTAAGCACATGCTAAGCTCTCAATATCTCCGTGGCTATGAGCCGAGCGAGCATTATCAAGCAGGCGACTATACACCTAAAAGTGAGTAATATAAAATTTTATATACTACTTGAGCAAGGATTGCATAAATTTACATTTTCCTATTTACAAAAATATGTACAAGTGTGGGCACAGGAGGTCGCTGGCCAGCTATGACTCGTCTTCTCCAGTGTCAGGCCTGTACTCCTCATCCCGATTGGTGACATCTTCCTCATCCTCAGCATCGTCCTTAGCGTCATCCTTCTCGTCCCTATTTACGCTGCTCTCACCGCTGCTGATGTCACTGTCATTAGAGACAGAAGCCAAGGTCAGGATATGATCAGGAGAGTATGATTCCTTGGCAAGAAGAAATGGGATGATGTCCAGAACCAACAAGTTGCCGGCCTCCGCGGCGAGGAAGATGTTCATCCTCAGCTTGGCGAGGACGGCTTCCCCAGATGCTCGCGTTATCCCGCGATGGATTGTGGGCATCTCATCCCCGTGCATCCTGATCTTCTTGCCCATCCCAAGTGGGGATGCCGCCTCGTACGGCTCAGGTCAGAGAACACAGGAAGGACCCTGGTGACCTTCGACGGCTTCCAGGCGAGTTGCTAGCTAAGTAGACCGGATTTGAGAAGCCTCCAACTCGGTCTTACAGTTGGCGAGTTCTTGCTCAAGCTCGTAGAATTTCTTCACCATCTAGATCTCTACTGCCTGCGAGGATTAGTCAGCTAACATTCAGATAAATTTTTAAGGACGGGGACAATTATGTCTCGCCGAGGAGGCAACTAACCTCATAATCCTTCCTGCGGACAGATTCCATCCCCAGCTAGATCACCTTCTCAATGACGACCTTCAATGCCTCCTGCGTTTCGACCAGCTTTGTCTTTATATAGTGACCCAGCTCGGCAGTCCACACCATGGAGCAGGAAGTATGGTGGGCGTTCACTTCCAGGCTTAGATCTAGCATGGACTCAGCGTCTTCCCTACCATAGAGCGTGAAGCCGACATCGAATGCCTCCCCCTTGTCCTCCAAATCTTCTGACAAGGCGGGCAGGTTCATACTCAATGTCATGAACCAGGAGACCAACGGGAGACCAAAGATTTCCTTACCTTCTCTCTCACGATTGTAGTCCGGGTGGAAGTTAGGCGCCCCAAAATCGGAGGGTGACTGCCTCTCATCGAATAGTTGTTGGGAAACCCTTGCCCACTTACTTACATGATCAGGAGACATGGCCTTACCCTTCCAATTGGCAAGCTTGCTCTTGCACGCTCCACCTTTGAAGACGAAAAGTTGCTGAACTACGGTAGGCGATATCTTCTCAACCTCGGCAGGAAGGTTCGAGGTCTCCTAGCACAAGGACGCGACTTCCTTTGCCGGATCCAATGGCTCTTGTGGGAGCTCGCAGGCCTTTATAGATTGAAGAATAGTCTGCAAACGATAGTCAAATATATCTTGGCGAGTATTTCAGAATCTCGCGAGTTTATACCTTCTCAAAGAAGGACTTCGTCGAGCACATTGACATTGATGCGCTAGTAGATGATGTAGAATCAACGGTCGCAGAAAGCTTCGACCAGTTTCTCGCGTGCACCTTCAAAAATCGGCGGAAAGAAGACGACGTCGACTGGCTGATACATCCTTCCCAGCACTCCTTCGAAGTCGCCGACAACGGTGACCAAGAACTCGCTTCATCGGTGGACCTTGTTCGCCGTCCCAACTAGCATGCAGATGTGGTTGCTGAACAAGACGACCCCCTCTAAGATTGCGGCGAACGCGAAGACATTCCAGAAGATGGAGAGGTCAAACACGATCCTCTCTACCTGGAGGAAGTAGAGGAAGCCCATGAGGATCGCCACACCTTCGGGGTTGATCTGGGCAGGCACGATGCCAAAGTATCGCAAGATTTGGCTATACTCAGGACATAGTGGAAATTGCAGGCCGACTTCGAAGAGCCGGAGTGACAGGACAATTCCACCATTTATGAAGGTGTTTAGTCACTCGTTTCGTGCGAGGATCTTAGTCGAGGTTCCCTCTAGAAGATGTCATTATTTGAACTCTTCCAGATCTCGCTCAGAGGTTGCAGATTTCTTGAAGACCGCTTCAGTGAAGTTGATGGTGTGGGCCTGTCGGTGCGCATTGGCGTCATCGCCAACCATCATAAGCAGGTTGCGATGGAGAAAAAGGAAGTGCGAGTATGGCAAGAATGAAAAGGAAGGCGCGAGCAAGGGCATTTACTCGCGAGCAAAAGTCAGAAATCACAACAACGTATAAAAGTCTCACCTACCCCTTGTATTTATAGGTAGAGGCCAGGGGTATTTCATGCTCGGGTGAGTATCCACCTAAGTCACTTCCTAACCATTAGATTTATCCTAGACATGAGCCCTGTCTCCCACAAAGCTATTCAAAACATCACAAGCTCGCCAAAACCTGCACCAAAATCAAGGAATTGTAGAAAGAAGACTATTGAAGCAAATAAAAGTCATAGAAAAACTCGTGATAACCAGAGCGAGTTTCAAACTCTCTTATTACATGTAAATACTATTCTTTATATAGTCGCATGAGGCCAGTTTAAATATCAAATCAAAAGAAAAAAAATACCTAAGTCCTAGGAGGCCCTCGCTCAGGGAGATGTGCATATCGCCCAACCCACCCCATCTCGCGAGCCCGCATTAAGTGCTCGGTGGCCACCATGATTGTGTCGATGCCTCATAATAGTTTCTCTTCCATCCTCGCAAGCTACCCGGCAGACCCCATGCTCACGCGCATGCCCGCCAATTCCTCAAAGAAGAGCTGGACGTGATGGTCGGTCATTGACTAGAGCCGCTCCACCTCCTGGATAATGTCGAAGCGGACCTCGTAAGTTGCCGTGATTTCTCGCAGCTCTTCCATCTTCGCCATAGTCACCTCCAGCGCCGATATTCGGTTATGACGTTCGCAGATGGCGAGCTGGTCAAACTTTTCCTCCAGCTCGATGGAGGGGCGAGCAGTGGCGTGGCAATACTCGTCTCCAAATAGCCCCAAGGCCTCAATAAAAGCTCTTCCAGGTGTAGATGGGCGACCTGTTTAAGTAGAGGAAAATCTCCAAAAAAGTTAGCATTCGGTAACAATAGTCATAAAAGATCAGTAGTGGTGAAATCTATCTTGCCGAGGAGAGCGTGATCATCGCGGAGAAGGGTTGCAGTGAGCTAGTTCTTGCAGGACCGATGATAAGCCACCAGGATGCTTGGCAAGCTTCCCCTGCCCACGACCTCGATGGTCGCGGCCTCGGTATCTCATCGGGAATTAGTCTGGATGCCCCCTTTCCGGATCTCACGCTGAGCTCTCTGGTGTGTTCTGAGGAACTATCTCTGGGCGCGGTTTGCCGCTCGAAGGCAGAGGAGGCGGTGGTGGCAATACGTGCTCACCACCAGCCTTTGCAAGCTCGCTAGAGGAGGAGGTGGCAACGTAGGAGCGCTCTACGGCTTCTGTAGGTTAGTCGAAAGAGGAGTTGGCAGAAAAATGGAGTTCTCTCCATCGGTAGAGTGGCTTTGGCCAGAAGAGATGGCAATGGTCGTGGGATGCTCGCCGCCGGCAGCGACGAAGAAACTGAGCATGGAGGGACTTAGCTCGTTCTGCGCTATGAGGGCTTGGTCGCCAAAGGACCTCCCTTAGCCGCCGAAGGGACTTGCTTTTTAGATCCCTTGGAGCCAAGGTTGATTCAGACAGTATGCGCGAGTCGGAGCGGAGGCTAAGTTCCAGGTACGACCAGTGGAACTCCTCGCAATGGGGCGACATCTATAATCTCGCCAGACATAGTTGATGGAGGAGCTGTAGAGATAAGGATGGGTTAGAATGGAATCAGGATGATAAACGAACTTATACAAAGATCGACAAGTTTGTGACGTTGCGAGGCAGTGAGATCTTCCTGCACATGGAGAGCAGCGAGAAGTTGGGAATATCGTCCAGCCTGAGATCCTCGAGGAGCTATTGGGTGATAGTTGTAGGTTCGGGCTGGTCGGCCGGGGTTGCAACATTCTTGATTGGGGACGCGACCTTCATCGCTGATGGGGGCGGATTGTCGGTTTTGGAGGCTAGTGACTTCTTTTGTTTCTTAAATTCCTTCTTCTTTGCGAGAGGCAAATCTGCAGTGACTTCATATTCTCACGGCCTCTTGGGTCTTGATGGTTTCGGTTCGAGAAGTCCCTACAGCACGACGAGGCTATCTTGGTATTCTTTCTCGGCAGCATTTGACATCGCGTGCGAGCTCAATTTGCACGCCTCAAAGACTTGACCCCCCTATTTATAGAGTTCAGTGTACCTCCATCAAGAGAGAGTAACCCAGATACTCAGCCAAGAAGCTTGCTGAATAAGTGTTAGATGATTCTTTCTAATTTCTAATGTTACTCAGAAATAGCGGAGATTGTGCACAACCCGTATTCAATGAGGGCGGATCATTCCATAACCCTGTCATTAGAAGTCAAAGTCAACAAGTCATGAGACAAGTCAGAGTCAACGTGCTAGTATGAAGAAGACCTCGACGAGTATGGCCGCTACCCTCGCATACTCGACAGGTAGGCGACTAGGCACGATACTTGCCTAGCCGTGCGAGCTCCACTAAGGAAGTCGCCTAGTCGCTGGAGGTAGGCTATAAATAAGACCGACCCCCTCCCCTAGGATTTCACTATAAATAGGACACCAGCAGTATGAGGAGAAATACTTTTAAATCTCGCCGAGATCTCAGACTCTCATCTTGGATGCTAGCTTAGCATGTGAGTCCCTTTTCTCAGAGACCAAGTCGCGATCTAGCGACTATCCTCCGTTAGCCACCGTGATTTAGTTACCAGGTATTCTCCCATGTACCCTGCTCGACCATCACTGGTTGTGGAGTGGTTGCTTCTTCTAAGCATCTTGGTATGTGGTGGGACTTCCCTACCGTAACACCTTGGGTCCTATTTGTCCGGTGACTTCCCTGCTTTAGCCCGTTAGTCATCGAGTATATCTGTTGAGCTGGTAACCTTAGGCTGCCTTGATCTAATTTTTGGAGTTGGGAATTTTCTCGGCTTATAAACTAGGGACTTTTCCCGACTTCAACACCTGCTTTTAACTTCTCTTTTGTAGAGATTAGCACGTTTTCATGAATTCACTTCAGGTACTTGCATTATATTTTAAATTTACCAGCTTTTGGCTTCTCCTTTACAGAGATAAGTAGGTTTTCGCGATTTCACATGTGGCACTTGCATTATATTTTGAATTTACCTGCTTTTGAATTCTCTTTTACAGAAATTAGAAGGTGTTTGTGAGTTTACTTCAGCTACTCTCATTATATTTTAAATTTACCTTCTTTTGACTTTAATTTTATAGAGATTAGTGATGACTAGTTTATAGTCATCGTTTTTGGGTTAGTTTTAGTTTAAATTTTCCTAGGTTTAAGTGTTATTTTGATATATTTTATGAAGGCTATGTTTTAATATTGTATTTTTAATAATATGTTTTAATATTTTATGTTTGTTCGTTATGTTGCATTTTGTGTTATGTTTATTGGTTTGTTTTTTTCTTATTATTTTAGTCTTTATGTTTTTGTTGTTTATTATGTTGTGTTTTACCATTTTTTTTGATATCAATGTTTTAATTAATTAACATAACTAATGCTTTTATTTTCATGTAGGTTCAAGGCCCACCATGCAGTCCATCCTCCATTCCATGCAAGCAAAACCCGAGCTCCACCATGGAGCAGCCCCTACAACCCTTCCCGAGCCCTCTTCAAGCCCACAAAAAATAACCTATTTACCCATGCATACGGCCGGCCACATCATTTCCACCCCTCTCTCTTCCTCTTCCCCCTTTTATTATTCTCCTCACTTTTAAAGCTCATTCATCCCCCCTTATATTTTATATTTTATATTTTCATTTCCATAAATTACATGCATTGAACCTCCTCTTTTCTATCCCTTCATTTAATGCCATGCATGCACCTCTCCCACACATGCATGGCCGGCCATGCCTTATCTCCCTTTAATCTAGAAGCTTCTCCATCTCCCATAAAAGGAACCCCTCCCGCCCTTGTGATGAACACACTTTTTTGTAAGCAATTTTATGTTAAGAAGTTTAGTGAAGTTTTGGAGTTGAGTTGTAGAGATCAAGAGAGCTAGTGAGTTGTTATTTTCTTTTCATTATTGTAATATTTTTTTATCTTAATATAATATTGTCCTTTTTAAATATTGTGTTCTCTTTTATTTTTGCAAGTAATGAAAATGAATTTCTTTCATCTTACTTTGATTTCAATTTCTATCATGAGTAGCTAATTTTCCTTAGTATTCGATCATGAGGATCCATAAAGTGAGATGAGAGTATAATTTATTTTTAGTTTTATTTTTGTCATTTCATTCTTGATCTTTCTTTGATGCTTTTTTTGTGTCGACTCCGTATTTCTGGTATACGGTAGTAGGCATTTGATCTCATTTCATAGAAGTCGAGAGACTCGTTGATTTGAAAGATCACTCAAAGAAGGAAGGAGTTGCACGCACTCCTAGAGATAGGACGACGTAAATCCTCCGGATTGGAGTCAAATACAATAGTGCGGATCACCTCGATAATGCAACTTTAGGCTTCTTTGATTTGTAAAGAGATTTCGATCAAAGCGTCTATAAGTTAGGAGACCTAATGCTCTAGCGAGATTTTATCTTATTTTCATATCCGTCACGGCCGAGTTTAATTTGAAAATTTTAATTAATATTCCTTTTATCCCTCTCGTCTCATTTCATGGTGAATCATTGATCGAATGCTAGCTTTTTATCATAAGTTTTCATAAAAAATTATCTTTAGTTTTAATTTAAAAATTCTCACTTTCTTTCGGTAGGATAATAGTTCAAGCGTGAGTAGCAGTACTTGACAACCCCGTGTTTAAGTACGACCTTGGTACTACAATTCGATAGGTACACTTGCCTTTTCGATTTGAAAGTAATTTTAACACCAAGTTTTTGGCGCCGTTGCCGGTAAACTTCTTTGTCAATATTTTGAAAACGCTCTCGCTATTACTTCTGCAAAAATCCAAATTTTTTTTTCTCATATTCAAGTTTTTATTTCCTTTCGCTCTCTTTCGTTTTTTTAGTGCATGACCCGCACGAATCCGTTGCTACTTGTGATTTGGACCCAGAAATCGAACGCTCCTTTCGGAGACAACTACGATTCGGGGCTTCCACTTCTCAAACAGCAGTTGAGGATTCCTACGGGGATTGCAATTTTAATTTTGGAATGGGAGACCCGAACCCAGAAATGGCTCAGCAAAGGACCATGTCCGATTATGCTCGACCCAATCTGGAGGGGACTGAAACAAGTATTGTTCGACCTGTAATTGCAAACAATAACTTCAAGCTTAAGCCTAGCATCATACAAATGGTACATCAATATGTACAGTTCGACGGATTACAAGATGAAGATCTGAACTTACATATTGCCAATTTCCTTGAAATCTGTGACACCTTCAAAATTAATGGTGTTTCAGACGATACGATTAGGCTAAGACTCTTCCCCTTCTCCTTAAGGACCAAAGATAAACAGTTGTTGAGTTCTCTTCCAAGAGGATCAATCACTACTTGGAACATTTTAACTGAAAAATTTCTGGCAAGATATTTCCCCCCGCCAAAACTGCTAAGCTAAGAAATGATATAACTTCGTACTCTAAAATTGCTTCAGAGACCCTCTATGACACATTGGAGAGGTTCAAGGAACTTTTGAGACACTTCCCCCATCATGCTCTGCCTGTATGGTTTCAGGTCCAGACATTTTACAATGGGCTAAATCAAGAAACTAAGCAAATAATAGATGCCGCTTCCGCTGGTTCTTTGGACCGCAAAACTCCGGAAGCCGCTATTGAGCTTATTGAGGACATGTCGATGAACACCTATCAGTGGAATTCTTCTAGGACTCGCCAATCTAAACCTACAGGTATCTATGAAGTGGATTCAGTGTCACAACTTGCACTTCAAGTGGAGATGCTGAACAAGAAGATTTCAGACATGTCTGCTGCCTCCGCCGCTAAGGTATTTGAAAATGTGAATGATGCTGCTGCTGCCGAGAAGGTGGATTATCTGGGGAACATACCCAGTCTTGCTCAAAATTATTCTACCAATAATTTTTCTACTTTTTCTAATTTTTCTGCACCTCCTGGTTTTAATTCTTCTTCAAACTCATATCACCCTGGATGGCGTAACCATCCAAATTTTTCTTGGAGTTACCTCGCGAATGCTGCACGTCCACCACACGATTTCACTCCACCACCACCACCACCACAACATTAAAACCAAAATTTTCAAAAACCTTCCCCTTTGGAGGAGATCCTTTCTAAATATATAAGCTCGAACGAAGCTAATATTAGAAGTCTAACTAGCTCTGTGAAAAGCTTAGAAAACCAGGTCGGGCAACTTGCCAAGGCTTTTTCCGAGAGACCACCTTAAACTCTTCCCTCGAACACTGAACCTTACCCAAGGGAGCACGCAAATGTGATTTCCCTTCAGAGCGATAAGGTTATTAACAAGCCCACCACAAGGGAAGAGCCAAAGGTGATTGTCCCTCTTACTGCGGAAACAATTATCCCCACGAAAAATGATAAATCAATTTTTGGAAATGAAAAATCTACTTTTGATAAATAAAAAGATATTTCTATTTTTGAAAATGAACAAGAAAAATCTATTTTGGAAAAAGAGAAAGATGGTTTTAAAAATAATGATCTAGAGATTTTAAAAGAATTTCCGCCACCTCCCTACCCCGCTAAGCTTAGGAAAGATAAGCTAGATAATCAATATCAGCGCTTTCTTGAAATATTTAAACAAATTCATATTAATTTGCCGTTTCATGAAGCGATTAGCCAAATGCCTAAGTATGCCAAATATCTTAAAGATTTATTAACGAACAAAAAGAAATTGGAAAATCTTTCTCACGTGATGTTAAATGAAGAGAGCTCGACGGTCATTAAAAACTCAAATCTTCCAAAAAAAATAAATGATCCGGGTAGTTTTTCAATTCCTTGTGTTTTTGGCGACCTTTTTATAAGCATGCGTTAGCGGATTTTGGAACGAGCATCAATTTGTTGACTTTTTATTTATTCTAGAAGCTAGGTTTGGGCACTCTCAGCCCTACAAGAATGAGTATACAGTAAGCCGATCGTTCAATTATGTATCTGTTAGGTATCGTTGAGGATGTGCTAGTGAAGGTTGACAAATTTATCTTCCCGGTGGATTTTGTCATTCTTGATATTGAAGAAGAAGTCGAGGTTCCCCTTATCCTTGGTCGTCCCTTCCTAGCCACCTCTCGTGCGGTCATCGATGTGAGTAACGGGAAACTTTTTCTTCGCGTCGGAGATGACGAGGTAACATTTTCAATAAATCAATCCATGAAAAATTCTTTAAAAAATGACGACTCATGTTTCTTCCTCGATGTTTTAAATGAAGACTCCTCTCTTTCTCTTTCAAATGTTTCTTCCAATGATTTTTCTTCCTCTTTTTCTGATTTTTCTACAAATGTTTTTGAAGACACGATTATTTCCGCACAAGCCAACTTTGAAAATGAACAAGTGTTTAGACAAAAAAATTATGAAAATATTGTTTTTGAAAATGAAAAATTTTTAAAGAACTCTTACGATGAACCACCCAACTTAGAACTAAAAACCCTTCCCGAACATCTCAAATATGCCTTCCTTGAACAAAATTCTAAATTGTCCGTTATAATCTCGGCTTTACTTTCTCAATAAGAAAACGATCAATTGATCGAACTACTACAAAAACATCGTCGAGCTATAGCGTGACAAATTTCTGATATTCCTGGCATAAGCTCCTCCTTTAGCACCCACAAAATATGTTTTGAAAATAATTCTAAGGGTGTAGTCCAACCTTAACTCATCTTAATCCTAATATGAAATAGGTTGTCAAAGGCGAGGTTCTTAAGTTATTAGATGCGGGGATAATCTATCCTATTTCTGATAGTAAATGGGAAAGTCCGGTTAAGGTTCTTCCTAAGAAGTGTGGGATTACGGTAGTAACAAACAGAAATAACGATTTAATTCCAACAAGGACGGTAACGAGATGGAGGATGTGGATCGATTATCGTAAATTAAAAGATGCCACTCGTAAAGATCACTTCCCCCTTCCCTTTATCGATCAAATTTTAGAACGCTTATCTAGGCATAGTTTTTATTGTTTTCTCGACGGTCTTTTGGGATACTTCCAAATCCCTATCGCACCCGAGGACCAAGAGAAGACAACATTCACTTGCCCTTTTGGAACCTTTGCCTACCGTAGGATGCCTTTCAGGCTATGCAACGCACCAGCTACCTTTCAGCGGTGCATGCTGGCCATTTTCTATAAATATGTATAAAACATTATGGAAGTGTTTATGGATGACTTCTCGGTTTTTGGCGACTCATTTGAGTTATGGTTAAAGAATTTAGGAAAAGTTTTAAAATGCTGTGAAGAAACAAATCTAATTTTAAATTGGGAGAAGTGCCACTTTATGGTACGTGAAGGCTTAGTCCTTGGCCACAAAATTTCTGCTAGGGGAATTGAAGTGGACAAGGCAAAAATTGAAGTAATTGAAAAGTTATCGCCGCCTACGAATATCAAAGAGATAAGAAGTTTTTTAGGGCATGCGGGTTTGTATCGAAGATTTATTAAGGACTTTTCAAAAATTACGAAGCCTCTCACCCACCTTCTTGATAAAGACGCTCCTTTTATTTTTGACGATTCTTATTTAGCGGCATTCGACTTAATTAAATCCAAACTTATAAATGCTCTGATTATGATCGCCCCAGTTAGGGATTTACCTTTTGAAATTATGTGTGACGCAAGTAGTTTTGCGGTCGGTGTGGTACTAGGACAACGTATAGCTAAGAATTTCCACCCAATCTATTACGCTAGCAAAACGCTTAATTCAGCGCAAGAAAATTACACTATAACTGAAAAGGAACTCTAAGCTATCATTTTTGCTTTTGATAAATTCTGACCCTACATCACTCTTTCTAAGGTTATCATTTTTACGGATCATTCCGCTTTGAAGTACCTCCTTTCTAAACCGGATACCAAGCCGCGTCTTATTCGTTGGATCCTATTACTCCAAGAATTTGACTTGGAGATCCAGGATAAGAAATGAGTGGAAAATTTAGCGGCTGATCATCTTTCACGCCTAGAAAATCCTAAAATTGATATTTTTGATGAAAATTTATCTATTGATTCTTTTCCGGATGATAAAATTTTAAACGTTTCTTCTTCTACCCACTTGTTTGCCGATTTGGCCAATTATCATGTAGCCTGCGTCCTCCCAATAGAATACTCCTCTTCGCAAAAGAAGAAATTCTTTTCTGAGTTGAAGTATTATTTTTGGGAGGATCCATTTCTATTTCGCATTTGTGCGGATCAGGTGGTAAGAAGATGTGTCTCCCGGGAAGAAGGTCAACAAATTTTAAAACATGTTCATGAAGGTCCGACTGGTGGGCACTTTCAAGCAAATCGCACCGCACACAAAGTACTTAGTGCTGGCTTCTATTGGCCAAGCATATTTAAAGATGCACAAATATTTGTGGGCGGGTGCGATCGGTGCTAGCGGACGGGAAACATCTCTAATAAAAATGAAATGGAACAAAATTATTTTCTCGAATGCGAAGTTTTTGATTTGTGGGGCATAGACTTTGTCGGCCCATTTCCCTCAAGTTTAGGAAATAAATGCATTTTAGTCGCCGTAGATTACGTCTCTAGGTGGGCGGAGGCCCAAGCTTTACCAAGTAATGACGCTCGCGTAGTCATAAATTTCTTAAAAAAATTATTTTCTCATTTTGGTTTTCCTCGAGAGATCGTTAGTGATAGGGGGAACCATTATTGTAATGCCCAACTAGCTAAGGTTTTAACTAAATATGACGTTACGCATAAATTATCCACCGCTTATCACCCACAAACTAATGGTCAGGTCGAGGTAGTCAATCGAGAATTAAAAAGAATTTTGGAAAAAACTGTTTCTTCTTCTCGTAAAGATTGGTCCCTAAAATTAGACGATGCTCTTTGGGCCTATCAGACAGCGTACAAGACCGCCATCGGTTGTACTCCTTTTCGATTGGTCTATGGAAAATCATGTCATCTTCTGGTAGAAGTAGAATACCGAGCATATTGGGTGATAAATTTTTTGAATTTCAATCCACACTCAGTCGGCGAGCATAGGAAAAATCAATTGAATGAACTCGATGAATGGAGAGCGTATGCTTACGAAAATAATAAAATTTATAAAGAACGCACGAAACTTTATCACTATAAGAACCTGCGCCATCCTAAAACATTTAAACCAGGCGATTAGGTTTTCTTTTTAATTCGCGTTTACGTCTCTTCCCTGAAAAACTGAAATCTCATTGGTCTGGACCTTTTACGGTCAAACAGGTTTTTCCTTATTGTACTGTGCTACTCTCTCACCCGAATAAGGGTGATTTTAAAGTAAATAGCCATCGCTTAAAGTTATATTTTTCAAATGAGTATGTATCTTCTGCTGCGGAACAACTTTTATTTATCCAATAATGTTTTCTTTCATGGAAATTTTCTTATATAATGGACATTTGGATTTATTCTAAGAATTTTATTATTCAAACATTATATTGTTGTAATAAAGAACAATCTTGGGCACCTGCCCACAGACTCTATTTTTCTGCTTTTATTTTGCTCTTCTTTCCGGTGGCAAACCAAGCAAGTTCGTGATGGCCGCTCCAACATTGCTGATTTCAAGATGGATCAAGTCAAACCTGCTGATAATCAAGTGTGTTAAAAAGCAAGCATGGGGGAGCGACATCCGCCTTCATCTCACAAACTCGGGGAAGTCTTGTTCTTTTTATTTCATTTACTTTCTGCATTTTCTTTTCTCCTTCTCAGTCCCCTTCTCTTTCTCATTTTTTTTGTTTTGTTGCTTTCACTGAGGACAATGAAAAATCCAAGCATGGGGGAGGGTTTAGTTGTTTTTCTTTCTTTGTTTCTTTCCAAAAAAAAAAGTTTTAAAACAAAATCACAAAAAATTAGTATCGTTATATTAAACCTTTTAGGAGTATTGTCTTTAATTTAACTATATCAAAAAATCCAAAAACTAGAAAATACAAAACCCAAAAAAATTATAAAATCAAAATCCATCAAAATAAAAAAAAATGCTAAAATCTATTTGAAAAACAAAATCGAAAATTATTTCTATCTTTATTCTTATGTTTCTTCTAGTGATGTGTAGGCTCGTGCGGTTTTTGTAGTTCTATGTAGATTTCTTTGAAACAGTTTTCTAAACTTATCATTTTAATATAGCTTAGTTTTACTAGTTTCTAGTTCTTAAATATAGGCATCTATTTTCTCATTTTAAGTTAGCAATTTGTAATTATGTCTTTTTATTTGGTTAGTTATATACAAATGGTTGCTAGGTAATATTAGCTCTATTTCATTTGTGTGGTAGTCTTTCTTGGTGTCAAGAACTTGTCCCTAGCTACTCTCGAAGCATGTGCGTCGTTTTTACGTACTTTAGAAATGATTTAGGCCACCCTTTGACCCGTTTGAGCTTTTCTTGCCCACTAAAAAATTTACCATTGCAAAACAATTTTTGGTCTTTTCCATGTTTTTTTGATTTAGCTCCACCATTATTTCATTATTTTCACCAAAGCCAAAATGCCTTTCCTATTTTTCACACTAAAACTTTGAGCTTAAGAATCATTTTTGTGAAGGGGTATTATCTTTGAAATGAAAAGGAAATGTTAAAGCCTATTTTTGGAGCTCTCTTTTATGAACAAAATGTTATTATCAAAATGTTATCAAATCAAAAAAAAGAAGAAACAAAAAAGAAAAAATGAAGTTTATTTGTGGCCAATTTATTAAAGTAAAAAAATTTCATGGCCTTGTTTTGTAGTTTGAATTGGAGAAATGACATACTAGTCCTTTCTCATTTTTTTTATCATGTTTAAGAGCTCACCTTGGTTTAGTGTTTAAGCTCTCATGTTTATCCTTGCTTTATTTCCTAATCATTTACCTAAACCACGTTTTAACGCCTATTAGAAGTCCTATAAATCTTTAGAACGTAAATTTGCGTAGTGGAGAAAGTGTGAACGGACAAGCCTATGGCCACCATCATTGATGGATTTCTTTGGAGGTTGCCTTGAGGTGTTTTAGGGTTAATCATTATTCTAGCAACCTAGTTGTTCATTAATGCGTCATTTATTTAGAATCTCTACTCTTGTCTTTCTTATTTTCATTAATTTTGGATGCCTTGTTTTAGGGATTTAGAAATATGTAATTCTTCTTTATGTTCTAATGATATTTTTAGGTCTCCACTTTCAAATTTTCTATTGTGCACTTCTCACCCCACTAGTTGTTTACATGAACATTAAGATAGTTTATTTTTTCATGTTTTGTTTTTCTTATCTATGCAACTTAAATCTACTTTGTTTTCTTTTATTTCTCTCCCCTAGTTTTTATTTCTATTTGCTTGAGGGCAAGCAAATACTCTAGCATGGTGGATTTTGATGACTAGTTTTTAGTCATCGTTTTTGGGTTAGTTTTAGTTTAAATTTTCCTAGGTTTAAGTATTATTTTGATATATTTTATGAAGGCTATGTTTTAATATTGTATTTTTAATAATATGTTTTAATATTTTATGTTTTTTCGTTATGTTACATTTTGTGTTATGTTTATTGGTTTGTTTTGTTCTTATTATTTTAGTCTTTATGTTTTTGTTGTTTATTATTTTGTGTTTTATAATTTGTTTTTGATATCAATGTTTTAATTAATTAACATAACTAATGCTTTTATTTTCATGTAGGTTCAAGGCCCACCATGCAGTCCATCCTCCATTCCATACAAGCAAACTCGAGCTCCACAATGGAGCAGCCCCTACAGCCCTACCCGAGCCCTCTTCAAGCCCACAAAAAATAGCCCATTTACCCATGCATAGGGCCGACCACATCATTTCCACCCCTCTCTCTTCCTCTTCCCCCTTTTATTATTCTCCTCACTTTTTAAGCTCATTCATCCCCCCTTATATTTTATATTTTCTATTTTCATTTCCATAAATTACATGCGTTGAACCTCCTCTTTTCTATCCCTTCATTTAATGCCATGCATGCACCTCTACCACACAGGCATGGCCGACCACCCCTTATCTCCCTTTAATCTAGAAGCTTCCCCATCTCCTATAAAAGGAACCCCTCCCCCTTGTGATGAACACACTTTTTTGTAAGTAATTTTATGTTCAGAAGTTTAGTGAAGTTTTGGAGTTGAGTTGTAGAGAGAAAGAGAGCTAGTGAGTTGTTATTTTCTTTTCATTATTGTAATCTTTTTTTTATCTTAAAATAATACTGTCCTTTTTAAATATTTTGTTCTCTTTTATTTTTGCAAGTAATGAAAATGAATTTATTTCATCTTACTTTGATTTCAATTTCTATTATGAGTAGCTAATTTTCCTTAGTATTCGATCATGAGAATCCATGAAGTGAGATGAGAGTATTTTTTATTTTGTAGTTTTATTTTTGTCATTTCATTCTCGATCCTTCTTTGATGCTTTTTTTTGTGTCGACTCCGTATTTTCGGTATACGATAGTAGGCATTTGATCTCATTTCATAGAAGTCGAGAGACTCGTTGATTTGAAAGATCACTTAAACAAGGAAGGAGTTACATGCAATCCTAGAGATAGGATGACATAAATCCTCCGGATTGGAGTCAAATCCAATAGTGCAGATCACCTCGATAATGCAACTTTAGGCTTCTTTGATTTGTAAAGAGATTTTGATCAAAGCGTCTATAAGTTAGGAGACCTAATGCTCTAGCGAGATTTTGTCTTATTTTCGGATCTGTCACGGCTGAGTTTAATTTGCAAATTTAAATTTATATTCCTTTTATCCCTCTCATCTCATTTCATGGTGAATCATTGATCGAATGCTAGCTTTTTTTATTATAAGTTTTCATAAAAAATTATCTTTAGTTTAAATTTAAAAATTCTCACTTTCTTTTGGTAGGATAATAGTTCAAGCGTGAGTAATAGTACTTGACAACCCCATATTTAAATACGACCTTGGTACTACAATTCGATAGGTACACTTGCCTTTTCGAGTTGAAAGTAATTTTCACACCAATTAGCAGGTGTTCATGAGTTAACTTCTTTTACTTGTGTTATATTTTAAATTTACCTGCTTTTGACTTCTCCTTTGTAGAGATTAGCAGGTGTTAACGAATTTACTTTAGGTACTCGTGTTATATTTTAAATTTACCTGCTTTTTTTCTTTTCCTTTGCAGAGATTAATAGGTGTTCGCGAGTTCACATAAGGTATTCGCATTATATTTCAAATTTACATGTTTTTGACTTCTCTTTTTGAGAGATTAGCTGGTGTTTGCGAGTTCGCTTCAGGTACTCATGTTATATTTTAATTTTACCTACTTTTTACTTCTTCTTTGCTGAGATTAGCAGGTGTTCACAAGTTCACTTTAGGTATTCGTGAGTTTACTTCAGGTACTCGCGTTATATTTTAAATTTACCAGTTTTTTACTTATCTTTTGAAGAGATTAGCAGGTGGTCATGAGTTTAATTAAGTTACTCGAGTTATATTTTAAATTTACCTATTTTTGACTTCTCTTTTGTAGAGATTAGCAGGTGTTCACAAGTTCACTTCAGGTACTCACGTTATATTCTAAATTTACCTTCTTTTGACTTCTCTTTTGGAGAGATTATAAGGTTTTTGCGAGTTCACTTCAGGTACTCATGTTATATTTTAAATTTACCTGCCTTTAACTTCTCTTTTGTAGAGATTAACATGTGTTAGCGAATTAACTTCAGGTACTTGCGTTATATTTTAAATTTACCTGCTTTTGACCTCTCCTTTAGAGAGATTAGCTGGTGTTCATTAGTTCACTTGCGATACATGCATTATACTTTAAATTTTCCTGCTTTTGACCTCCCTTATGTAGAGATTAGCAGGTGTTCGCGAGTTCACATCAGGTACTAGCATTATATTTTAAATTTACCTACTTTTGAATTCTCTTTTACTAAGATTAGCTGGTGTTCGTGGGTTCACTTCAGGTACTTGCATTTTATTTTAAATTTACCTGCTTTTGACTTCTCTTTTGGAGATATTAGAACATTATCGCGAGTTCACTTCAGGTACTCACATTAAATTTAAAATTTGCCCGCTTTTAACTTCTCTTTTGTAGAGATTAACACGTACTCGTGAATTCACTTCAGGTACTCGTATTATATTTTAAATTTATATACTTTTGACTTCTCCTTTACATAGATTAACCGGTGTTCGCGAGTTCACTTCTGGTACTTGCATTATATTTTAAATTTACCTACTTTTGACCTTTTTTTGTAGAAATTAGCAAGTGTTCGCGAGTTCACTTCAGCTACTCGTGTTATATTTTAAATTTACCAGATTTTGTCTTCTATTTTATAGAGATTAGGTGGTGTTCGTTAGTTAAATTCATTTACTTTTGTTATATTTTAAATTTACTAGCTTTTGACTTCTCCTTTGTAGTGATTAGCAAGTGTTCGCGAATACACATCAGGTACTCGAGTTATATTTTTAATTTACAAGCTTTTTACTTCTCTTTTGGGGAGATTAACAGGTGTTTGTTAGTTCAATTCTCTTAATCGTGTTATATTTTAAATTTAACTATTTTTGACTTATCTTTTGCATAGATTAGTAGGTGTTCACAAGTTCACTTCAAGTACTCGCGTTATATTCTAAATTTACCTTCTTTTGTCTTCCCTTTTGGAGAGATTAGAAGGTTTTCAAGAGTTCATTTATGGTACACGCGTTATATTTTAAATTTACCTGCTTTTAACTTCTTTTTTGCAGAGATTAGCATGTGTTCGCTATTTCACTTCTGGTACTTCGGTTATTTTTTACGTTTACCTGCTTTTGACTTCTCCTTTACAGAGATTAGCAGGTGTTCGTGAGTTCACATCAGGTACTTGCGTTCTACTTTAAATTTACCTACTTTTGACCTCTCTTTTATAGTGATTTGTAGGGGTTCGCGAGTTCACTTCAGGTACTCGCGTTATATTTTAAATTTTCATGCTTTTAACTTCTCTTTTGCTAAGGTTAGTGGGTGTTCTCGAGTTCACTTATGGTATTTGCATTATATTTTAAATTTACCTTCTTTTGACTTCTCTTTTGGAGACATTAGAAGGTTTTTGAGAGTTTTCTTTAGGTACTCATTTTATATTTAAATTTACCTGCTTTTAACTTCTCTTTTGCAAAGATTAGAATGTGTTCGTGAATCACTTTAGGTACTCGCATTATATTTTAAATTTACCTGCTTTTGACTTCTACTTTATAGAGATTAGCAGGTGTTCACGAGTTCATTTCTGGTACTTGTATTAAATTTTAATAATACATGCTTTTGACCTCTCTTTTGTAGAAATTAGTAGCTATTAGAGAGTTCACTTTAGCTACTCGCATTATATTTTAAATTTACCTGCTTTTGACCTCTTTTTGTGAGTTTAATTCAGTTACTCGTGTTATATTTTAAATTTCCCAGCTTTTGACTTCTCCTTTGTAGTGATTAGCAGGTGTTCACGCATTCAATTTAGGTACTCGCGTTATATTTAAAATTTACCAACTTTTTACTTCTCTTTTGGAGAGATTTGTAGATGCTCGTGAGCTCACTTCAGTTACTCGCGTTATATTTTAAATTTACCTGTTTTTGACTTCTCTTTTGCAGAGATTACCAGGTGTTCACGAGTTCACTTCAAGTACTCACGTTATATATTAAATTTACCTGCTTTTGACCCCTCTTTTGTTAGGATTAACAGGAATTCGTGAAATATCTTCAGGTACTCACATTATATTTTAAATTTACATTCTTTTAACTTCTCTTTTTAGAGATTAGCAGGTGTTCATGAGTTAACTTCAGGTACTTGTGCTATATTTTAAATTTACCTGCTTTTGACTTCTTCTTTGCAGAGATTAGCAGGTGTTTGTGAGTTCACTTCAGATACTCGCGTTATATTTTAAATTAACTGCTTTTGACATCTCTTTTGGAGAGATTAGTAGGTGTTCACGAGTTCACATCAGGTACTCGTGTTATATTTTAAATTTTCCTACTTTTAAAATCTCTTTTGGAGAGATTAGCAGGCATTTGCAAGCTCACTCAGGGAACTCACAATATATTTTTAATTTACTTTCTTTTGACTTCTCCTTTGTTTAGATTAGCAGGAGTTCAGGAGTTCACTTCAAATACTCGCGTTGTATTTTAAATTTACCTGCCTTTGACTTCTCTTTTTTAGAGATTATCAGGTGTTCGCGAGTTCACTTTAGGTACTTGCATTATATTTTAAATTTACTTTCTTCTGAGTTCACTTTTATAGAGATTAGTTCATATTAACATTTTCACTTCAAAAATCGTGTTATATTTTAAATTTCCCTGCTTTTGACTTCTCCTTTATAGAGATTAGCAGGTATTTGTGAGGTCACTTCAGGTGCTTGTATTATATTTCAAATTTGTTTTATTTTGAATTCACCTTTCCTGAGATTAGCAGGTGTTCGCGAGTTAACTTACAATACTCGCATTATATTTTAAATTTACCTGCTTTTGACATCTCGTTTGAAGAGATTATTAGGTGTTTGCGAGTTTACTTAAGGTACTCCATTATATTTTTAAATTTACATGCTTTTGACTTCTCTTTTGGAGAGATTAGAAGGTTTTAGCCAGTTCACTTCAGGTACTCGCATTATATTTTAAATTTACCTGCTTTTGAATTCTCTTTTGCTGAGATTAGCATGTGTTTGTGTGTTTACTTCAGGTACACGCGTTATATTTTAAATTATCATCTTTTGACTTCTCTTTTGGAGAGATTAGAAGGTTTTCACGAGTTCACTTCAGGTTCTCGCATTATATTTTAAATTTACCTACTTTTAACTTCTCTTTTGCATTGATTAGCACGTGTTCGCAAATTCACTTCAGGTACTCGCATTATATTTTAAATTTACCTGCTTTTGACTTCTCCATTACAGAGATTAACAGGTGTTCGCGAGTTCAATTCTTGTACTTGCATTATATTTTAAATTTACCCTCTTTTGACCTCTCTTTTGTAGAAATTAGGAGTTGTTTGCGAGTTCACTTCAGCTACACACAAAATATTTTAAATTTACTGGCTTTAGGCTTCTATTTTATAAAGATTAGTAGGTGTTCATGAGTTAACTTCAGTTACTCATGTTATATTTTAATTTTACCTATTTTTTTACTTCTCTTTTGTAGAGATTAGCAGGAGTTCACGAGTGCATTTCAGGTACTCGCGTTATATTCTAAATTTACCTTCTTTTTACTTCTCTTTTGGAGAGATTAGAAGGTTTTTGCAAGTTCACTTTAGGTACTCGCATTATATTTTAAATTTACCTGCTTTTAACTTATCTTTGACAGAGATTAACAAGTTTTCATGAAATCACTTCAGGTACTCGGATTATATTTTGAATTTACGTGCTTTTCAATTCTCCTTTATAGAGATTAGCAGGTGTTCGTGAGTTCACTTCAGGTACTCGTGTTATACATTAAATTTACCTACTTTTGACCTTTATTTTGGAGAGATTATTAAGTGTTCGTGAGTTCACTTCAGGTACTCGCATTATATTTTAAATTTACCAACTTTTGACTTCTCATTTGTATAGATTAGCTGGTGTTTGCGAGTTCACTTCAGGTACTCGTGTTATATTTTATATTTACCTGCTTTTGACTTCTCTTTTGTAGAGATGTGTTGGTGTTCACATGTTCTCTTCAGGTACTCATGTTATATTTTAAATTTACCTGCTTTTGACTTCTCCTTAACAGATATTATCAGGTGTTTGCGAGTTCACTTCAGGTACTCGCATGTTATTTTAAATTTTCCTGCTTTTTACTTCACCATTCCAGAGATTAACATGTGTTTGCGAGTTAACTTTTTGAACTCATATTATATTTTAAATTTACCTGCTTTTGACATCTCTTTTATAAAGATTAGCAGGTATTTAAAAGTTCACTTTAGGTTCTTGTGTTATATTTTAAATTTACCTTCTCTTGACTTCTCTTTTGTAGAGATTAGAAGGTTTTTCGCGAGTTCACTTTATGTACTACTATTATATTTTAAATTTACCAGCTTTTGATTTCTCCGTTATGGAGATTAGTAGGTGTTCGTGAGTTCGCTTCAGGTACTCACATTAAATTTTAAATTTACCTTCTTTTGACTTATCTTTTTCCAAGATTAGTAAGTGTTCCCGAGTTCACATCAGGTACTCGTGTTATATTTTAAATTTACCTTTTCTTTACTTCTCTTTTGGAGAGATTAGTATGTTTTCACGAGTTCACTTCAGATACATGTGTTATATTTTAAATTTACATACTTTTGACTTCTCTTTTGAAGAGATTAGTAGGTGTTCATGAATTCACTTCAGGTATGTTTAAGCCATAAAACCGACTTCTCCTAGAGTCCGGTTCTAAAGTTGCAGCTCACACAAACTCTTCCTGAATTCCTTCCTTGACGAGAGTCTAGAGAACTAGAAAGAGACAGTGGGCTTCACCTCAGAGGTCACACCTCTTACCCGGAAGAACAAAAAATTCTTCCCCTCCCTTGCCAGTGCTGAGCAAGGTTCCTTAGTGGAAGAAGAAGAAAGGGGCCAACAAAATTCTTTAAGGCACCTTACCGGTCTATTTATAAGCCTCTGAGTTTGACCTACAGATAACTAAACTGAACCTACCTGAAATTACAAAAATACCCTGGGCTAGGTCTACCAACAGCCAAACTCCACTGTTCTGAAGGGTTATATGTAGACCATCAAGGGGAAAAGAGTAAAATTGCCTGAGATCAAAGAATAAAACCCCTACATGGGGGTAAAGAAGTAAAAACTGCCATTGAGTCGAGCCGGCGCTCGACGAACGTCGAGCCGGCGCTCGACGAACGTCGAGCCGGCGCTCGATGTCAAATGGCATCTAGCAGGTGAGATATTCCCATCAATTCTTCTCGTGAGTATCCCTTCTCGCCTACTCCGTTGCTCCTCAGGTTGTCTCGTGGTACCTCATCTAGTCATTAGAGCCCAGTCTATGACGTGAGGTCCCTCTAGCCTATTCCACTATTCCCCTCTTGCCTCACAAGTATACCGTCTCGCAAAGACTTCAACTCACTTCTAAGGGATCAGTACAGGCCGCAGGCACCTCCCGCATATGCAAACATCTCGCCTTTAGTATTTTTCCTTGAGTACCCTCCTGCAAGCCCAAGGTTGTACACAATCCCTGTTTTTTCGAGGTTGTCCGAAGCTCGGAAAGAAATTCCAACCGAGGCTCGCAGTATTAAAGTTCATTTATGAGAGAATATTTTATTGGGGCCTCCTTTGGGGCCTATAAATACGTGACACTTACCCCGCATGGAGAGTGCCCCCTCCCTCACCTCTTTCTTATCTTACTCCATCGCTGCCATGTCACATAGCCAGAGATTTCGCAAATGTCTCGCAATGGTGCGTAAAAAAAAACAAAGCCAACTTGGCTGCTCTGGCCCCCATTTTAATTCGTACCCGTGTCCCCTTATCATTGTCGTCTAGCCTAAAGACGGTGAAAACTGCTGGGCCCCCCTCCTCGGTTGAGGAGCCCACTCCAACATCTTTGGAAATTCGTACCCCTCCTCCCGCATCTCTTGAGGAGAGAGAGGTAAATTTTTGCTCCTGCCCCTCCTTTCTATCACCTTTCTCATCTTCTCATGTACTCACCTCAAGCTTTGTCAGGGAGATCTCGTCCATCATCCCCATCCGATAAACCCACTTGATACTACTATCATCAATCACAAAGACTCCGACTCACCTCAACAATCCACCCCTTTAAATACGAAGAGTGACGACCCTTACCAGCTAGCTGGGACCTCTCGCAACTGAGTTAAATGAACTAGACATTCACTCTCGCTTCTCTATGCCGCTCGCCACTTCCAAGCCTTCACACGAGAACACCTCTTATCCCAACCTTTGGCTTCTTTCTGCCTTGGCATTCAGATCAACTCGCCAGCAAAGGACTTCTATGGGTAGCCCACTGTCTCGCCTCCTCCTCACCCAGACAAAATATAAGATTATCTGGGCGATCCCATGAAACCTGTGGTGATGAAGCACATGACGGTCGAGATGTTTCGAAAATACATACATATTATCCACGAAATGGAACAGGACAAGCAAGCTGTGACAGGCGCATTGACTGGCTTGAAATTGAATGTGCTTGCCCATCCTCTGAGATTGACGCTGGAATCGAGATAGACAAGATCCACCCTCAGTCCATTATAAATGAGGTCGACCAGCAACTCGGTCTCGTACGTCGTGGTCTCGATGCTGTTCGCGCCTTTCACGCCGTTTATCGGCCCCCATGTGCGGGGTCTCGTGGTGGAGGGAATTGGAAATGGCACAAGAACCGAAGAACTTCCATCTTGTCTCACCTATTCAATAGCCTTGCTTATTTGATTATACTTTGTAATTCTGTGGTTTCTATTATTCTGCTATCTCTCCTGTTATTTAAACCTTGCAGAAATGATGCCTGCCTCGTGCGGAATGAAACAATTAATAATACAGCTATCATGTTGATTTCTCCTACGGTTGGGCTTAATCAATTATATCTATGTTTAATTGATTGATTTTATCTCTATTTTTTCTTTTGTTCTGGCTTGTTGAAAAATCCCTCGCTGGGTAACATAATACAAGGTAAGGAGAGAGAACGTGAAACATCAGTCGACTCTCCAACTTCTTCCATGCTTTTCAAGCCCATTTTCTCAATCACTATCCACCATAAATACCCTCCCCCTTAGACCAAAATGATTCACCTGTGCTGCACCATCCTTGTTGCATCTTAGATCCAGCTCTCTCGCCTCCTTTGTTTCACGACTTGCTCTCGCCATTCTCTCTTCACCACCTTTCGATTTTACCATCTCGCCTATAATGGGAAAGAAGAAGCTTGAGGAGGTTGAGGGGTGTAGCTGGAGCAGCAAGAGATTTGCCGACCATGACTTCCCCCTGACAATATCTCTGAGGAGGACTACAACCTCTTCACCCATGAGTTCTTGGCAGAGGGATTTGAGTCGCGGCCCCCAAAGGTTGGCGAATCGATCAATACTTTCTACCCCAGCAAACTCTCCTTCCACGTCTCCCACTTTGAGTTAGGGTTGAGACTTCCCCTCTAGCCAGAGGATAAACAGGTTTTTAAATATTTTGGAGCCGTCCCTATGCAACTAAATCCAAACGCCATCTCAGTTTTGGTTGCTTTTGCAAGTTATATACGCTGTGAGTGCATCAAGTTTAGTCTAACAGTCTTCCACAAGTTATTCGTGTACCACACCAATCACGATGGTGTCTCGTACTTCACAGGGTAGGGCCCAAAGGTGTGCGAGATGCCCAAAAAAAATCACCATTGGCTTACCCGCTTCTTCTTCATCCGCGTAAACTTGGGGGGCATCCTGCTCGCACCCGTGTTGCCTGCCAAGATATTCTACGTGTCTCCTTAGGTTGGTGGTGCGAATAAGATCCTCTGTGACTTCTTTATAGGAAATAATTTTTAAGTCAATTTCCTGAGGCGGGGCCTCGACACGCTCCTTCCTGTGCTTCCCAACAAAGGTACACTCGCACTACTTTAGTTTCGCGTTTGTTATTCCTTCGTCTTGCTCTCTAATCACCGAGTTGTTTGTTTAGGAGAGCGGAATATCCCTACCCATCCTCCTTACAAGAGCAGCGCAAAGACGTCAAAAGGTCTAGCCCTCGCCAGCATGGCAGCCAAGGCGGCGAAAGAGTAATTGGCTCCCGCCTCAAAGAAGAGACCCGGAGATGATGCCGCTCCCTCTTGGCACAGCCCCGAGAAAAAAGTTTAAAATTTTGTGACGTTCCCTAAAGGAAAAAAAGAGATGCCCGGAAAGAGAGAAAAGAGATGTTGGGATCCCTGAGCCCTATCTCTGTAGGGGAATCGCAATCGTCTTGCCCACAAGACATCTCGCCGACTCGCAAGATGGCACTACTCGACCAGCCTGCCAATACTTCGAAACAACCTAATGGATCTCTATCTCGTGAAGTCACCTACTCCTTTCGCCTAGCTCCCTCCTCACATCAAAACTTCAATATGTGCCCTGTGGTACAATATGTCGCCGACGACCCAATTCTGCTATGGGAAAAGGACACGAACTGGGTGTTAGTATCCACCCTCCTTCTCTCATAGAAGGAGCAGGACCCTCCCACTACCCACACAGTATCCCTTGGCTATGGACATATGGTGGTCTAGAGGAGGATTTTGTCGACAAGGAATCTTCGCGAGACCTCGTCATGAAGACCTCTCATGCTCAGCTTCGCGCCCTAAAGCTCTCGCATAGAATCTCGCGCCTCCTTGTTTTCAACAAAAAGAAATGGAAGGATGCTGAGGCGGGCAATGCTACGGAGCGCGAGAAGTCGGATGGTCTCGAGAAGAAGCTAGCCATTTCTGAAGCCCTCCTCGCAAAGACGCAGGGTGGCGTTGTAAGTCTTAGTTTTATCTTTGGCCCATTTTTCTCTTGCGTATATATCTTGTTGATTGATGGGCGTCTCTGATAAGTAGTTTTTTGTCATAATATTTAGGTTATTTTAGCATAAATTCCCTAGGTTTTGTTTTGTATTTTATGAATTTTATGTTGTTATGATGTTATGGTATATCTTAATGTTTTAATTTTAATGTTTTAATGTTTTTGTTATTGTGTTTTAAAATATTTTTTTTAACTTTGTGATTCTATGTTGATTTATAACATAACTAATCCATGTTTTTATTTATTTATTTTTTAGGTACATGATGGTCGGCCCCTCCCTTTGGTGCAACCCACTTCCTCATTGATGAAGCCATGGTGCAGCCCACTTCCTCTTTAATGAAGCCATGATGCAGCCCACAAGAAGAAAGCAACCATCAACACCAAAACCAAGCAGCCCACTTGTATTTGATGCAACCCATGTTGCCCCCAAACATCAAATCCGAGCCCATGCAGCCCCCAACATCAAATCCCACTCCATGTAGCAGCCTATTGAAGCCCAAGAAGCCCCCCTCATGTCAAACCCGACCACATGCATGCAATTCTTCATGCATGTGATCGGCCCCCTCTCTCTCTCCTCTATTATTTTTCCATTTTTATTTCACATTCACCCCTTCTTTGTAATGACCCTGGACCATTTAGACCAGGCGCCGCCCGGCCCCCCACGACCCTTTAGACCGGGTGGTATAGTCGGAATCAACAAGGCCTGCAGGCCGTACACCCCAAAGCATCTTGCGCCTGTTTATCGGCCGCCCGCATTGTTGCTAAGGGGTTTCGAACCCAAGACCTTGATAAGGAGCCTTTAATTCTTCTCCTCATCACCAACTGAGGCACTTTTTTTGTAACGACCCTAGCCCATTTAGACCACGCGCCGCCCGACCCACCACGATCCTTTAGACCGGGTGGTACAACCGGAATCTATAAGGCCTGCAGGTCGTACACCCCAAAGCATCTCGCGCCTGTTTATCGGCCGCCCGCATTGTTGCTTAGAGATTTCGAACCCAAGGCCTTGATAAGGAGCCTTTAATACCGGTCCTCATCATCAACTGAGCCGAAACCTAAGACCTTGATAAGGAGCCTTTAATACCGCTCCTCATCAAAAACTGAGCTGAGCTCAGTTGGTGATGAGGAGCGGTATTAAAGGCTCCTTATCAAGGTCTTGGGTTCGAAACCCCTTGGCAATAATGCGGGTGGCCGATAAACTGGTGCGAGATTCTTTGGGGTGTACGACCTGCAGGCCTTGTAGATTCCGGCTGTACCACCTGTTCTAAAGGGTCGTGGTGGGACGGGCGGTGCCTGGTCTAAATGGGCTAGGGTCGTTACATTCTTTCCCTCTCTCTCATGCTCATTTAAGACACATCCATCCCCCCTCTCTTATGTTTAATTTTCTTTTCATTTTCCTAAAATAAAATGCATGAATCTAGCCTTCTCTCTCCCCCTCATTTATGAAATAAATGCACCCTCTTTACCATGCATGGTCGGCCACCCCCCTTGTCCCCTCATCTTCACTTCATTGTAGAATCCTCCTCCTCACCTATAAAAGGAAGCACATGCCTCATGTTGAAGGAAGAAGCTTGAAGAGTTAGAAAGTATTTTTTTTAGAAGAAGTCTTTGTGTTAGAAAGTTTTTGTAGAGTGCTAGTTCAAGAGTGTTACTTTCTTATTTTACTTATTTTCTTTGTTGTAATTTCCTTTTGTTTATTAGTATAATCTTGTCTTATTATTATTATTATTATTGTGTACCTTTCTTATTTCTTGCAATGAAAATGAAATCTCTTTCTTTTATTTTCATGGTTTCTTTCTCAAATATGCTTAGCTAATTATATTTTGTGCCCGATCGCGATGAGCTTTGCGATAAAATAAAGCATCGTTAAATTTATGTTTTCATTTGTATTTTTTTTATTTTTGATCCTTCTTTGATTTTTATCGTGTCGACTCCGTATTTCTAGTATATGGTAGTAGATTCCGATCTCAAATTCGAATAGCCGAGTGGCTCGTGAATGTGAAAGATCACTCAAGGAAGGAAGGAGTTGCACGTAATCCTAGAGATAGGATAACGTAAATCCTCCGATTGGAGTCAAATAAAATTGTACGGGTCACTTCGGTAATGTGACTTTAGGCCATTTTTACTTGTAAAGAGATTTCGGTCAAAACATCTATAAGTTAGGGTATTTAATGCTCTAGCGAGATTACTTCCTAATATCGGATCCGTCACGGTCTTAATAGTATTGCAAATGATAAACTAATTTATTTCGTTATTTTATTTCAAAGTTAATCGTCAATCGAGCACTCTTTTGCAATATTTTATCTCTTTTAATTAAGCTTAGTTAATTTTAATTTTCAAACCCATCAATCATTCGATAGGATAATAGAATCGTTGTGAGTAATAGTACTTGCCTGCCCCGAGTTTTTATACGACCTTGATATATTTTTATCACTATACTGTAAAACGATAGGTACACTTGCATATTCGGATTGTAGTCCCTGAGATGATTTTTGTACCCATCAAGTTTTTGGCGCCGTTGCCGGGGACATTTTTGGCAATATTACGAAAGCACCGAGTTTATTACTTATACTAAAATTTTTAAAAAAAAAAACTTTTTTTTAGTCACAATTTTTTTTTATGGAATAATCATCTTTTTGCGCTTTTTGCGGGTCGCTCGACCATTTTAATTTTGCATGTCTTTCGGGAACCCCTCCCTCTTTTGATTTTAATTTTTTTTGAGCAGGTCAAAGTGGCCAATTTGACTCTTACTCCAATTTTTATCCTACTTGGGAGATGGGGAACCCGTCTATTTTTTCTTATGATTTTTCCCCGCAAAGCGTCGCGCCTCTAAATTTTTATTCAATCGATAATGGGTATTTTGAATTGCAAACTTCTCTTGATAATATTAATTCGCATTTCAAAACTATTATAGATTATTTTTCTCGTGAGGCCGCTTCGTTTTCTTTGTCTTCTTCTCCGTCTCCTCCAATTTCATCTTGTAATGAGTCACCGTATATCCTAGCTTATATTTTTCCTCTCGAGGAGGATAACTATTCGGATATCCCGGATTGTTTCCTTCCTCCTTTGGAAGATACCTATATGGATATTCCGGCGTGCTTCTTACCCATTGAGGATGTCGAGATGTCTCCTATTTCTCCTTCTGAAGATGTTTGTGATTCTATTTCAATCTCAAATTCAACCGTTCAAAATTTTTCTATTTTTAGCGAATCTTCTTCTTTTATTTTAGATAATTTCTCTTTCATTTTTTCTACCCCTCCTCCCGAAATTTAACAAGATTTTCTTTCTCCTTGTGAAATTTCAGTTAATGAAACTTCTTTTCATCTTCTTTTATTCCTCTTTCTATTTCTTCTTCTTTTTCCTCCTCTTCTTTTGACGACCCGTTCTTTTCCGTTTTATCTACGGCAGATTTATTCTATAACTCCATCCGTTCCTTTTTGGGTGTCATTCCCTTGAAGATTCCACTGCATGTCAGCGCGATTCTTCACTTCTTATTTTTTTTAATTTACTCCCCTAAGCGCATACTTAGGGAGTCACCACTTCACCTTACTTTTTATTATCAATTTAGCTAACCAATAACGTCGGGCTCAGACAACGTTAAACAAAGAGCGCTCTTGGGAGACACCACTTGCTTCTCCTTTTTTTTATTTCTTTTTTCTTTTTGTTTGCTTATTGTTTTTTGCAGGAATAAATCCTCCGGCGGTTTGTTTGGCTCCATCATTTTTTTCCCTTCCTTAGGCCTGAGCCGGTGTCCAGCTTAAGCATGGGGGAGCGAAATCTGTATTCGGCCTCATGACTCCGGGGAAGTCATGTTTTTTTATGTATTTACTTTATTGCACCCCCCTTCTTTTCTTTTTTTTTCTTTCCTCATACTTATTATTCAACATTGGGGTCAATGTTGAACTTTAAGCATGAGGGAGTGTTTTCCCTTTCTTTTTAAGTCTTTTAAAATATATATAAAAAAACTAAAAAAACCAAAACCAAAAAAAAATTTATTATTATAGTACTATAATTTTCTTTAACTTTATCAAAAATAAAAAAAACTAGAAAATGCAAAACCCAAAAAAATTAGAAAAATCAAAAAAATCCAAAAAACTAAGATCATATCTCAAAACCCAAAAAAATGCAAAATGTCAGAAAAAACAAAAAAGTATAATAAACCTCATGCTTAGCTTTTTGTTATTTTCAGAAATTTAGTTTGAGTTTGTTTATAAACTTTTTTTTATTATTTGTTAATGTTTTAATTTATCATATTTAGTAAAATCTAATATTTAGTGATTTAGTTTTAAGGATAATCTTATGATTTTAATTTGCTTAGAATAATTTATTTAGCACTTTTTCTCTTTTATTTTAAATAGTTTCAATTTTATAGTAATTTTGCTAAATAATTTTGGATTCTAATGATTATTACCTCATGCTTTTTGATTCTTAGGAAATCTCAATCTACTAGTAGTTATTCTCTAGTGTTTTAGTTTATTTTCTAAAATTTTGTATAAACCCCTTCCTTTTTCTTTTTATTGTTAGATCATATGTTATGGGAATAAGGAGATGTTAGTTCCTTATTCTCTGGTACACATATGCACCCCAAAAATGAAGAGAGGAATTAAAAGTTCATATATGTCGTGGGAAGTGATAAGATGTTAGTCTATCATTTTCTGGTATTACATATATATTTTATTTTTAAAAAAAAATTGTGGGGTGTGAAGAAAAAAATAATGATGATCACCTCCAATCAAAAACCTCATCATGATGATTTCCTCCTTTAACCCCTTAGCTAATATTATTGTCTTAGTATTTAAATTAAAATATTAGGAGAGCATAAGTAGTAGGTTGCAATTTTTCCTTAAGTTTCTTTGAAGTTATGATTTTTATAATTTCAATCTAACCTTGTTTGCAATTTACTCAATTTTGAGTGCTAGTTAATTTATTCGAGAATTTTTGGCTAAATATTTCTCTCTTTTCACTTAAATTCCAGAATTTAGGACTTAATTCGTAAATCCCTAAATTTTATTTTTGGCTAGATTTTGGTGTAAATAAATTTTAAGTTTAATTGAAAATTATTTAATTGTCTTATAAATATTTCTCATACTTTTGCTCTGGAATAGCAAAAGCCTAAGCATGGGGGAGTTTGATAAGTAGTTTTTAGTCATAATATTTAGGTAATTATTTTAGCATAAATTCCCTAGGTTTAGTTTTGTTTTTTATGAATTTTATGTTGTTATGATGTCATGTTATATCTTAATGTTTTAATTTTAATGTTTTAATGTTTTTAATATTGTGTTTTAAAATCTTGTTTTAACTTTGTTATTCTATATTGATTTATAACATAGCTAATCCATGTTTTTATTTATTTATTTTGTAGTTACATGATGGCCAACCCCTCCCTTTGGTGGAACCCACTTCCTCTTTGATGAAGCCATGGTGCAGTCCACTTCCTCTTTGATGAAGCCACAGTCAAGCCTACTTGAAGAAAGCAGCCCTCAACACAAAAACCAAGCAACCCACTTGCATTTGATGCAGCCCATGAAGCTCCCAAACATCAAATCCAACCCCATGCAGCCCACAACATCAAATCCCACTCCATGTAGCAGCCCATTGAAGCCCAAGAAGCCCCCCACATGTCAAACCTGACCTCATGCATGTAATTCTTCATGCATGTGTCCGACCCCCTCTCTCTCTCTCCTCCTTTATTATTTTTCCCTTTTTATTTCACATTCACCCCTTCTTTCCCTCTCTCTCATGCTCATTTAAGACTCATCCATCCCCCTCTCTTATGTTTAATTTTCTTTTAATTTTCCTAAAATAAAATGCATGAATCTAGCCTTCTCTCTCCCCCTAATTTATGAAATTCATGCACCCTCTTCACCATGTATGGCCGGCCACCCCACTTGTCCCCTCATCTTCACTTCATTCTAGAATCCTCCTCCTCACCTATAAAAGGAAACCCATGCCTCATGTTGAAGGAAGAAGCTTGAAGAGTTAGAAAGTATTTTTTTTAGAAGAAGTCTTTGTGTTAGAAAGTTTTTGTAGAGTGCTAGTTCAAGAGTGTTACTTTCCTTTTTTAGTTCTTTTCTTTGTTGTAATTTCCTTTTGTTTAGTAGTATAATCTTGTCTTATTATTATTATTGTGTACTTTTCTTATTTCTTGCAATGAAAATGAAATCTCTTTCTTTATTTTTATGGTTTCTTTCTCAAATTTGCTTAGCTAATTATATTTTCTGCCCGATCGCGATGAGCTTTGCGATAAAATAACGCATCGTTAATTTTTTTTTTTGCATTTGTATTTTTCCTATTTTTGATCCTTCTTTGATTTTTATCGTGTTGACTCCGTATTTCTAGTATACGGTAGTAGATTCCGATCACATATTCGAGTAGCCGAGAGGCTCGTGAATGTGAAAGATCACTCAAGGAAGGAAGGAGTTGTACGCAATCCTAGATATAGGACGACATAAATCCTCCAGATTGGAGTCAAATCCAATAGTACAGGTCACTTCGGTAATGCGACTTTAGGCAATTTTTACTTGTAAAGAGATTTTGGTCAAAACGTCTATAAGTTAGGGGATTTAATGCTCTAGCGAGATTACTTCCTAATATCGGATCCGTCACGGTCTTAATAGTATTGCAAATGCTAAACAAATTTATTTCATTATTTTATTTCAAAGTGAATCGTCGATCGAGCACTCTTTCGCAATATTTTATTTCTCTTTTAATTAAGCTTAGTTCATTTTAATTTTCAAACCCATCAATCATTCGGTAGGATAATATAATCGTTGTAAGTAATAGTACTTGCCTTCCCCGAGTTTTTATACGACCTTGATATATTTTTTACCCATCAGTCTCGCATGGTGCCGAGGTGGCGGATCAAACGCGCTTGCGAATAGCGGCCTTGGAGGAGGAGAACAAAAGCTTAACGGCCCAGAACACCAAGCTTCGGGACAGTGTTCTGCCTACCTCTCGCCTAGAACCCTTCCAAGCTCCCCCGCTATCTTACTACTCCCTCAACGAGGTCGAAGAGATTTGCCGAGACGCCAACATCAAGATGGCAGAGCTCATTTTGAAGATGATGAAGGAGCTAGGTGTTATCAAAGAAAACTCTAAAACTGTCACCGACCTTGAACTCTTGCCACACCTTTACAGCGAGGTGGACGACGATTCATCTTTCAACTGAGAGGACTGATGAATTGCTGGCGAGATCTGGGGCTCCTCCTCCCCTCCTTTTGACTTTTCTCTACACTTGTACTTTTTATTATTTTTGAGACTTTGAATTACCCTTCATCGGGGGAGGTTCCCCTTTTTTTCTTTTTCTCTTTTAATGAACAATATGACCAAACATATAAGGAACTTTTGTCACGCCCTCTCGCTTTTTGTTCTCTTTATTTTTCTTTACTTTGCTTTATTTACTGCAAGACGGCCCTCTAATTGGTTTATACTTGCGAGATGAAGCTACTCATTGTCTCGTCGCCTCGCTCAAGAATCGGTTTAGAGTACAAGTCATTTAGGCTTCTCTTTATCGTTCCCATGCGTGAGACCACTTGACTTCCCCCCCACCCCCGCGTCTGGCCTTGATACAACTCCGACGCGAGTGGACTCCAGGAATTAATCCACTCCTTTTTTAGGATACACCTTTCTATTTCCGCGAGTGCTTACTTGCCATGAGCGAGACCCTCGTTCCCGAGCACCAGCTGGGAATGTCTATCTTTATTTGCACTGCATCAGCCTTTTCTTTCCATAGAAGTTTTTTATTTTTTTATGAACTTTCATTTGCTGACTAGTAAAGATATCTTTCTTTTAGATGCCTCACCGCTCATATTTCCACCGAGTGATCCTATTGTCCTACCAGCTTGATAAGAGCCCTGTCAGCGGGTCTTCTCGGGGCCTTGCCATTCATCCTGCCACCGAGTGAGCCTACAACCCTGCCAGCTTTATGACAGCCTAGTCAGTGTGTCTTCTCGGGGCCTTGCCATTCATCCTACCACCGAGTGAGCCTACAGCCTTGCCAGCTTGATGAGATCCTGGTCAACAGGTCTTCTCGGGGCCTTGCTATTAATCCTGCCACCAAATGAGCCTACAAACCTGCCAGTTTGATGAGAGACCTGTCAGTAGGTCTTCTCGGGGCCTTTCTATTCATCCTACTATCGAGTGAGCGTACAGCCCTGCCAGCTTGATGTGAGCCTGGTCAGTGGGTCTTCTCAGGGCCTTGCAATTCATCCTACCACCGAGTGAGCCTATAACCCTACCAGCTTGATGAGACCCAGGTCAATGCGTCATCTAGGGGCCTTGCCATTCATCCTGCCATTGAGTGAGCCTACAAACCTACCTGCTTGATGAGAGCCTGGTCAGCGGGTCTTCTTGGGGCCTTGTAATTCATCCTCCCACCGAGTAAGCCTGCATCCCTGCCAGCTTCTTAGAGCTTGGTCAGCTGGTCATTTTGGTGCCTTGCCATTCATCCTGCCACCAAGGGATCCTATAGCCATGCCAACTTGATGAGAGCTTGGTCAGCGAATCTTCTCGGGGCCTTGCCGTTCATCCTACAACTGAGTTAGCCTACAGTCCTGCCAGCTTGATGAGATCCTGGTTAGCGAGTCTTCTCGGGTCCTTGCCATTCATCCTTCCACCGAGTGAGCCTACATGCCTTCTAGCTTGATGAGAGCATAGTCAGCTGGTATTTTTGGGGCCTTTCCATTCACCTAGTGAGCCTACAGTCATGCCAGCTTGATGAGAGCCTGGTCAACGGGTCTTCTCGAGCCTTGCCAATCATCCTGCCACCGAGTGTGCCTACAACCCTGCTAGCTTGATGAGATCCTGGTCAGCGGGTCTTCTCGGGGCCTTGCAATTCATCCTGCCACTGAGTGAGCCTACAGTCTGAAAGAAAAGGGGATAGATACTACTCTAGAGGGGGGGGTGAATAGAGTAATCAAAAATTGCACTAGCAAAGTTGACTGTCTACTCAACTCCCTTGGAGTTAAATGCGGAATGAAGGTTATAGATATTTGAGATTAAACCCTAAAGCCTAACACAAGTGATGTGCACAAAAGGCAGCCAACTGTAATTACAGTTAAGGCTTGGAATCCTAAACAGCAACTAGCAAACCTAGTTAAAATCTAATCACAGCCAATCAGCACAGAGAATTAATTAAACAATCCAGACGACACAAGGAATTTATAGTGGTTCCCCAAACAACTTGGGTACGTCCACTCTTCTACCAACAAGGTAGGAATCCACTCAGGTTTTTGATCAGGTGCCCTGCCACCAACAAGATCTGCTTCAGGTAGATCCAGAAACCCTTTAGACTTTTGATCAGGTGTCTAAAAACCAACACAGGTTTTTGATCAGGTGCCCTACCACGAAGGTATACTTTTGAAGGGAGTAATAACCCTTTACAGGAGGGGGAAAGGAGGTTAAGGTGTCTTCTCTATTTTACAATAGATTAGAGAATCATAATAACTTGCACTGAGCTAGAAAGCTCTAAAAGAATCAAGGCTCCCCCTGGCTAAAAGAACGTCGAGGTGAAGTCTTGCTTCAGTACAGAAACACTTCAGAAAATTACTGAAGGAAAAAGCTACAAAAAGATAAATAATATGAAATAAAATTTCTTCTTCAGGCAGCTATCTTCTTCTTCTTCTTCTTCAAAGAGCTCTGAGTGTAAATCTTCCTGGAGGCAGGAGAACTCAGGTTGAAGAAGAGTGAAGAACTAAAGCTTCTTCTCAGTTAGATGTGAATGAGCTGAGAGCAGTTGGAAACTATAAGTTCTAAGCTTGAATGCTGCTGATAGCTTTTTGTATGTGAGAACTAGTTAATTTCTTTCTTCAAAGAAGTCTTTATATAGAAGCAGCAGCAACGTCTCTTACTTGAGTTTGAATCTTGTCTTCTACTGAACTCTGCAAGCTGGGCTGCAAAAAGCATAAAGCAAAACAAAATACTGCAGACAGATATCCTATAAGAGGATAAAGCTTTCTAAGAAGCTGCAAATAATTCTGATGAAATAATACAAGAGAAAGTCACATCAGAAGAGACTCTTTACAGCCAAGGAAGACTTTTTGAGTCTAACAGCTATAAAGGACAGCCTGGCAGATAAAGAAGAAATCATATCTCAGCTAATAAGACAAACAACTTTGTCAGAAAAAGATTAGCTTATGCATAAGGAATAGAATAGATATTGCATGGAAATATTATCACAATTTATTAAAATAATCTTTTATAAAATGCCAAAATAAATATGAAATTAATCGCATCATAGAAGACGACAAAACTACTCAAGATATACAGCAAAACGTCGAACGACCCTCGGAGATCGTCGACCGAAGCACAGAGATCGTCGACCTATCGGACAGATAGTCGAACGATCCAGATAGTCGAACTATCAAAGAAGATAGTCGAACTACCTCAGCAGATAGTCGACCTATCAGGACAGATAGTCGAGCTATCAGATAGTCGATCTATCAGGATAGATAGTCGAACTACCAAACAAAACAGATAGTCGACCTATAAAACAGATAGTCGACCTATCACAGAAAACAGATAGTCGACCTATCAACGCAAAACAGATAGTCGACCTATCAAAAGATAGTCGAACTATCAGATAGTTGAACTATCCAACCAGCTAATCGAACTATCAAAGAAAATAGATAGTCGACCTATCAACAGATAGTCGAGCTATCGAACAAACAGATAGTCGACCAATCAACAGATAGTCGAGCTATCAAACAAACAGATAGTCGACCTATCAACAGATAGTCGAACTATCAGATAGTTGAACTATCCAAGCATATAGTCGAACTATCAAAACAGAGCAGATAGTCGACCTATCAACAGATAGTCGAGCTATCACAGAAAGCAGATAGTCGACCTATCAACAGATAGTCGAACTATCAGATAGTTGAACTATCCAAGCAGATAGTTGAACTATCAAGAAGAGCAGATAGTCGACCTATGAACAGATAGTCGAACTATCAAGGGAAAACAGATAGTCGACCTATCAACAGATAGTCGAACTATCAACGCAGACAGAACGTCGACCAAGTGATAGACGATCGTCGATCAGCCGATAGACGATAGTCGAGCGGCGTTCGATCATAGTCGAACGAAAAACAACTGAACCAAATTTACATCTGGAAAAGTGGCCTCTAAAACTAGAGCAACAAACCTTTGACCATAGATAAATCTTGGGTCAAGAGACAGAAAGATGAAGACAGAACTCAAATCAAAACCTAGGGTACCAACAATCTCCCCCTATTTGAGTTAAGTCTCTCAACAACTAAAACATACAAAACTAATTACTGAAAGTAAATAAAATGCATGAAAAGAAATAACTAAGCAGATAACATCAATCAAACAGATAAACAATTAACTGCCAATCAATGAAATATTAAGATGCTTCAGAGTTAGGTTTAGGATCAGAAGAGTTAGAAACAAAAGTAATCTTTCTTGAGGGATCTAGAGCTTCTTTTCTCGACAACTTCAGGTCTTGTTCTCCAATGATTTTCAATTCCGTTGTTCTTGGGACAACTGCCTCAGGATGCTTTTCCATGTACTTTGAAGGATCAAATATCTCACGTCTAACCTGGAATTTATCGAGCTCCTTCATTCTGAATTTTGACATTGTGGTCAATCCTGCAGTGTCTTTTCCTTCAGCTTTTGCTTTCTTAATTTGAGCTTATCCAACAAGTTCAAGAAAACGAGCCATCCTAAAATTAGGATCAAGCTCTGGGCTTTCATAAACATTCTCAGAAGAAGTATCAACTGGTTCTTTATCCTGAGTAACTAGATAACAAGGAGGAGCAGACTTAGCAAATGTCTTGCTAGAATTTTCAGATAAAAATAAATCACTTACCTTTTGGAACATCCTTCACAGAATGAACTGACTTAGGAGAGGTTGAGCTTTTGATTTCTTTAGAATGAGGAGGAGAAAATGTTGGTCTTTGATACACTACCTCCTTTACTTGTTCCTTAACAGCATCAGGTCTTTGATAGCCAATTTGACTTTTACCTTGGTATCCTTGTGAACTTCTCCTTTGAGCTGACTGAGATGGCTTGAATCTTTCAGATTGAGCAGCAGGGTTTGAAGATAAGTTCCTGAGGCTCCTGCACTGGGAGGTGGAGGAGGAGGACCTCTAGGAGTCCATCTTGGGACAGGAGAGTCATACCTCTTTGACTTCTTCCTTTGCTTCTGCTGATTCTTGGAGAAAGCCATCCAGTGCTGGAAATCTTTTGATTTTGGATCAATCCCTTTCAATATATAATAAGGAGTATCATTATCTGGATTAGAAGGAGGAGGAGCTACAGCTTTCCTTTTCTTTTTAGCAATTCTTTTTCTTTTTGACTCAGCAGACTCATCAGAATCGATTTCATCTTCAGAATTAGAAGAAATGGGCAGATCATATGGGTTAATTGCATCTTTCAAAGCTCTTTCCTTTTCCTTTAGAGCAGCTTTTTTTAACTCTTCTTCCATGGCATCCTGTGCCAGGAGAGCATCTAAATCCACACCCGGGGAATCATCCCATATAGTAGACTTTTCGATTTGGTCATCTGCAGCTTTTTCTTGAAGATCAGAAACTATCATGGTGACCAGTTCTGCTTGCACTTTTGGCTGAATAACCTCAGAAAATTGAGCAACTTGTTCTGGTTCATATTGAGCTTCTGTAGCTGGTAGGAGATTAGGCTCTTGAACATGTAAAACTTCTTCCATGTTATCTGTAGTATTATGAATAAAATTTTTCTAAATGACATCTAATCATCCCTTCCAGATATTCCCATACAAGCATATCAGTTATCAAGTCTAAAAAGTAAGTGAAAGGGATACCTTCAGAATTGTCCACTGCGTGTCCTAACTCCCATAATTCATCTAGAAAGGAAGTGATAATTCCTTCTAGGTACAGGGCGACCAAGGGAGTAGAACATTCTTCTAAGCAAGCTTTGACAATTAATTCAGACTTCAACAAAAAATCAGAAATTTCTTTTTGAGATAGAGGAGGAGGAGCTGAATCTTCTATTTCTTTCTCTGACACTGCAGGATGATCTGCTGGATGGGAGGCCAAAGGCTGCTCAGAGACATCTTCATCAAGCATCTCCCCCTGCCTGATTTCAGTAGATACTGAAACCAGGCCACTAGAGGAAGAGGGGTCAGCAGACTTTGAGAGTGTTTGAATAGCAGCAGTCAAAGAAGATATAGAGGAAACAAGAGGAGCAATTGCCTCTTCAATCATAATTTTGATTGAGGGGGTAATTAACTCCACAATGCTAGAGATAAATGCTGGAGTTATTTCAAAGGATGATGATGATGATGATGGGGGAATTTCAGAGGATGGATGATCAGCAGGGATGGTTTATTCATGATGAACTGGAGAATGAACTGGAGATGGAGATGGAACTGGAGATGGATGAGTGGATGCAGGGTGATCAATGTGATTAGAAGAAGGAATTGGAGACTAATGAGGAGTAGAAATCTCAGAAACCAATAAATCAAAACTAGGATGAGATATCCTAGTAAGATGAGACGGTAGAGGAGATGCAGGAGTAGATGCAAGGAGAGAAGCAGAAGGTCGTACTTCAATTGAGGTTGATGGAACTTCAACTGAAGTAGACGGCAAAGCAGATGAAGAAGATGGAAGGGAGAGGTTTGCTGAGCCAGCTGCTTGTAGGGGAGGAGTGACTGAGGCAGTCCTAGTGCTTTTAGATGTAACTGGAGCAACCCCTGCTGGAGCGGGCTTCAGGAAGGTCCTTTTCCATTTGGCGAACAGGGATGGATCCATCTTCTTGCTGGCATTTATGGAGGTAGCAGCTGAAACTAACAGGTGGGGATATTTTTCCTTCAAAAAAATCCCAACTACCCTACCCAGGGTAACTTCTTTCTTGCCATTCTTTTTCCTGATCAAATCAAATAATACTCCTGCCCAATTGATCTATTTCTTATTCACAATTGCACACATCAATGCAAACTGCTGCCTTATAATATTGTCGTGGGCCGAGTGCTTTCCCAGTAGCACTTTTTCGACTATTTCAGCAAGGAACTTAATCTTAAATGGAAAATTTACTTTAAGCAGCTTAGAGGGAATGCCTTCGGCATGTCCCGGATCTGTCAGCATCCTCCCAAACTCAGGGGCATCTTGCTCGTACTCTTCTTCCCCATTTATCAATCCAAATATTTCAGTTAAAATGGCTGGAGTCAATGTTACCTCTTCTCCGCCAATGGTTCCGGTCATCGAATCATCATTTGAAGACGAAGTGAATGCCCACTCTTTGATCTCTTGAGTATTTATCTTTATTCTGGAGGACATGAGCTTCTCTAACCCTTGATCTTTGCACAGATTAAGAATTTCCACAATTCCGGGTTCGCAACAGCTGAAGGCGTCGAAATCTATACTGAATCCTGCATTGAACTTTACTACTGCCAGGAGCGCTGGAGAAATCGCCATCGAGAGGGCTGGAAAAGACGAGGGAGAGACGGCGAGGACGGAGCGCCAGAAATTGCAAGACAAAGAGCAAGCGGGAAGACGAAATGCGAAAAGACGCTCTCCGTCGACGATAAAAGCAACTATCTCTTAACCTAGGTCGACCATCAGCTTTATATTAAAACAACGATCGTCGATCTATTTAAAAGATACTGGAGACGATGGTCGAACGGTCGTTTGACGATCGGTCCTGAAGCAGAGTAGTCGATCAATCGTTCGACTATTTCTGTCTTCACAAACAACAAGCTGTCGTCAACCATAGATCGACGATAAGCTCGACCTGTTCGACTATCTTCGAACGCCGGTCGATGATCTTCAAGCAGATAAGCTATCTTCAACCAAGGGTCGACGATAGGCTTGATCCGATCGACTATCTTCGAACGTCGTTCGACTATCTTCGAACAAGTTTCATCAAGGCAGACGTCACACTTAGTCTCTTCCATTAATCATGCCTAGTTGAACTAAAAAGAACAGAGGCTTCTGTTCATCTAAGGACTTGGTGAATATATCACCTCTCTGAAGGTCTGTGGATATGAACTCAAGGCTGATCTTGTTCTTTTCCACATAATCTCTCAGGAAATGGTGCCAGATCTCAATGTGTTTCGTTCTAGAGTGGTGCACTGGATTTTGTGCAAAAGAGATAGCACTGATACTATCACACATGATTTTAGTGTTCTTATGTGAGTACCCATAATCCAAAAGTTTGTTTTGTATCCACAGGATCTGTGAACAACAACTAGCAGCTGTTATATATTCAGCTTCTGCAGTTGAGGTTGAGACAGAGACCTGCTTCTTATAGAACCAAGAGACCAATCTCTCTCCCAGGAACTGACAAGTTCCTGAGGTACTTTTCCTGTCAACTCGACAGCCAGTATAATCAGAATCAGAATATCCAATTAATTCAAATTCTGACTCAGCTAGATACCAAAGTCCTAGATTTGGACATCCCTTCAGGTATCTCAAGATTCTCTTGAGAAGAATCAGATGAGATTCCTTGGGGTTGACCTGGAATCTAGCACAAAGGCATGTAGCAAACATTATGTCTGGCCTACTTGCAGTTAAATACAATAGGGAACCAACAATGGCCCTATAATTCTTTTGATCAACAGACTTTCCCTGATCATCGGAATCAATAACTACATTAGTAGCCATAGGTGTAAGCATTACTGAAGCATCAGCCATCCCAAACTTCTTTACCAATTCCTTGGCATATTTGGATTGGGAGATGAAGAAGCCATCAACATCTTGCTTTACTTGGAGACCAAGAAAGTAAGACAGCTCACCCATACTACTCATCTCAAACTTGGAATGCATCAAGTTAGAGAACTTTTGCATAGTTTGGGATCAGTGGAACCAAAAATAATGTCATCCACATACACTTGAACTAACAGGATTGTGTCATTGTGGTGCTTGACGAAAAGGGTTTTATCAACTACTCCCCTAACAAAGTTGTGCTCTAACAGGAAACTAGCTAGAGTCTCATACCAGGCTCTTGGTGCTTGTTTGAGTCCATAAAGAGCTTTTTGCAACTTGAATATATGTGACGGCTGAGTTGAAGAAACAAACCCAGGTGGTTGTTCAACAAATACCTCTTCCTTTAGCTCAACATTTAGAAAGGCACTCTTGACATCCATCTGAAAAACTTTAAACTTCATATAGGTTGCATAGGCTAAGAAGATCCTTATTGCCTCTAGCCTTGCAACAGGAGCAAAGGTTTGGTCATAATCTATACCTTCCTCCTGTCTGTAGCCCTGATCTACAAGCCTAGCTTTGTTCCTTACAATGATTCCATCTGCATCCAACTTGTTTCTATACACCCACTTGGTGCCTATGATCAGTTGGACTTTAGGTCTTGGAACCAAAGTCCATACTTTACATCTCTCAAACTGATTGAGTTCCTCTTGCATAGCAATGATCTAGTGGGGATCTAGCTCAGCATCTTTAATGGTGAGGGGCTCAATCTGTGAAAGGAAACAAACATGCATCACATCCTGTCTTAACTGATGTCTTGTTTGAACACCAGCTGATATGTCTCCAATCACTTGAGATGTAGGATGATCTCTAAGTGTGACAACATCAGCAGTTGGGATGTGATCTTCAGCAATAGTTGGGATTAATTCCTCAGGAGGAATTTGATCTACTATTGGTGCAACAACAACAACCTCTGCATGGTCTTCATCACTGTCTGATTCAGTGATATGAAGAAATGAAAGATGGAGAATCTCTTGAGTGACATCTCTGGTAGATTCTTGTACCTGCAATGAACTTGAGGAAGGGGAAGTTTCCTTCTCCTTGTAAAACATTTGAGATTCATCAAAGGACACATGAACAGACTCTTCAATTTTAGAAGAAGATTTATTAAATACCCTATAAGCTTTGCTTACTTGGGAATATCCAAGAAAAATTCCCATTGAAGCTTTTGCTTCAAATTTTCTATGGTATTCTTTATTATTATTATGAATATAAACTACACAGCCAAATACTCTAAAATAATTTATTTTAGGTTTCTTTTCTTTAAGCAACTCATAAGGAGTTTTACACTTAAGCTTGTGTATCAGACTTCTATTCAAGACATAGTTGGCTGTGCTAACAGCTTTTGCCCAATAAGAAAGAGGCATATTAGCATCTGCCAACAATGTGCTAGCAGCTTCAATTAGGGTTCTGTTCTTCCTTTCCACTACCCCATTTTGTTGGGGAGTTCTAGGAGCTGAGAAGCTATGTTTGATACCTTCTCTCTCACAGAATTCTTGCATGAGAAGAGAGTCAAACTCAGTACCATGATCACTTTTGATCAATGCCACATGAGTAGAGTACTCAGTCTGCACACATAATAGAAAATCTGTAAGGGCTTTGAAGTTATCAGTCTTAGTTCTCAAAAAGAACACCCAAGTGAACCTAGAGAAGTCATCTACAATGACTAGGGTGTAATACTTCCCTCCTAAACTCTGTACATTTATTGGGCCAAATAGGTCCAAATGTAATAAATACAGGATTCTAGGAGAATCACTTTTATTTACTGATTTAAATGAATTCTTGGTTTGCTTGCCTAACTGACAAGCCTTGCAAAGGCTCTCCTTCTTGTAGGGGCAAGAAGGTAAACCTCTAACAAGGTTGTGTTTAGATAACCTAGATATATTCTTGAGGTTAACATGGCTAAGCCTTTTATGCCATAAAGTATTGTTATTGGTTACTTCATTAAATAAGCAGATTTCAGAGTGAGTTGAGTTAAAATATACTAAATAAATGTTACCTTGTCTAATACCTACTAATACAACATTATTATTTAAAGTAATATTACAAAGGGAGTTAGAAAAAGATACCTGGTATCCAGCATCACATAACTGACTTACTGAAATTAGATTATGCTTCAGTCCAGTTACATAAGCAACTCTCTTAAATGTTACAGCTCCAATTGTCATCCTGCCATAGCCTTCAGTTTGACCACAGCTTGAATCTCCAAAGATTACCTTTGGGCCAAGCTTTGCCTTGAACCTTTACAGATGTTCTTTATTTCCTGTCATATGCTTGGAGCAACCACTATCCAAATACCACTTATTTTGAGTGATAGGATAGGTCTTCACCTGCAAATAAATTAATTAAACATTGTGGACCCAGGTAACCTTGGGTCCCTTGTTTTTCACATAAGAAAAACTGGAAATAAATGAATAAGCAGGCTGAGGGTGATAACCTAACGGGTAAGATCTCCTAGGTGGGATTCTCCATGCAGATGATGGGTCAATGAACCTAGGATTTCTATTTTCATTCTGGTTTCTAAAGTTCTGGTTGGAGTTTTGAAATTCATATTGAAAACGTCGATCAGCGTTCGACGATGGGTGCCCAGATCGTCGATCTCCGTTCGACCATTGGGCCTGCGATCGTCGAGCAGCGTTCGACGCTCTTTGTATTTCCTTAAATTTTTGTTTTCTTTTCTCTCTCTTAGCTTTATTTAAAGCTTTATTAACTTGATTAACTTGCTCAGTGTTCTTTATTCCACTAGATGAAATAAAATTCACTTGAGTTGAAAGTTGGTTTTTAAGAATGATTGGGGGTTCACTAGAAGATGCTCCTAAGCCTAATTTTTTATTGCCTGACCTAGTGTTAGACATGCTGGTTATTTCAAGCAACTTAAGGCTTCTACCATTCAGAGATTCTTCTAACCTTTTGGACTTAGCTAATTCATTCTTAAGGAATTTTATTTCTTCACTAGAAGTAGTGAGTTCTGCTGTTAACCTAATGTTTTCATTAGAAATTGATTCAGATTCAGCTTATTTAATTCTAAGCTTTTTTATTTTCTTTTCAGAGCTAATTAAATCTAAACAGCAGCAGCTCATATTTCCTCCTATCTCACCGCTCATATTTCCACCGAGTGATCCTATAGTCCTACCAGCTTGATAAGAGCCCTGTCAGCGGGTCTTCTCAGGGCCTTGCCATTCATCCTGCCACTGAGTGAGCCTACAACCCTGCCAGCTTTATGACAGCCTAGTCAGTGTGTCTTCTCGGGGCCTTGCCATTCATCCTACCACCGAGTGAGCCTACAGCCTTGCCAGCTTGATGAGATCCTGGTCAACAGGCCTTCTCGGGGCCTTGCTATTAATCCTGCCACCAAATGAGCCTACAAACCTGCCAGTTTGATGAGAGACCTGTCAGCAGGTCTTCTCGGGGCCTTTGTATTCATCCTACTATCGAGTGAGCCTACAGCCCTGCCAGCTTGAGTGAGCCTGGTCAGTGGGTCTTATCAGGGCCTTGCAATTCGTCCTACCACCGAGTGAGCCTATAACACTACCAGCTTGATGAGACCCAGGTCAACGCGTCATCTAGGGGCCTTGCCATTCATCCTGCCATTGAGTGAGCCTACAAACCTACCTGCTTGATGAGAGCCTGGTCAGCGGGTCTTCTTGGGGCCTTGTAATTCATCCTCCCACCGAGTAAGCCAACATCCCTGCCAGCTTCTTAGAGCTTGGTCAGCTGGTCATTTTGGTGCCTTGCCATTCATCCTGCCACCAAGGGATCCTATAGCTATGCCAGCTTGATGAGAGCTTGGTCAGCGAATCTTCTCGGGGCCTTGCCGTTCATCCTACAACTGAGTTAGCCTACAGTCCTGCCAGCTTGATGAGATCCTGGTTAGCGAGTCTTCTTGGGTCCTTGCCATTCATCCTTCCACCGAGTGATCCTACATGCCTTATAACTTGATGAGAGCATAGTCAGCTGGTATTTTTGGGGCCCTTCCATTCACCTAGTGAGCCTACAGTCATGCCAGCTTGATGAGAGCCTGGTCAGTGGGTCTTCTCGGGCCTTGCCAATCATCCTGCCACCAGTGTGCCTACAACCCTGCTAGCTTGATGAGATCCTGGTCAGCGGGTCTTCTCAGGGCCTTGCAATTCATCCTGCCACTGAGTGAGCCTACAGTCTGAAAGAAAAGGGGATAGATACTACTCTAGAGGGGGGGGGGGTGAATAGAGTAATCAAAAATTGCACTAGCAAAGTTGACTGTCTACTCAACTCCCTTGGAGTTAAATGCGGAATGAAGGTTATAGATATTTGAGATTAAACCCTAAAGCCTAACACAAGTGATGTGCACAAAAGGCAGCCAACTGTAATTACAGTTAAGGCTTGGAATCCTAAACAGCAACTAGCAAACCTAGTTAAAATCTAATCACAGCCAATCAGCACAGAGAATTAATTAAACAATCCAGATGATACAAGGAATTTATAGTGGTTCCCCAAACAACTTGGGTACGTCCACTCTTCTACCAACAAGGTAGGAATCCACTCAGGTTTTTGATCAGGTGCCCTGCCACCAACAAGATCTGCTTCAGGTAGATCCAGAAACCCTTTAGACTTTTGATCAGGTGTCTAAAAACCAACACAGGTTTTTGATCAGGTGCCCTGCCACCAAGGGATACTTTTGAAGGGAGTAATAACCCTTTACAGGAGGGGGAAAGGAGGTTAAGGTGTCTTCTCTATTTTACAATAGATTAGAGAAGCATAATAACTTGCACTGAGCTAGAAAGCTCTAAAAGAATCAAGGCTCCCCCTGGCTAAAAGAACGTCCAGGTGAAGTCTTGCTTCAGTGCAGAAACACTTCAGAAAATTACTGAAGGAAAAAGCTACAAGAAGATAAATAATATGAAATAAAATTTCTTCTTCAGGCAACTATCTTCTTCTTCTTCTTCTTCAAAGAGCTCTGAGTGTAAATCTTTCTGGAGGCAGGAGAACTCAGGTTGAAGAAGAGTGAAGAACTAAAGCTTCTTCTCAGTTAGATGTGAATGAGCTGAGAGCAGTTGGAAACTGTAAGTTCTAAGCTTGAATGCTGTTGATAGCTTTTTGTATGTGAGAACTAGTTAATTTCTTTCTTCAAAGAAGTCTTTATATAGCAGCAGCAGCAACGGCTCTTACTTGAGTTTGAATCTTATCTTCTACTGAACTCTGCAAGCTGGGCTGCAAAAAGCATAAAGCAAAACAAAATACTGCAGACAGATATCCTATAAGAGGATAAAGATTTCTAAGAAGCTGCAAATAATTCTGATGAAATAATACAAGAGAAAATCACATCAGAAGAGACTCTTTACAGCCAAGGAAGACTTTTTGAGTCTAACGGCTATAAAGGACAGCCTGACAGATAAAGCAGAAATCATATCTCAGCTAATAAGACAAATAACTTTGTCAGAAAAAGATTAGCTCATGCATAAGGAATAGAATAAATATTGCATGGAAATATTATCATAATTTATTCAAATAATCTTTTATAAAATGCCAAAATAAATATGAAATTAATCGCATCATAGAAGACGACAAAACTACTCAAGATATACAGCAAAACGTCGAACGACCCTCGGAGATCGTCGAACGACCCTCGGAGATCGTCGACCGAAGCACAGAGATCGTCGACCTATCGGACAGATAGTCGAACGATCCAGATAGTCGAACTATCAAAGAAGATAGTCGAACTACCTCAGCAAATAGTCGACCTATCAGGACAGATAGTCGAGCTATCAGATAGTCGATCTATCAGGACAGATAGTCGAACTACCAAACAAAATAGATAGTCGACCTATCAAACAGATAGTCGACCTATCACAGAAAACAGATAGTCGACCTATCAAAGGATAGTCGACCTATCAACGCAAAACAGATAGTCGACCTATCAACAGATAGTCGAACTATCAGATTGTTGAACTATCCAACCAGATAGTCGAACTATCAAAGAAAACAGATAGTCGACCTATCAATAGATAGTCGAGCTATCGAACAAATAGATAGTCGACCTATCAACAGATAGTCGAGCTATCAAACAAACAGATAGTCGACCTATCAACAGATAGTCGAACTATCAGATAGTTGAACTATCCAAGCAGATAGTCGAACTATCAAAACAGAGCAGATAGTCGACCTATAAACAGATAGTCGAGCTATCACAGAAAGCAGATAGTCGACCTATCAACAGATAGTCGAACTATCAGATAGTTGAACTATCCAAGAAGATTGTTGAACTATCAAGAAGAGCAGATAGTCGACCTATCAACAGATAGTCGAACTATCAAGGGAAAATAGATAGTCGACCTATCAACAGATAGTCGAACTATCAACGCAGACAGAACGTCGACCAACTGATATTCGATCGTCGATCAGCCGATAGACGATAGTCGAGCGGCGTTCGACCATAGTCGAACGAAAAACAACTTAACCAAATTTACATCTGGAAAAGTGGCCTCTAAAACTAGAGCAACAAACCTTTGACCATAGATAAATCTTGGGTCAAGAGACAGAAAGATGAAGACAGAACTCAAATCAAAACCTAGGGTACCAACACAGTCCTGCTAGCTTGATGAAAGCCAGGTCAGCGAGTCTTCTCGGGGCCTTGCCATTCATCTTGCCATCGAGTGAGCCTACATCCCTTCCAACTTGATGAGATCCTGGTCAGCGGGTATTATCGGGGCCTTGTCATTCATCCTGCCACCGAGTGAGCCTAAAGCCCTACCAGCTTGATGTGTAACATCTCGATTCGCTCTAGGCCCCTCGTGCGCACTTTTAAGTTAGGAGAGCTGACTTAGGCTAAGGGTGTTCCAGCAGATAGGCTGTCTCCTTAGTGGGGAAGGAGGTGTAAATTCCTTCCGAGAAGGACATGGGTAGTGACACGGGCGTGTCGTTGCCCGTGTGGTGTCTTTGTATTTTTTGTGTGATCGTTCCAGAGAAGGACATAAGTAGTGACACAGGTGTATCGCTATCCGTGTGGTTCCTTTTTGTATATTCTTTGTAATCGCTCCAAATAAGGACACGGGTTGTGACACGGGCATGTTCCTACCCGTGTGTGCCCAATCCAAGACTACCCGTTCCATGGGTAGTGAGCAGAGCTTGACGAAAATCGTCGGGCAGAGCTCGACGAATATCGTCGAGTAGAGCTCGACAAATCGTCGGGCAAAATTCATCAACCATAGAAAAACTTCCTTGGCGAATTTTGGGTCGCGTCCTTTCGAATTGACTCGTTTAATGTGATGATAGGCGGTCCAATCTCAAGCCGACAAGTGGCTATGCAGTTACCCTAATAATCTTACTATTAAAAAGGGACATGAGAAAACCCTAGCCTTCTTTAACACTTTTTCGAGCCATTGTCTTTTGTCAAACCGTCCCTGTAAGAAATCGTCAGAGAAGAATATATTGTTGGAGCAGACCTTCTTTCCAGTAAAGAACAAACACCAAGGAGAAGAAGATGCCTCCAAGAAGGGTGACAAGATCCATGGCTGGGAACCTCAGAAATGCCGGAACTGAGGTGACCTTCCTACCCCCTCCCTTGTTGCTAGATCTCTAGTTATTCCTAGGAGAGATATCGACTCAAAAGAGTCTAGATTTATGAGAAGAAGGTTTCTAGAAAGAGGCCATGCTAGGACTTGTGTCCTAGGAATTAGAGTCTTCAACCTTTCCTCACTTCAAATGAAGTTTGTGGACTAGTTTCGTGATGAGAAGTGGCCTTATGAGGGTGAATAAGGGAGGATAAAGTATTGATGTTATTTGGAAGGTTTGGTTGGAGGAAGAAGATGAACTGATGACGTTCGATCTACTTTAATATGCGAGCAGAGATCTGTTTTCTGCACGCAACATTCTTCGAGGCCGTTTTCAAACATGATGCAGCCAGATCTGGGCTTTTGACTAAACACAAAAGACATTGTCCTTGGAAATACCTTTCCAATGAGGGGTTACGCACCCACATTGGATTCCGGTAGCCTCGAAAATCCTCGATCTAAGGTTATGTACAGTATTTATTCCTGCATATATAGTTCTCGTGTTTGTTTGAATCGACTTTGAGTTTGGAAGAGAGATTGTAGTACAGTAACGTTAATGTTTGGTTGAGTTTAGGCTATAAGTAATTGTGATAAAATTATGTTAATGACATTTATTGGATAGGTCCTTAATGAACGAATGGATTAGTAAAGTGCACTTGATCAAGGTGATTTGGTGAAGGTTAGTGAACAAATGGATTGACTAGTTGGGATTGTAGGAATGATTTAAATATGTGAATCGATAGGGAAGTACCTGATAATCGTAATTCATTGAATAATGATGAGGTTGACTTGAAGTTTGTTGTACCTAATTTGTCGTAATTGTAATAACAAAATGGTTGGTAAATATATGTGGAGTACCATTATGTTGATGCCTTGGTGTGCTTGGATGCACGAAAGTGTGGAAGGGTTGAAAGTGTGCTTGTTTGCCGCACAAGAATTATGTATTGGTAAGGGACTCAGTGTAGAGCTCTTGCGTGCTGTTGAGCATAAAATGTGAATAATAAAAAGGGGGCTCAATATGGAGCCCTGTATGGGAAATTCATGCGGTGTGAGTTGACACGTGGTGTCATTATCCTGGGTAAAGGATCGTATGGTAGGTCTACGGGCATGCCAGTCATCACACCGACGGGAGTTGGCAGTTAGACTTGGAAGGTTGGGCCTTGGCCCTCGGTGCTTACTTCTCGAGGCACCCACCATACCAGTGGGCGGTTGGCCTTGGTCCTTTCGTGATACGATCCCAAAGGCACATCCCGCGCCACAAGATTGGCCAGTTGGGCAGGGAACTTGGTGCACATCTACCCGAGACCCCTTTTGAGCCGTAGTATGCTTGTGAGCTCCGTAGTTGTGTTCATAGAGTTGAAGCGTACGAAGGCTTAGGCTTGGTAGTGTAGCTACCCGCCTAGTAGTGGAGAAGCCCGCTCAACTATCACCGTCTAGCCACGACGGATGATGCCTGAGAGGTTAGCTACCTGCTCAAAAAGTGGGAACTACAAGTCTTTGTCGACATAGTAGATGCATGTGCGTGACTATGGGTGAGCCATTGCATTGCATTTGTTGGGTCTTGTTTCCACAATGACCTTAATTTGAAGAAGTCCTCCTAAGACTAAGGTGAATTGCAGTTGTATTTGATGCCTTGTTTAAGTTGTGTTTACAGGACTATATTGCCAAGTGTAGACCAATGTCAGTCTATAATGGGTCACCTAACACAGGACCATACAATGTAATCCCTCATTGTGTGATCCATGGTGTTGACTCATGTGTAGCCTCTCTATTGGGATGCACTTCATTTCACAAGCACATGGACAAATGGAACCTTGAAGTGTTGCTGATCTTTAGTAGGAGAAATGAGTTCTTAAGGAAGAAATTTTTCTAAGTCTACATACTCGAGTAGATAGCTTCATATACTCGAGTAAGTAACTTAGTACTCGAGTAATCCAAAGGACATACTCGAGTCTTCAGATTCTGCCTTATACTCGAGTAGGTTAGTACATACTCGAGTAGGCACTATGATACATGAGTAGATTTCCTTTACACGAGTATGTGAGTTTGCAGACTCGAGTAGACCAAAGTCAAGTACTCGAGTAGATCTGTAAATACTCGAGTAGTTAAGTTTTTATACTCGAGTACCTCATGTATATACTCGAGTAGTCCAGCCAAGTACTCGAGTATATCCTTTCTTCCAGCTCAGAATTATTTTCTAACTACTGGACTCGAGTATGTCCTTATGTACTCGAGTAATTACTTCTCTTACTCGAGTAACTATTCTGTCACTCGTGTATATCTGTGTTTTTCCCAGAATATTTTCTAAGTCCAGAGTTTACGAGATTTTCAAATACTCTGATATGACTGGTCCACGTGTACGTGATTAAGAATGGATTTGACCGTTGCTAAGACCTTATAAATAGGTCTTGTCAAACGTCAAACCCTAAGAAGTATTCTGAATCTGATTTCTATCGCCGACATCGGGAAGCCGACAAGGTTCCATCTTCTTCGTCGTCGGTCTTCTCCGATCCAGAGATTCATACAAGAAGTTTCAGAAGATCAAGCGACTCTCAATTGATAGATCCAGTACTTGATCTTGCTGATTCTAGTTTTTCAGATCCAAGAGATTTCGCCTCGTCTTCCTCGACTTATTTTTGTCGATCCCTAAAAGCCGAAGAAGGAAGAAAGAGTTGAAGATCCAGATCTGAATAGTTCTTATTTGTATTTCCGTATACAACCTTTTATTCTTGTAGGAGTCTTGACTCCGAGTTCTGTAGGAGTTTTTCTCCGAGATTTGTACGAAGGTTTTCTTCCGAGTGTAGATCTGTTTGGATCGAGATTTGTAGGAACGTTATTCCGAGTTGTAGGATCGTTTTGATCCGAGATAGTGAAGTAGCCAAGTCTAGCGTGGAGCTAGATTGGTGAGGTGGAAGTGGATGTACCCAAGGTTGGGGAACCACTATAAATCGCTTGTTGTCTGTATGATTGCTTGATTCTTCTCTGTGCTGTGTTAATAATTTTTTATTCCGCATTTGGCACGCATTTCACCTATTCACCCCCTCTAGGTGATTTAGGTTGACAACTTAGTTCACTCAATTGGTATCAGAGGGAGGTTGATCGTTAAAAGGTTAACACCTTGATCTAATCCTTACCAAGTTGTCTCAAGAGAAGTATCAAGCATGAGTAAGACCAAGGATTTTCTAAGCTCCCAGTGTGCAATAAGGCAAACTTTCCCATGTGGAAAGAGAGAATAAAGCTTCTCATGGAAGCTGTTGACCCCCGCATATTCATGATAGTGGAGGAAGGTCCTTATATCCCTATGATTGCCTCCACTAGTGATCCTACAAAGGAGGTGCCAAAGAAGTTAATGGATTTGGATAAGGACGAGATTGCACTTGTCTCTCTGGACAAGAAAGCTAAAAATATTATAGCAAATGCAGTCGATGACTCGATGCTGCAAAATCTGATTCTTTGCCAGTATGCTAAGGAGATGTTGCAATCCCTGGTGACTCTAATGGAAGGCACTGAAGAAGTTAGGGATGATCGGAGATCCCTTCTAAATCAGAAGTATGAAGCCTTCAGGCAAGGTCACAAGGAAGCCATAGCTGACACCTTTGAGAACTTTTTCAATATAGTCAACGGCCTAAGAGTTTATGGCCGAGTCTTCACCAATGGGGAACTAAATGACAAATTCTTAAGATCCTTGACCAAGGAATGGGATAATAAGGTTTGCGCCATTCGGGAGTTCGGAAGGTTAGCCGAGACGGACCCGCAGAATCTATTCGGAAAGCTTATGTCTTACGAGCTTCAAATCAACTCAAGAAAAGCTGAAGAAGAGATGAGCAGATCTGCATCCAATGATAAGCCGGTTGCACTAAGGGCAGACAGCTCAAGAAAGGCCAAATCTACTTCTCCTGCTTCCACTCAAGGAGACTATGAAGAAGAAGACTCCGAGCCAAGCACCTCAGGCTCAGATTTATCCGATAAAGAGTTTCATCTTCTCTCCCGACAATTCAAGAAGTTTCTTAGCAATACGAAACAAATGAGAGAAAATGATTCCTCGACCAGAAGATCACGTCTTGATGGTGATCGTCACAGCAGCCATGACAGGTATAAATCTAAACCGAACAAACATGTTTCATCTAACGTTGTTTGCTATTATTATAATAAGCCAGGTCACGTTATCGCGGACTGCCCTCACAAGAAGAAAGAGGGTGGCAGAAGAGAGGAAAAGAAATCTTCATACCACAAGAAGAGGACAAAGAAGAGCATAGTAGCCAAGAAGAGCAAAACTCTCAGCGACTCCGACTCATCTGAGTCGAGTGAAGAAGAGGAAGCTTACTTCGGGCTCATGGCTCACTCTGATGATGAACAAGTCCCCTAGTTCACTGGGGAGGTAAAATCTCACACTCCTCTCTCTGAATCTGATGATGATAATGAGCAAGAGGGCTATTCCTCTGAAGATGAATCTGAACTCATGGGACAGTATAAGGAGTTACTCACGGCTTACGAAAAATGTCGCAGAGTCGTGAAAACTCAAGCCAAAGAAATAAAATCTTTACAGGCTAGTGAGAACAGCTTGAGGGAAGAAGTCACCAAGACTAATTCTCTTCAAGAGAACTTCAATGTTGCTATGGAAGAATACAATCAAGCTCTCAAGCACCTCGACCTTAAAGATGAAATCATCAAAGAATTGGAACAACAACTCGAGGCTGAGAAGAAACTTGCTGAGAGTTTCTCCAAGCCTAAGACAGTTCTTCCACTCGTTGCTGAGTTCTCAGCTAAGGCAAAGGGTGCTGGTATAGGCCACATTAGTGCTTCTAGTAAATCTTCTAGGAGAAACAAGGCCAAGAGAAAGAATAAGGCTGCCCAGAAGGCTCTAGCTGAAGAAAAGGGGAAAGCTCCCTTGGAACCGGTATTGTTCAAGAAAGTTATCTTTCCTACGAACGAACTTGACTATGAGTCCACCTATGGACACTTCTCTAGGCCGATCCCCGAGAAGCCTAAGTCAAGATACCAAGGTTGGACTCGTCCTCGAAACTTTGGCGAGAGTGTCTTTAAGGCACCTTATGAAGAGATTCAACTTCAGAACTATGGACCATATACTCATGGTCAAACATCAAGAAGACACCAAAGGTAAAACCTATTGTGGAAAAGCCTATGAAGGAGAAGACTTCATGTAGCTGCCATCATCATGAAGCCTCTTCCTCCAAGAGTGAAGTTCCTGCTAGACCATCACTTAAGAAAATCAAGCAGGAATACACTAGGCAAAGATACAACAGGTTCGACTGTTGGTGTTGCGGCAAGATTGGTCACTTTGCCATAGATTGCTGGTTTAATCCCAAATATTGTTTAACTCCTCAAGTTAATAATGCGAGAAAGACCACTCAAAATGTTAACTCTTGTAGGGGGAGAATACTAACAAGAGACCTAGGACCCAATCTTGTTTGGGCTCCTAAGGGATTCTAATCTTGTGGATGCAGGTATGTCCATGGGCCAACAAAATTCTTATCTGGCAATTGGACAAGAAGATGTTCCAGAAAAATTCTTGGAACTAGAAGATTTAGGTTCCACTGATGGAAAGCTTGATGGTTTAGCAGTTAAAGAAGAATTTCCTTATGCATTGGTTAAGGGGGAGTTTCTAACTGATCACCCTATCCAAAAGAACCTCAGAGGTGTTTGAGCTTTCAGTAAGGATGGAGACATGATTGACGTCCCCTGCCATGTCCCCTATTCAAAGAGGTCAGAAAGGGGGAAAGCAAAAGGAAATGGAATATAGAGATGGAATATAGAGATGAAAAGGGAAGAGAAAATCTGCAAATCCAAATGAAGATTTCAGGAAGCAATTCTAGTTAAGAAATGTAAGTCAATGCATCCTCTTTCACGTCAATATTGTTTTAATATCTCTAGCAATTCAACTTAGTAGATGGAGTTCTGACTTCTTAAAATAGGGGGAGATTGTTGGGTCTTATTTACACAATGACCTTAATTTGAAGAAGTCCTCCTAAGACTAAGGTGAATTGCAGTTGTATTTGATGCCTTGTTTAAGTTGTGTTTACAGGACTATATTGCCAAGTGTAGACCAATGTCAGTCTACAATGGGTCACCTAACACAGGACCATACAATGTAATCCCTCATTGTGTGATCCATGGTGTTGACTCATGTGTAGCCTCTCTATTGGGATGCACTTCATTTCACAAGCACATGGACAAATGAAACCTTGAAGTGTTGCTGATCTTTAGTAGGAGAAATGAGTTCTCAAGGAAGAAATTTTTCTAAGTCTACATACTCGAGTAGATAGCTTCATATACTCGAGTAAGTAACTTAGTACTCGAGTAATCCAAAGGATATACTCGAGTCTTCAGATTCTTCCTTATACTCGAGTAGGTTAGTACATACTCGAGTAGGCACTATGATACACGAGTAGATTTCCTTTACACGAGTATGTTAGTTTGCAGACTCGAGTAGACCAAAGTCAAGTACTCGAGTAGATCTGTAAATACTCGAGTAGTTAAGTTTCTATACTCGAGTAGCTCATGTATATACTCGAGTAATCCAGCCAAGTACTCGAGTATATCCTTTCTTCCAGCTCAGAATTATTTTCTAACTACTGGACTCGAGTATGTCCTCATGTACTCGAGTAGTTACTTCTCTTACTCGAGTAACTATTCTGTCACTCGTGTATATCTGTGTTTTTCCCAGAATATTTTCTAAGTCCAGAGTTTACGAGATTTTCAAATACTCTGATATGTCTGGTCCACGTGTACGTGATTAAGAATGGATTTGACCGTTGCTAAGACCTTATAAATAGGTCTTATCAAACGTCAAACCCTAAGAAGTATTCTGAATCTGATTTCTATCGCCGACATCGGGAAGCCGACAAGGTTCCATCTTCTTCGTCGCCGGTCTTCTCCGATCCAGAGATTCAGACAAGAAGTTTCAGAATATCAAGCGACTCTCAATCGATAGGTCCAGTACTTGATCTTGCTGATTCTAGTTTTTCAGATCCAAGAGATTTCGCCTCGTCTTCCTCGACTTAATTCTGTCGATCCCTAAAAGCTGAAGAAGGAAGAAAGAGTTGAAGATCCAGATCTGAATAGTTCTTGTTTGTATTTCCGTATACAACCTTTTATTCTTGTAGGAGTCTTGACTCTGAGTTCTGTAGGAGTTTTTCTCCGAGATTTGTAGGAAGGTTTTCTTCCGAGTGTAGATCCGTTTGGATCGAGATTTGTAGGAACGTTGTTCCGAGTTGTAGGATCATTTTGATCCGAGATAGTGAAGTAGCCAAGTCTAGCGTGGAGCTAGATTGGTGAGGTGGAAGTGGATGTACCCAAGGTTAGGGAACCACTATAAATCGCTTGTCGTCTGTGTGATTGCTTGATTCTTCTCTGTGTTGTGTTAATAATTTTTTATTCCGCATTTGGCACGCATTTCACCTATTCACCCCCCTCTAGGTGATTTAGGTTGACAACTTAGTTCTTTCAGCATTCATGACATTACATTACATTGCATACGCAGATCCTCATCGTATAATTTTGTATGTTCACTCTTATACGATGAGTTACTTTATTGCTGAGTCGATCCGCAACTTATATGTCCGTATGGGCATTCATATAAGTTGAGTTACTTTCTATTGTAGCTTCACATTTTTCATATACTACTATAAATGATAGAACTGCTAGAGTAGATTGTTTACTCGTTCATTATACTGCTGATATGCTTGTCATTGTTCACGTTATACCACCTATTTGTACTATTGTCTCATTTATATATATTTTACCCTTGTTCTTTTCTTCGCCCAGTGTCGAGGATTCGCCGGGGGAGTGGATGTGAAAGCCACTTTGTCTTTATGACAAACGGTTGGCACGTCTTCCTTTCTAGGAGGAAACCCCACAGACAAAGCAGCAGCAGGTTATGCAGCTGGATAGCCAGACCAGAACGACAGTGCATGAAAGGACGGTGCCATTAATGCCATCAGTGACCAATGTGAGTTTGATAGACTCATGATGTGGCACTTTGGGCAAGTCTTACTCGTACCCTTATATTATGGAATCTTGTTGTATCTTCTTCTACTTTTTGTACCGTTTGACTATTTACTTATGTGTGGATTTGGCTTCATATTTATATGCTTGGTTGGGTTGGAAATGATTGATATTGATTATAGCCGGCAGGATTGGCCTCATGTAGTATAGGTTATCCCGCATGCTAACACTACCGCAAGACGGCTGTTCTGGGCATAAGACTCCCCTCGTGCCGAGTTTTGTGTTTCATGAGGGGGGTCTTACAAATGGTATCAGCTTTCTATCATCCTGTACTAAAGAATTCATTCAACAATGGTGCCACCCCCATTCGATTAATCAGTTTGGGGACAAACTGACTTAGTGGAAGTAGTGGTGTGCCCATATATAATTCACACTAAATATGTCCAACTTTGACCTTAAGATTAGCCAACCTGACCTTAGGTTTGTAGTCTATGTGTAGATCCCAGTGCATATTGAGCTAGTGGGGGGCACCCCCGCCCCATCCATACCTACGTAGTTTCACTAATCGGAGCTAAGGCAGACACTCACTACTATTTTGGATGCCTTTAAGTCCCAATAAGAACCTGTACAACAATAATCTCTGGGCTCCAATTGGTTGAGCACTTTCCGAGCTCTCTCCCCTCCTGCCTACCTTGGGATAGAGTCGGAGTGCATATAGAGGAATGGATCGGCACCATGTAAGAGTTGATGGCGGGAATTAGATGTTTGAACAATATGGATGTGACCCTGGTAGTGACACCTCTAGAGCTGTATGCAAAAAGGTGGTGGATGTCTCTCATGGGTTCCACCTTCCAAGGAAGTGTCTACACGGATATTAGTTTGAGCGAATTTTCTGAAGCTTTCTTAGAGCACTTTATCCCTTCGACAGCTCGAGATGAACTTGAAGAAAGGTTCCTGCAGCTGAAGCAGGGATCCAAGTCATTGACGGAGTACTAGCGGGAGTTTTAGCATCTTGCTAGATTTGCTTACTCCTATGAGTTGGACGACAGAGGATATGCAAAGAGGTTTTACAAAGGCTTGCGAGACCGCCTGAGGCAAGCCCTTTTGTTTATAGAAGACTACAACTGAGCAAAGATAATTAACATGGAGAAGAGGCTAGAGGCAGACCCCATGGTAATTGTTAAGAGACCCACTAAGGGTGTGATAGAGGCTGTCCCTAGTAACAGAAGGAGGCACGACCACAGAGATGGAAGAGTATACCAGAGAGGTGGCAGGTGTTTCTACCGTAATTTTAGAATAGAGTGCCCGGTCCCACAATTGCCAGCATTGCCTCCACCTCCACAGTATCAACAGTTTTAACAACCCGAAGGGAGGCTTGAGCGAGTATGCTTCTAATACAAACAAACGGGCAACATCTGACGTCCCTGCCCGCAGCTAGTTAGGAATGCTCCTCTTTATCTCACTCCGACAGCTCCATGAGGATGGGGACATATGCGTGGTCGAGGACGAGGACCACGAGGAGGAAACCCCAGACCTGCTCAAAATTAGGTGTTCGCTCTGGATATGGCACATGAGCGGAACCCTCAGGAAGTGATTGCAGGTATGTTTCAGTTAATTAACACATTTTCAGTATTCACCATCAGTTGCTTAAGATGTACTAGAGATCTAGCTTTGAGTATTTTCTATTGGTACTTAGGCACTGTAATGGTTGGTGGTAAACCGGCCCATACATTATTCGATAACAAAGGATCGCACTCGTTTGTGTCAGTGGACTTTGTTAAAGACCTAGAAGGAGTGCAATACTTCACTGGTATTACTCGGAGAGTATGCCTCCAAGATGGCTCATAGAAGACTACAGTTGCCAAGTGCGACTTGGAGATACTCCTTGGAGGAAAGACCTATGATACCCCCTCTCGTAGTCTTGAGGATGCCAGAATTCGATCTCATTTTAGGCATGACGTGGTTGGATTAGCATTACGTAAGAATTAACTACATGGAGAAGCGAATTTACATGAGACATGGGGACACTGATGACATTTTCCATGGTATAAAATTTGCACCACGTTTGTTATTGTCTTCGATTCAGGCCTTTAAAGCTCACATGAGGGGGGATGAAGTCTACATGATATGTTTTGAACTGAAAAATATGACAATAAATATGAAGGATGTGCGAGTGGTGCGGAATTTTCTTGAGGTATTTTCTGAGAAATTGTCTAGGATTACCCCCGCGTAGAGAGGTGGATTTTCAAATTAAGTTAGTTCTAGGTGCCAAGACAATCTCCAGGACCGCATATCGAATGGCCCCGAAGGAACTCGCGGAGTTTAGAGTTTAATTGCATGAAATGGTGGAATCAGGATTTGTTCGCCCCAACTCATCACCTTGGGGAGCCCCTGTTCTATTCGTTAAGAAGAACGATAGAACCTTACGATTATACATAGACTATCTGGAGCTCAAACGACTGATGGTTTGGAACACTTATCCTCTACCCCGGATCTACGAGTTGTTCGATCAATTGGTAGGAGCGCATTGATTTTCAAAGTTGGACTTACGCTCAGGGTATTATCAGTTGAGGATACAAGAAGAGGAAATTAAAAAAATAGCTTTTAGCTCAAGGTACGGCTTGTATGAGTTCACCATGATGCCGTTTGGGGTCAAAAATGCCCCTTCAGCTTTCATGAGTTTGAGGAACAAAGTGTTTGAAACTTATCTAGACATCTTCATAATCGTCTTCATCGATGACATTTTGGTCTACTCAAAGACAGAGGAAGAGCATGTTGAACATCTGACCTTGGTACTGAAGAAGCTAAAAGAGCACGCATTGTTTGCCAAGTTCAGCAAGTGTGAATTCGGGCTCCAAGAAGTTTCCTTCTTGGGCCATGTGATTAGTGGGGCTGGACTAGCTGTGGATCCGACCAAAGTGTGTGTCGAGAAGGAATGGTCATCCTTGAATTCAGCGGCCGATGTGGGTAGTTTCCTTGGACTTGCTGGGTATTATCGCAAGTTTGTGAAAGGATTCTCAAAGATTGCCCTTCCTCTTACTACTTTAACAAAGAAAGGTATGCCATATGAGTTGACACCCCAGTGTGAAGCTGCGTTCCAAGAACTAAAGGACACACTTACTACCGCACCCATCCTAGCCCTCCCATAATGGATGGAAGGATTTCAATTCTATACTGACGCGTCGTATCATGGTATGGGAGCAGGGTTGATGCATCACGAGCATGTGATTGCTTATGCTTCAAGCCAGCTGAAAAAGCATGATGTCAACAATCAAGTACATGATTTAGAATTGGGAGCTATGGTCTTCGCCTTGATGGTTTGGAGGCACTATCTGTATGTCGTCCACTGCGAAATCTTTTCTGACCATAAGAATTTAAAGCACGTTCATACTCAGAAGGACTTGAATTTGAGACAGCGGCGGTGGTTAGGGTTTTTATGTGATTATGAATTTACATTGAACTACCACCCCGGAAAAGCAAATTTCATAGCCGATGCTTTGAGAAGAAAGGTATCAGAACCGAGCCCTGAGTCCCGATTGATGAGTATGAAATTAGCTCGGATGCTCGAAGAGATAGAGATTACCTTGGTATATAAAGACCATTCGGAAGGGTATAAAGAGTACTTGACCACAATGAGCATAGTCTGTGATATTCGGGACCGAATCTAAGCCGAGCAAGGAAAGGTGGCTCTTCTGGCCCTAGTGATCAAGTCAATTGAAGATGGGACTACTGACGAGTATTCCCTAAAAGACAACCTCATTCATCTCCATGGCCGGTTGTACTTTCCCAAAGACGGTGAAATTCGGGAAGATATCCTGAGAGAGGCACATTTCTCTCAGTATTCAGTGCATCCTGGGATTGCCAAGATGTACGTCGACTTGCGGAATAACATGTGTTGGCTGGAAATGAAGTGGGATGTTAGATATTTGGTTACGCACTACGAGGCCTATAAAAGGGTGAAGGCAGAATGCAAGAGCCCCGGTGGATTATTACAGTCATTGCCCATCCCCGAGTGGAAGTTTGAGGATGTCTCCATGGACTTCCTCTACGGGTTGCCTCGCTCACGCTCAGGGAATGATTTGGTTTGGGTAATCGTTGACCACCTTTCAAAGGTTGCTAAGTTTATTCCTATCAAGAAAGAAGCTCATGTGGATGTTTTGGTACGACTCTTTGTGGAGCAGTTTGTACGGTACCATGACATGCCAAAGACAATTGTTTTTGACCGGGATGGTTGGTTCACCTATAAAGAATAGAAGGCGGTACAGGCGTATTTGGGCTCGCGCCTTACTTTTAGTGCAGCGTTTCATCCTCAGACGGACGGGCAAACTGAGAGGACCATCATAACTTTGCAAGATCTATTGAGACTGTGTGTATTGGATAGAGGAGATCCATGGGAAAGGCTCTTACTCTTGGTGGAATTTTCATATAACAATAATCACTAGGCCAGTATTGGGATGGCACCCCATGAAGCCTATTACGGAAGAAGGTGTAGAACCCCCTTGTCATGGGTGCAAGATGAAGACCCGAAGGTTTTAGGAAATGAGTACATTGATGATACTGATGCGGTTGTTAGACTAATACGGGACTGTATGCTTGAGGCTCAAAGTCGGCTAGCTAAATATAATAATGCGAATCACCAGATGATAGAATTTCTAGTGGGAGACAATGTGTTCCTGAAGATCTGGCCGATGCATGGAGTGTCACGGGTACGTGGTGTGAAGAAGCACAGCCCAAGGTACGTTGGGCCTTACACAATTTTGGAAAGGATTTGCCCTTTGGCCTATCGGTTAGAGTTACCGCCAGAGCTGGAGAACCTTCACGACATATTTCATGTGTTGTCACTCTGGAAGGAACTGTTTCGGCCCTATCAACATATCCCCATCACTGATGGAGTAGTAGCAACCGATAGATCTATACGACTAGAGCCGGTGTGGATTAGTGGACACCTAGACAAGGAATTTACGATGCAAGAGTGTTCCTTTGGTAAAGGTGTTGTGGTCAAATCATGGGAACGAAGAATTTACTTGGGAGCCGGTGGACTTGATGCTGAAGCACTTCCCGGAGTTGTTTTTCCTCAAGGTAATTTTTTTAAAAGCATATTATATTTCATTTGCATGCTATTGTCTTTCATCCCATAGCCTTAGCCTGATTTCGGGGAATTAAATCTTTTATTATGTTTATAGTATTTTGTAACAAACCCGAATCACGCTAGACCCTCTGTGCATATTTAAGTCCAGGAGAGTTGACTTAGGAATCAAGGGGAGCGCCGAACAATAGGATCATGCACCTGAGTGGGGAAGGAGGTGTAGATATCCTCTCGCGGAGAAGGATACTT